>CM046884.1:8761411-8785493 GCA_025688845.1 Cucumis hystrix
GGGGGGAAATTCAAAGGAAAACCATAAACTTCAACATTTATGATCTTTACAGAAAAGATATACCTGCTACACCTCCATCAAATGGTAGTAGTCCTATAGATCTTGGCAATTCTTGCAATCCTGCTATCATCGGTTCAAGTATAGCAATCTGAAAAAGGGTAACATGAAATATTAGGCTGAAGCTGCTTGTCAAGATGGGGCCCTTTTCTGATATTTTTACTAGGTTGGTGTGGGAGTATTTCTCCATACTACTGTATTGTACATAGTTTGTCTTAGAACGATGACAATTTTTCAGCTCTCAAGGAAAATGCTATGAAGCACAAACACCGTCCAGTGATATGGATACAGGATCCGAGTACATCAAAGATACTTATGTATGTATGTATATATACACATAAAATAACATTGAAATAAAATTATAAATAGCAAGTCTAAAATAGTCAAACAAATAACAAAATAAATAACTTCAAATGGTCAGTACCCAAATCCTAAATACTTCATTTTCATGAAGAGATAAAAAAAAAACTGAAAAAAGTATTAATAAATAATTAAGAACAATTCAAAATGGTGAGGGTGGAAAAAATTGATCGATCGCATCACATGGGAGTTGGAACACGTGTACGAGAGAAAGAGAAAGGAAAACTATTTAGCATTAAATGGTATTTGGTATTTTGAGTTTAGTTATATTAAATATTTTTTTGGAATGAGAAACATTACCAAATATTTTTAGTATTAAACATATTAATATTTAACATTTTCAATATTAATTAAATTAATATAACTATATTAATTATTTTAAATATTATAAATATTTCTCCTTATGTTGGGTTAATTATACTAAATATCAGTTAAAAAAATTATATTAATTGTGCCTCGTGCGGATATGAAGGCGAATGATTTGAGACTTCTCAGTTTTCATTTTATTTCTCCTGCTTCAACACCCAAAGTGGGGTCTTTTCATCTTTGCATCTTCATTTAATTATAACCATTCATAGGTTACTAAAGGCCAAGGATGTTCTCTCCTAAAATGAGATGCAAAATGATTTCTCGTCCAGCTATTGAACTTTATCTTATGCATCTTCATCTAATTACGAGCATTCATTGGAAAACAGAAAAAAAAAAAAAAAAAAAAGAACAAGCAAACAAAATGAAAACAGCAAACTGCAGCTAGTTATTTTAGAACGGTCATTTGGAGGCATTTTTCAACACAGAACTTGTTTTTCATTATATCAATGAAAAGTTAAATTTCCGTTAAAAAAACAGACACAATATGTAAACGGTGTGTGTATGCATATATCACTGTCTATCTATCGTATGCATATATATAATATCGTTTTCTGAGATTGCAAGAATGTTAACAAGTTTATTTCATGAATGAATATGTCTAACTCATGCTGTACCTTATTTGATATATGATCCAGAAGTGCTCGAATAAGCCATGGCAAGGATCTAGATCCTAGAAGTCTGGCAATGGACAGCATGTGAGTCATCCCAAAGAATCCACTATGTAACCGTGCAAAACTCTGATGAGCAGAATTCAAGTCCTAACATGATGGGAACAAAATTAATGGCTAAATACAAATATAAATCAGTTTTAAAAAATACAACTATAAATCCTCTCGCGGGAACAAAAATGTCAAACCAAATCATATAGCAAATCTGCCTAACTAGATTGATGATTGAATTAGATATATTTTCTTTGAAACAGAGACAAGCCTCTATATTTATTATTAATAAAAGAAACTTAAGCTCAAAGTACAAGCTTAAAGTACAAGTGTTATACTAAGAGCAAGAGAAAAGAGAAAAATTCAGTCTCAACTACAACAAAAGCTAAAAAAACAAATTCCAAAAAGAAGAGATCAAGCTAAACAAAACCATAACAGTAGAAATCTAAATACAAAGCATAGTGAAAATTTCTCTCATAAAGAACCCATTCAAAACTAAAAACTTGCACGAAGATGCAACCGGCTGCCTCGAAGCTACCTTGCCATATTATTTCAGAATACAGAGGAAGCTCGAAAAAGTCTTCCACTGTTTCTTTTAAAAAAGGAAACGAGTCTCAATATCATTGAGGGACAAAAGTTGGGTTTAGGGGTGCCGGAGGATCAGCAGGCGCACTTGGATATCTCAACTAGGTTGACACCCCCTTAGCGCCTTCATCATATCCATGAAGCAGATATTAAAAAAAAAAAAGAAACCTTACTCTAGGCTCCTATTATCCAATATAGGTACAACAAAACAGCCACAAATACAAGGCCAAATTTAAATAACTTGTCCATACAAAACATAAAAATAGAAAGGCAGCAGAGAGCAAACGAAGATTAATCCTCGTTTATGCAGAAAACTGGTTGAAGCAGAGGGCTAATCCAAAAGACATATTGTCCAAGGACTTCAAAGTGGTGAGGCTATAAAGGCTGGCTAGTTTAACAAAATTTCCTGCAAAGGGTATTCCTGAAAGTCTTCCACTGTTTCAGCATCGGTGTGAAGGATTTACTTGCCATCCATAGGAAGGAAAATCCAAGAAAAACTGAAGTTGGACCCACATCGAGGAGGAATACAATAAACGGCTAAAGAATCAAATTAGAATAATTCCACAATCAACTATTGATATTAAATGATTTGGTATTTCGCAAGACTGGGGACATGAATGAGTCGCAAATTTGCGAATCTTGGCTCTTCCTTGCATTGAAATAGGGCATTGAGATCTGTTTCTAGAGGCTCAAAATGATTTTGACTTTCAAGCTCAGTTGACGAATCCAAATATTCCAATTCCTCACTACCAATGCTGGAAGGGGAGTCGAAAGAAAGCTCACCCTTCTTGTTGATTGATTGAGAAGGGTTTTTGATGTAAACAAATTCAAGAATGCTAATTTTTCTTTATCTTTTATTGATTTGAAAGGGAGGTCAAAAGACCTATTTATACGAAGGATAGAGCTGGATGGTTATAACAAACTTTTAACAGAAAATAAAACTAATCAACTAACTAGATGTTGGTTAGAAATCAAGAATTTAAACAAAAGATTAAACTAACTAACTGCTAATTGGTAATCATCAATTAGTTATAATTCCTACATCAGTTTATCAGTTTTGCTTGAAGAGCCCCACCGAAATTTTACCTTGGAGTTACGCAAAGAGAACTCAAAGTACTTAAACGAGGTAGGGTGAGGATGATGAGAAATTGACTTAGAAAAACGGGTTGGGGCTTGAATTTGGGTGCAACTAACTTCCAATAAATCTAGATTAGCCTCTAAAAATAGTTTGGAGCTGCTGGGAATAGCTAATGAAAGAGAATGGACACAATTTTCCTCAAGCAAATCGGGTACTTCAAATGAATACAAATATGGTCTCATATATAAGTGATATGCAATGTATTGATTATAGTAATTAACGTACTTGAGTACCATAGTAGAAGCTAGGCTTGGCCTGAGGAACTGATGGTTTTTGAACTGGAACTGATGGAACTTTCGATGATCTTACAAATCGTTGAGTAGTATTGCACAGAATGAAGTTCGGCAAGAAGTCATTTTGCATCTCTGACCAAATCTGACAAGAAAAATTATATGAAATTTGAAAAAGCTGAAAGAAAAAACACGTGAAAATATCATTATCATATCAAAGTTCATTTTACATAACAGATTATTGCTACGGCAAAAGGCTACCATTCATTCACTAATTATTTTCTCTCATCATTGGACCATAAAGCAAACTTCCTTCTGCTAAAAGTTCACAAAATTAGTAATGGTATCTCCATCAAGATAAAGAAATAGAAAAGTATGAAGAACGGGAGTAAAGTGTGCAATGAGCCAAAGGCATGTGAAATAAAATTAAGAAAAAGACGTAAAGGGTACAGAGGTTTACGCTACAAGTAGTCAACAATGAACAAAAATTATTTACACTCTCTGGAAAATCAGCAACGCCAACTTACAAAAGGCTTCATAAGAATACATTTTGTTGAAATAATGCCAAAAAGGTAAAAAGGAAGAAGAAAACACATCAAGAAAGTAGTGAATGAGAGATCAACGGGAGAAGGGACTGTCACACATCAAGCAGGAACAAACTCAAAAAGAATCATAACACTATTGTGCTTAATTATAATGAAAAAAGAGAGGTTTTTTTTAATGTGTTTAATCATAACACTATTGTGCTTAGTCCCCAATTTCATTCTATACATTAAGTACTTCGTTCATTTACTAAAAGAATGTGAACTTGCTGAAAATTTGTGAAGAGAAAAATTAGTTATTCCTTTCAAGAAAAGAGATGTTTCTAACCTGGGAAGCCAATCGACTAGAGAATGACACAAGAGAAAGGTTTTCTTGCATCTCATTTAGCATGAGACAAAATGAGTCGATTAAAAGATCTTTGGATAGCAATTCATGAGTCACTTTAAGGACATCCATCAGCTTTTCCAATTCCTGAAACACATTGATTTACTTTTGTTTTGTTAACAAATAGAAAGCATAGAAAGAACATGCATAATTGAATCACGACTGAATAAAGAAACTACTTACCACTATGCTGCAAAGATCTTGAGACTCAAACCGATCAAATAAAAATTCTAGGTTCTCTCGAAAAATTTTGTTCATTCTTTGGGCAACCAAGCTTCTTAAATCAATGCTCCTCCCAAGTAACTGTTTAACACAGAAATTTGAACATAGGAGACAACATTTAAATATAAATGTCTTAAAGTACCAAGTTAATACGTACATACATGAGAAACAAACTATTAGTTGAGAAATCAATATTCAAGAACAAATCTGATCATAGGGCATAGACAGTTTCCCACATGATAGTCTCAATCATAGGGCAGAAGGAAGTGAAGGGGAAAATGAATCCTAAATTTAGATAGATCTGTAAGCTTTAAAAAGAAAACGTTTTACCTTCACTCTAGTGATCTTTAGAAGGGCGTTAAACCTCATAGCTTGGACAGAATATTTTTCTCCATTGTCTATGGCAAATAAGAAAGATGAATCAAGTAGTTCTCTGCAATAATTGGCAATAGCACAAAGTTACTTCTCAATCATAGAGCAGCATGTGTCTAATCCAAAGAGCAGCACATACCTCGCAGCCCAACTCTTGTAATGTGTAAAGATTGAATCACATAGTTTTGAGACAAATATATCAAAACAATGATCGACCTATAATAGACAACAGACAGGTGTCATTAGGCAGTAATAGTAATGAAATGACAGAAAGATCTAAAGCAAAACGAATAACAAGGTACAGTACAAGTGATTAGCTCAAATGCTTAAAGTGTCTTTACATCAATGCAAAGGAAAATACTGATGAAGTTTATAATGTCACTACAGATTCCAAATGTGTTCTTGGACATAGTCGCAATTCAAGTATACTATGTAGCACATGATGCAGGTAGGGAGATTGAGTCTTCAGAATTGTGGCATGGCATAGAACCCTATCAGGCAAATATGGATTGAATGAGTTTGGGTAATTACCCAAAGGGAGGTAGTCTAGAAATCCCATGGACAAAATTTGCAAAGAAAGTGAACTAATATCCACACTTGCTCTTCATTTCAGCTGGAAAGAGTTCATCGAGTATTGAAAAGATAAATCATGTTTCAACAACAGCTATTTTTTGAGTTCTAATCAGTTATTAGATTTCATACACACAACATATATATTTCCAACAAAATATGATAATGCATAGTCCAGCCCAAGTGGATTCTACAACATTAACCCAAAAAAGGTTTGAATACGAAGGAATGCAAGACAAAATATGAGAATGCATAGTCCATCCACAAAGCCTGTTTCTTTTGGGTCCATGCCCTCAACTCTCGTGAACTTATCTCTCTTCTTTATGTAAACACTTCTGTTTATAGATTCCATATTTATCAGCTTTTCTTTTCTTGAATTTCTTTTTACCATACATAGGTCAAGGGGTGCAACATACGTCTGGAATATAGGAATAGACATGATATATGAAAAAGAATTCCTCTGAGGTAAATCACTGCTGTCAAAACTCAAATATTGAATTATAAGAGAGAAAACCTCAGCTTCAATTTCATCATAGAGAAAACGTTGTTTCAAAGTAACCAATGCATGTTGAGCTGAATCATTATAAATGTCAAGTGGAAATAGAACACTCTCAAAAAGGCCTGCATTCTGAGACTCAAGGACATAATCCACCAGCATCCATGGAAGGGAGCATTCAATAGGAAACTGCAAGCAGGAAAAAGAATGAAAAGGTCACCTTATTTATGAATGTTGCGCAGTTCTAAGAAGTAAGAACAATTTAAGCAGCAAAAAATTATAACAGTGGAATGGGTTGCTATAAAATTGGAGGGGAAATGGTAAAAGAACAATAAATTCTAATACCCTCCAGTGCAAGGATTTCACAGTTTTAAAAGGCTTATAGAACATTATGGAGACAGAATTTTTTTTGAAAAAAAACTAATGGGTATCTAAGAAGCATAGACACAGACACACGACATTACACAACATGACAGAAAAAATGACATAAAATTTTCTTAAGTAGGACAATAGCACGTGAGGATCGTGATGGAACACTGAGATTGTGTTCTATCATTGGATCTTTATTGATACTCAAATGAATCGATTACAAGAATAAAATAGAATAATTAAGGAACGAACTGAGAAACTCAATTCGGTTACAATCTCTATGTTACCTTATCTCTCAAAGGTGCACAGATCCCAAATCTAACACTCAAGTTCTAATCTCCCCTTTCCCTTCAATACTTCAGAATTATTTATAAGAATATATCATAAGAATATATCCCAAAAAATCCTAACTAACTATTTAAAATATATTCCAGTAAATCCCCTAACTAACTCACACGTGCCAATATTAGTCCTTCCCCCGTCTACTATATTGATGAATAATAGAAGGTCCATCAGATCGCTTTTTTCTTTTGTTTTCTTTCTAGATTTTTTTTATAGATTTAATACTTCAAAATAGATAAAGCAAATAAATTTACATTGAAAAATAAAAATGTATGTAGTAAAGTAGAGAGCGGTTTGGAACTCCATGATTTGTTTCGATCTTTCAAATGTTTTTATAGGGTTGGGTTAAATTTTAGGGTTAATAATTGTTTCATACAAGAAGAGAGGACTCCTGGGTAAATGGGGCAGCTTGCATGATGATTAACGTTCAGATTTGTGACGACTGTCGACTGATGTTCAGGCTGGATGCCACTTCAAAATCTGTGATGGTATTGAAGAGGTTTTGAAAATAAACTTCATTGTGGGAAGAAAAATAATCTTAATCCACAGCACAACTTTCTCTTTAGGATATAAATAACTAAAGAAAAAGAAAGTAGAATAAGAGAACAGACATCACATCACTAAATTTAATCACGGAAGTTAAAAGATAGATGTAAAATAATTAAATATTTCCATCTGATTTGAGATTCTCCCTAAACTCATACGTGATGTCAACAAGCTGAATGTGCTAACTTACGTCGATAATATAGCTAGTACTGTAACCATGAACACCATACCTGAATAACACGAGAAGTCTCCAAATAAAACTCTCTAAACCATAAGAATCCAAGATCTGTTAATGTTGCAACAGTAGCTGCAAATGAATAGTAATATTAATAATTAACCATGAGGATCATAGAAAATCGCTCATCTAACATTTCTAGTTTTATTTTTGAAAGAAAATGAAGTTTTGATATAATGAAAAGAGACTTAACGCTCAAAACTACAATAAAACGAAAACAAAAGAAAACAACAATAACACTAACACTTACACAATCTGACAAAAAACGAAGATCTATGAAAAATAAAGGAAACCATTACAAACAAAAGACTTGGAAAGAAAAAAATACGATACACTTGGAAATAACAAAAAAACCATTTGAAATGAGTCATTTAAACTTGAACGTAATAACACTACCATGACTTTTCAGAAGCAAAGATGAACCGGCTTTTTCTTTTTTTTGGGTACAGCAATATAAAAAATAAAAAAAAAGAATGTGAATCAATGGATCTATATGCTTATGAAGTATGTGCCAAAGAGTAGCAGAATACCTGTATAATCAAATATGTGAAGAAAGAAGCTGAGCTTGTAGAAAAAGTTCTCCAACAGCTTCAAATCATTAATGGGAATCTCAGATGCATTATTCCCAAAAAGCCCTCCCGGCTTTCTAAGGTTTCCACCAGACACCACCTCATAAATCAGAAATTGCAAGCAGTGAACCTAAAACAAAATAAAGTAATCTAACTTACCGTCAAGCTTGTTAGTTTTTATTTTTTTAAAAATAAAATAAAAGTATATATAAAAACAAAAGAAAAAAAATCATGAACTTAACTAGTTAAGACATCAAAATCTCAACCAAAAAGTCAAAATTTTGAATCCTCACATGTTGAACTCAAAGAGGGAAAAAAAGGTCAAATGTAAAGTTGTAGCTATTGGCTAAGAATAAGTGAATTAAAGTAATGGCCTAGGATGAAAAAGTTCTCTCCCACAAACCCGATGCCCCCAACCTTTGTTTGCCTCTGTTTGCCTCTGACCACCCAATTGGGCCATCTCCAGTACCTTGATCCCGATAAGACGAGGTTAAGCTCATGGTAAGCAGAGACGATGTTTTTCGTTAGGATAGGAAATTTGGTGCTTGCACATGGTTTTTTTTAAACGGAAACAAGCCTCTTTATTAATGATAATGAGACTAAAGCTCAAAGTACAAGAGTATTATACCAAGAGCAAAAAGGACTAAGGGAAAATACAAGCTAAAACTTAAACATAGACTATACTTGGGCAACATAAATATGATGGAAATCTAAAAACGAACCCGAGCAGAAAATAACGAGCTAATCAAAGCCACTCAAAGACAATACATTAGTAGAAAGCTAAATCCAAAGAAAAAGTTAAACTCTCTCAAAATTAGCCCACTCGAATCTAAAATTTTGCACACCTAAATCTTCAAGATGAAAAGAGAAAGAGAAAGCTAAGAAGATGCAACCAGTTGCGTCAAGACTGTCTTGCCAATGCAATCCAATGCCCAGAGGAACTCGATTCAGTATACTAGTTCACAAAATCTTGCCAGCACTGCCTTCAAACGCATTACTCCAGTTGTCAAAGAGAAATCTGCTTTAGCAATGTCAGACCTGAAAAAACCTTCATCCCACCTTGTAAGAATGTCCCCTGAAACTCTTTAAAACTTCCAGCAAAAGTCCAGCCAACATATTTTGAGCTCTAGATACTTTTTACGAATGCTGTATCGAAGCTGTCTCTTCTAGATTCTTGAATTAGTATAATGAATGGATTAATTTCTTTAGTAATCTTTTAATAATCAGCCACATTGATTTTTGTCCAAGTCCTCACGTATTTCAATAGCTAATCTTCTATAAAAAAAAATGTTCCATTAAACCGAGGTCTTCTTCCTCATTAGTAACTTCGCATGAAATAAATTTGGAAATAAGTGGAAATTGGTGGTCGCATGTATGACAAATAAGAAATGAGTGGAAAGGTGGGAAAGCATGACTTGGGTCAAAGTGAGTCTTTCCTTTTGGAGCATTATTTGCTTCATCTACCCAACTTAGAAGCAAGTTTCTTGGCATGACAGTATCCCAAAAAGAGAGGCCAGGCAGATTACCTCATAGAAAGAGGCCCAAGTAAAAAATAGGAAAAAGATTAACCATGCCACCCCAAATAGAGGTAAAGTCCTAAGCAAGCCAAAGTAAGCTATTTTATAATCGGAGAAGGCACACTATCTGAATTTTACTTCTTTCATCATACACTATCATGTGGGATATTATGCTTAAATAATTTTTTTATTTTCATTTCAAAAAGTACAACAAGAAAAAAGGTAAGCGAAAGAGACCTGGGTAGCTGTAGGTGCAACTGGCCGTGGATAAAAGAAGTTCACTTTACTTTCTTCACCTCTTTGCGATTGTGCTTCAGAATCAGATTTGCTTCTATTTGCCATCCAATCAGCTGACAAGGTTCGCATATCAGAAAGAATCCTGAAAAAAAATCGCAGAAGTTTGGAAAACTGATAATGTCAAATAAAATTTACCCAAAAGTCTGTATACCAAGTTAACAAGTTACTCCCACTTAGAATTTAATTATAATAAAAGCATTTGAAATTAACCCAAACAAAAAAAAAAGATATTAAAAAAGGGTTAAAAGAAGACGAGTAATGAAAAAAAAACACTCGTCATATTTAGAAAAGAGACAACTGATGCAAATAATTTATTCATTACTAAGGCTATCAAGAAAACAAAAAGTGTACCTTCCTGATGGCCAGGAACTTTTGGAGCAATACTGCTGAAAAGAGATTCATGCTTAAAACACCACAGTGCGACTCAGTTTATTTTTTATTTTTTTAAAAAAAGATATGGAATTTTTCATGAAGAAGATGAAAAGAGACTGTCTACCGTAGGTAGCTTTTGTTGTTATTTTAGTTGTTACTTTGGTCTTTTCATGACCTTAGTATTGCTCTCGTTCTTTGTATTTTGGATATGATAAGGGTGCTATAGAGGTGTCAATGAGATGTCCGGGTGCGCTTACTGATCCTCTCTCCCCCCCCCCTAATTCCCAATTATTCTTTTTGTATAACTCTCTTGTACTTTGAGTTTATTAATAATAAAGAAGCTTGTCTCCTTTTCAAAAAAAAGATGAAAAGAGACTCATGCTTAAAATACAACAAATTAAAGAACCAAAACTAAGCGGAACAAAAATAACATCTTCCTTTATTATATGTTGATTTTCTTATTGCCTCCCAGGGGAAAAAGAATTTTGCGTTCTGGAAAGATTCAAAGTGGTTAGATGATATAACATTAAATTTTTCTTTACCCATGAACTTAAACTTTTGGGTCAATCAGTGATTCAAGATAGTCTTAGAGCAAGGTGTTCCAGGAGGTTTTGTGGTCAAATCCCTGAATGTTATTTTCTCCCCAATTAATATCATTTTCCAGCTGGTGGGTCAAACGTAATTTAAAAGAAGGGCAGCAAGATTTTTCATTTAGTAGAATCAGTTTCTAAAGCTCAGGATGATGGTGGTTTTGGCATTGGTGTCTTAAAATTTAAAAATATGGCTCTCTTTGGCATAAAGTGATCCAAAATTTGCATGGCATCAGTTTTTTGTTATTTGCCATGGCACGCCTCAAAAAGATATGATTTGAGTTTTCGTACCCCATGTATTAGCATCTCCAAGGTTTGAAACATGTTTAGTCTCTAGCATCCTTCAAGCTTAGAGATGGCAGAAGTGTTTCTCTTTAGTTAGACTTATGGGTTTGTGATTCTCCTTTGAAATTTTTCTTTCATCGGTTGTTCAAATCATCACTTCTTCCTAACGCTTTGGTTTCTTACTATTGGAATAGTGGTAATCTTTCCTGGAATTTATGTTCCACCACTTTCTTAAGGATGTCCTGGAATTTATGTTCCACCACTTTCTTAAGGATGAAGAATTGCTTGATTTTCAGAATTTGCTAACAGTCTTAGTACAAATGAAACAAAATGAGGTAGCCAGAAGTGGCGCTAGGGCTTTAGCACATGTCATTTGTGAAGGTATATGGATAAAAGGACTACTAGAAGAATTGAATTCCATCCAGGTCACACCTTCTAAGTGTTTACTGTGACAATTTTCTCTATAGCTCTGACTACTGTCCTTCATGAGAGCAGTGGTTTCAAAGCTCAAAATGTACCTCAAGATGAGAGCAGTGTTTTTAAATGCCCAAGGTGCAACGGCCCTATAGAGCCTACGTAGGCACAAGGTGCACAAAAAGGTGCAGACTTTTATTTTGTGAGGCACTACATATAAAAATATTGCATTAAAAAGAGAAAGCACAGTTGAAGCGGAAATATGGAAAGAAAAAAAAAAAAAGAGACCCCAAACACAAGAAATTTTGCATATTTTCCACCTTGACACAAAATCACTCAACTGCTGAAATCACACAAATTTGTGTCTAAACTCTACACTTCCATGTCATGATTTATAATTCTGTTCTTATAATTGATGAAAAGAATATTTACAACCAACTAAAGGAAGATCTTCCTTATTCCTACCTGCAAATATTTTCTCTCATGAAGATTCTGTTTAAATTTATATCCAAAATAGAAAATTTTCACTCACTCTTAATCAACCAAAAATTTAAAAAATTAATTAATTAACTAAAAGAAACATTATGGAACAAAATTTTGTTTCAATCCAAGGAAATCAGAGTACCACCTTGAAATTTCTTTCTTCTTCCGGAAGGTAGTTCGTAACATGGTGGCCAATGTGTTTTGAACAAAATCTTGAACCTCAGCATGAACTGTTTCCCACAAAGCATCAGCTACCAGAGTATCACACTGCTGCATCATTGACCCAATGCTCTTTATATAGCTAACCAGCTCAACAAGGGCTTTCCTTTCTTCTGCACTATAATTATGTCTCACCACCTAGAAAAACATCAAAAGATAAGCAAGTCATCAAACCAAAAGCTAAAATGCATAGTTGTGTGGGCCAAGAAAATGAAACAATATAATTAAAAGAGACGAATGTTTAAAATCAGTGATGTTAAAAAACTTGTACGATCAAAACGAAATGCAACCAAAAACGATTCAGATTGTATTTTTTACTCGAAAATGTATAGACTATTTCTTATGTTGAATCACAAGAAAATAAGAGTAGTTTGACTTCTGACTCATTTGAATTGCGGCACATGCTAAGGATTGGAGCATGGGTGGAAAACTTAAATCGAACCCAAAACAATCGAAGGAGAAGAAGAAGAAATCAAAGAAAAAGATGAAGTAGAAGATGGGGGAAATTTGAAGATGGCAAAGAAGATGCAGTAGAAAATTGAAGTATTTTTTTAGTATTGAAGTAAGGAGATAAAAGAATGGTATTCACTTGTTACAACAATAATATGCCATTGATTTGTTCTTCGAGACTAGAAAACTAGGAGTCAAACCATGCAGTAATATCTTCAATACTGCTCGAAGGCACAGTTAGACGAGAGTGTGGTTGAAGTCACGCCTTGAATTACATAAAGGTGATAATACCCCAGGCCGCTGCTTCTTGCATGAGGTTTGCACCAAGGGTTGTCTCAACATGGTAATACTTCAGAAGTTTTGCAAAAGAAAGTCCCATATCCTTCATGCCATCAATTTTTTCCCTCAGCAGAGGAGTCTATCAATCATGTCATCTATAGATGCTCATATTCTAGTAAGATCTAGTAAAAGGTATTTATATTTTCAACCTCCATTGGGTCATTACCAACATTTTCAAAAGAAATATATCTCAATTACTCATTCATCCGCTTTTGAATTCCAAGCCAAAGTTGCTTTGGATTAAAGCAGTGAAAGCTATATATTCATTTTTTAAAATGAAAACATTTTTTTTCATTGAAGTTGTGAAAAAGAAACTAATGCTCAAAATATAAGAAACAAATTAACCCAAAAAAAAAAAGCTAATTGTTAATTTAGTTGACTTATACCTTTAAATCTAAATCAAGCTCAACTTTTATTTAAAGTTGAACTAATTTAGATAGAAAAAAAAAAAGACAAATAAATGAAAGTGAAGACCCCTTGTCATGGGATGAGACATTTGCATACAGAACAGAGGACCTTGTTTAAATGATATTTCAATAAAATTAAATGTCTTCAATTCCATAGATGATAGTTTTTTCACTTTTATTTTTATCTTTAATTTTCTATTGTCTTTCTTATGGAACCCTCTACATCTTCGCAATTTCTTATTTTTTTCTTTCCTTTTTTGCTATTCTTCTGATTGTTGACAACATATATTTCTTCTCCAACACAAGGCTTTGATAAAACTCAGGCCAAAGATCTTCCTTTATCTCCTAAGAAAAAACCACCAGTAGCTTACTTCCAACACTCCAAAAAGACAAGCATAAGAGAGAGACAAGGAAAAATAATGGATTTACAATAACATTAGGATTGTCAACCTGAGCATAGCTCAACTAATTAGGGTATTATAACTTCAAGAGAAAAAGGTCAAAAGCTCAAAAAGCAATAAGCTTAGGATAGAGAACATATCAAAGATTCAAAATTATTTTACAACAGTACAATCCAAGAATTCTAATCATGCTAATTCCTGATATTATGAGGAAATATTTAGACCAATCAGGCTTAAATTGAAAGACAAGTGAACCGGATAGTATAAAAAGGTAGGAAAAGGAAAATAAAGATTGAAATATGAAAATCTAGGTGAAAATACGATAAAATAATCAAAAGACAAACTAAGGTCTACAAACAAGCCAAATAGTGAATATTGACACATGGATAGCTGCTACTGCAAAAATGAAAATTTAGAACCTTTTCGTAGTCAGAGAATGACGAAGTTTCATGAGATTCGAAAGAAATAGCATCTTTGCATGGACGCGAGAACTTCCATGCACATTGTTCCCAAATGCGTGCAGTCCATCTGCTCAGGAGTTGAAAACCTTCAACAACCATGTCATACATGTTTCCTTTGACATCTTTGCACCACTCAATATCTGGGTTCTCTGTTGACTTCAACAGCAGAAGCTGCATGTTCAAGGTCAATAAAATTTTCAGTGCAACCAGAAACATTATTTATACAAAGGCTTCTTTGAGAACTTTCTCATCATTTGTGGTTTGCTATGAAGAGAACTTCATCATGCTAGTACTGACAAGATTAAAGAAATGTAGAAGTTCAATTTAAGCACCATGCTAGTAGTTTTATTCTTGAGTCAACATTATGATCACTCTTGGAAATTTCTTTCAGGGCTCCATCTCAATTAATCCATATTTGGATGATAAAGCTTTAATTAAGACTAATAAGGAGATTGATTTCGAACTTTTGGATGGCAAACGGAATGAGTTTGGAAAATTTCATCTTACGGTTGAACCATGGTTAAAGATGAGTCATTCTCTTCTAAAAGTTATCAGAAGTTATGGAGGTTGGATTTCCATTATTTATTTTTTAAAAATGAAAACAAGACTTTTCATACTGAACTATTGCTCAAACTACAAGGAAACATAATATGCAAAATGAACACGAGAACTTAAGAGCTTAGGATCAGTAGATGCATCCAGATATCTCAACAACGTTGACACTTCCATAAGAACCTCATCATATCCATACATAAAAGCTCTATAAAACGTTGTAGTTTCTTTTTTTATATCCTTGAGTGTCCAGACCAGCTTGCGCACACCTCGACTAATCTCACGGGACAACCTATTTGACCCTACTACATTTGGGTGCCAAGGTAACTCGTGGAAAATTAATTCCTAGGTAGGTGGTCACCATAGATTGAACCCATGACCTCTTAGTTAATTATTGAAACTATGTCTCTTTTTTTTACCACTAGGTCAACCCATGAGGGTTTTATAAAATGTTGTAGTTATAAGATTACACAAAAATGCAAACCAATGAAGACAAAAATATCCTGAATAGAATAGTCAACGAAGAATTTTGTGTGAGGGGCCCAAAGTAATTCAATAGTTAAGGTGAGTGAATAAGGGTAGTACACATGTTTCTTCTACTTGTAACCCTTCCATATTCCCCATGTATTCACAAGGAAATCATTTTTATGCTTGCCTGTTCACTTATTCGAGGTCTTTAATTATTTTCCGTTAGTACTTTTGCTTCTTTTTTTTTTTTGGATAGGAAACAAGGATGTATATTCCAACAAAAAGAAACATAAACAACCTAAAGGCAAGGGACTGAGATGACCTCCCCAAAAAGCTAATGTATAAGAGCTTTCCAATTGTTTTTTTTAAAAGGAGACAGCCTCATGTATTGATAAATAATAAGACAAAAGCTCATAGTACAAGAGGATTATACAATGAGCAAAAACAAAAACAAAAAAGGATCAGGAGGTACACCAGGGCATATCAACTAGGAAATACCATAATTACAAAAGAATTTGGTATAATTCGTACACCACCAAGAGGCTGGATGAAGAACAACCGTTCAAAAAGAATTAAAGGAAGCACCCTTATCGGAAAAAATTCTGCTATTTCTTTCATTCCATAAGAATCTAAGTAAGGAGCGGGTGACACATTTCCATAAAATTCTGCCTCTACCACCATAGCCTTGACAATCTAAGCCTTCTATCACTGTTAGTACTTCTGCTTCTTTTTGCGATTTGATTTCAGTGGTTCTATTTGGTTGTCTAATGCTCAGTTCTGCTTCTTTCCTTGGTATTTTTCTGTTAGGCTGGAGCTTTTTTCAACATCCTCCCATATTGCTTCTATTCATCTCTGATTTTGGGCCTATTGTTTCATAGTTTTTATGTTTACCAAGAGTCATCATTGGCTTCATTATTATTTTCAAAGGGTGAGCTTTTAAGTGGTGTTTGATTCTTCACTGCTCATTTTGGAAGTACCTCATTCGGAGAATTAATGCATCTAGGACAGGGAGAGGGCAGAAGTAAGACAAAGAAAATAACCTGATTCATTGATGATGCAAACCGAATGGTGAAATCATCATGGTCCGCACGGATTGCTCCGATGTGGTTGATGATAAGGTAATGTCTCTGATATGTAAATTATTGTCAAGGCTTGCCCAAATGTGTACTGAAATTTCAACCACGTTGTTAAACCTCAAAAAGAGGGTGGGAGGGGATGAAAATAGGAACTGCTTGAGTAATGGGGATGCAAACAAAATACCAATAAGAAAATAACAAAACAGCCCATGATGTAGTGTGATCCTAAAATGGAAGATGCAAATTATTTTAAGCATTTTATCACATTGTAAGAAAGAAGTATGCATAAAAATCGCATTGATAAAATTTTAATATACTTTTCTTCAAACTAAAGCATCAGACTTTTCATGCCCAGTCGGAGTAAACACCAAAAGGCAAACAGAAAAGGATATTCTTGTGCTTCACGAGGTGGAAGCTCATGCGGAGCTGGAAGAGTAAGAAAACGAGCTTGGGCAGAAAATTTTTGAAAGTATATTGACAACTCTTTCAAGATTGCTGCTGGAGAAAGATGAAGATCTGGAAATGCTGGAATCACAGGATCATTCTGGAAAGATATAAAAACATATGATAACCAAAATATAATTTGTCTTATAAGCAATAAGAAATCAATTATTTGATTATTCTAACTTTAGACTGCAATACCTTAAAGATGTTAATGAGTCTGTTAATCTTCACCCTCTTATAAAGTGATTCGCTGTCCTTCTCTGACGATGTTGCTAAAACAACAAGAACAGGCAAAATACGTAAAAGCACATGCCTCTCTGGATATAGAAGAGCAAAATCCAACTCCAATGACTCCACGGCAAAGACAATGAGGATCTGAAGAATGTCTTCCACACTATTTCATGTTAAGAAAGTCTAAATAGATGGAATGGGTTTTTTTTAAGGGTGCCAATATACCTTTTGTAGGACTTCAGTACAAAGAATATACATTTTGTGCCAATATACCTCTTATTGATTTTTTTAGGGGTGCCAATATACCTGGACAAATTCAATCCTCTTCAATTGACAGACATCTAAAAGTGAGGATACTTATTTACACGAAACATCTCAACATGAAGATTCAATAAAATGGCCCACCGTGTGCTTAAGAAAATCTGTTGTGAAGTAGATAGCAAAGAATAGAGGGAGAGAAAAAACAAAGAAAGTTAGAAGTTAAAAGGACGACTAAAATTATAGTGCCAAGCTAGTTCATAATTCATTAACCCTCCATTTGGAATCAAGAAATGAATATGGAAATCATGTGATTTAAAATCCAATAAATGGTTTGAAGTTTTCTTTTTTTTTTTTTTTTTTTTTTTTTTTTGTTAAATATCACTTTTGGTCCCTAAACTTTTATAGATGTAACAATTTAGTTTCTAAATTTTGATGTGTAACAAATAGTCCTTGTACTTCCAAATTAGTAATAATTTAGTCCTTGAATCTTACTGTGTAATAATATAGTCCTTGTACTTTCAACTTTGTAATAATTTGATACCTATCATGAAAAATTCATTGAACTTAATTGTCAAATTTAGTTATGTGACTACTTACTTAACCTTTTATACTTTATAAACAAACTTGACCCTTACTTCAAATATTAATCTACATGCATAAGAAATTTCATTTAATCTCAATAGTACTTTTCACATTTGGAACTAAATTGTTATTATTGAAAAATAAAGACAGAAAGAACACAAGATATACGTGGAAACCCTAGTACTGGGAGAAAAACCATGATATATATGTTTCTTATTATTTGTTGATAATCATAAAGGTACAAAAGGGAGAAAATTTATAAACAACACGAGCCTAATTAAAAGAATAAAAAATTCGGGCAAAATAAATGTTAACTACCCATGGATCATATTAGGGCAAAGTAAATCTCAAGTCTCAAGCTCACTATTTCTAACACTCTCCTCAAGTTGGGACTTGATAACACATAGGTCAAAGTTTTGTCAAAGGAGGCCCTTTGTGAGTATATCAACAATCTGTTGGCTTGAGGTTATGTAAGAGATGCAAATGCTACCCCTGTCCAGTCTCTCTTTGATAATGTGTCTGTCAATCTCCACATGTTTGGTTCTGTCATGTTGGACCAGATTACTGGCAATGTTGATAGATGCCTTGTTATCACGGAATAGTCTCATAGGCACTTCATAGTCCTAACGGACATCAAAAAACACCTTCTGGAGCCAGATTTCCTCGCAAATTCTCAAACTCATAGCCCTGTATTCAACTTCAACACTCCTTTTAACCAAAACTCCTTGCTTCTTGCTTCTCCAAGTAACGAGATTGTCCCACACAAAGGTTGAGTATCCCAAGGTGGATTTTCTATCAATAGACTATGTCCAGTCAGAGTTTGTATAGCCTCAATGCACCTTCTGTCAGTTTTCCTGAACCTCAACCCTTTACCAGGTGTTGCTTTTAAATACCTTAGAATATTGTTAATAGCCTCCATGTAGTCTTCATAAGGAGCCTGCATCAACTGATTGACAATACTTATAGCATAGGAGGTGTCAGACAAGTAAATCAACTTTCCCACAAGGCGCTGATATTTCTCTTTTTCAACAGAAATCCTGTCACCTGAATTTTTGAGTTTGGCATTGAACTCAGTGGGCATATAAGTAATACGACATCCCATCATACCTGCCTCAACTAATAAATAAAAGGTGTACTTTTTCTAAGACACGGAGATGCCCTCTCTGGACCTAGCAACCTCCATTCCAAGGAAATACTTCAAAGTCCCGAAGTCTTTAATTTCAAATTCATCCCCCATCTTCTTTTTTTAGTTGGATGATTTCAATAGTGTCATCCCCAGATAGCACAATCTCATCAACATAGACAATTAATACAACAATTCTCCCAATCTTGGATACCTTTGTGAACAAAGTGTGATCGGAGTGCCCTTAATTGTATCCCTGAACTTGACAAAAGTGGTGAACCTATCAAACCAAGCTCTCAGTGACTTTCAACTCGTAGAAAGACTTTTGAAGCTTGCAAAGCTGATTGTCAAACTAAGCTTCAAATTCTGGAGGAGGACTCATGTACACTTCCTCTTCTAAATCTCCATTCAAGAACGCATTCTTAACATCAAGTTGATATAGGGGTCAATCTTTATTTATACCAACTGACAACAAGAATCTAATTGTATTTAACCTTGCAACAGAGTAAAATGTCTTAGAATAATCAATCCCCCAAGTCTGAGTGAACCATTTTGCAACTAACCTGGCCTTATGTCTATCAAAGGTACTATATGATCTGTACTTGAGTGCAAAAACCCATTTGCATCCCACAGTCTTGTGCCCCTTGGGGGTGCAAAGATCCCAAGTCTTGTTCTTTTCCAAAGCTCTCATTTCTTCCATGACAGCAGTCTTCCACTCAAGGCACTCTAAGGCGAGGTGGATACTCTTGGGTATTGTGGTAGAGTCAAGGCTAACAATGAAGGCCCTGAACTGAGGTGAAAGGTTCTCGTACGAAACATAATTAGAGACGGAGTGATTAGTACAGAACCTGGTACCATTCCTCAGTGCAATAGGGAGGCCAAGGGATGGGTCCTACTTACTATGTTTCCTGAATGGTCTTCTCTGTAATGACCTCATTTCTATCAATCTTATCTTCTCTGTTTGTGATGACTTCATCCACATTGCCCTTCTCAACCATATTTTCAGAGACAATTATCTCGAACCCGTCATTCTCAGATCTATCATTTTCACCCACCATACTGTTAGTATAGAGATAGTGGAACTCATCTCGAATCTGTCATTCTCATTAATCATGATATTAAAATGTGAGTCAATAGAGTCAGTCATACCTTGATTTCGTAAAGGTTCAGAATCCTAGATCGAAGTCAGCTGAGTAGCAGAAGACCCAACTCCCTTTTTGAGATTCCACCTATTAGGTTTTCCAGGGAACTTGATTTGTAGATAGGACTGTACTGTGGGAATTTAGGTCAGGTAAGGTAACCACAGTAGGACAGGTAGACTCCAAAGGAACCACACAGGTAAACTCTTCACTCACACTCTCCCCCTGAAGTAGGCTAACGGGAAAGAAAGGAAAATCCTCCAAAAAGGTGCCATCCATGGTAACAAAGTACTTACGGGATGATGGGTGGAAACATTTGTAGTCCTGTTGGTGCAGAGGATACCCAACAAACACGCAAGTATATGCCTAAGGAGAGAATTTAGTTTGGTTAGAGCCATGGATATGAATATAGGTTGTGCACCTGAACACCCAAAGGGAAACATCAGAGAAGAGATGGGTGAATGGGTGAAGGGGCAGGACTCCTTGATGCAGTCTAGGGGTGTCTGGAGGTGTAGAACACTGGAAGGCATTCAGTTAATGAGATGAGCTGCAGTAAGAACATTGCCCCATAGATAGGAAGGAAGAGAAGTAGACAACATAAAAGAATAAGCACTTCCAATAGATGACGGTTCTTTCGCTCAACAAGCCCATTCTGTTGGGGTGTAAGCACAGAAAATTTGGTTAACAATTCCTTTAGACGACAAAAACTCATTTTTTTTTTAACTAGAGACTAGCAAGAAGAAGCAACAGGTGAGCACAAAGCTAACATGCCAAAGTAGTCCAAAACCTAGAAGAGGCACGATAAAATCTTTCCAAAAACCACCAACAACTAAAGGTTGTACTGCCATTCGCAACACCTCAACACCCCATGTTTTTTTTTTTTTTTTGAAAAGGAGACAAGCTTCTTTATTATTAATAAACTCAAAGTACAAGAGAGCTATACAATGAGAATAATAGGGAAGCCAAGAAATGGGGGAGGGAGAGAGGATCAGAAGGTGAACCTAGACAACTCAACTAGGTCGACACCCCCATATCACCCTTACCATATCCAAAATACAAAGAACAAGAACAATACTAAGGTCATGAAAAGACCAAAGTAACAACCTAACGCGCGCGTGATATTAACGCTTTGTGTGTGCTACCCGCTCGCTCTCTTTTAGGAGCCACCGTCGCTTTCGATCAGCGTGCCCGGTTAATTACGGAAGGTCCTACTTCGGTTAATTACGGATAGTCCTCCTTCTTCCCAAAAGCAAATGAACTCAAGGGCTGAGAGTGAGACACACAATAGAAGCTACCTACGGTAGACAAAATCAAGGCTGAAAAGTAAAACCATAACGGCATAAATACATATTAAAGCCCATCCAAACTACAGAAGCACTAATTCTGAACTGGAAATCAGGGGAAACTACATTGAAACTCATCAGATGAAGACGGTCCAATTTAGGCAGATGTCCTGTATAGATAAATCTTTGAATTCTGCATTTGAAGAACACCAAACCGCTGCATTTCTTTTAGAAATCTCTACGATGTCAACCCAATCCCTTTTTTTATCATGGAACATGCGTTGCATTGGTTACGTTCAAACCAAATCTCAGCTAGAAGCGCTTTTATCAAATTAATCCAAATTAGAAAAGGTTTTTTTTTTATAAATAAGGCCCCCTCAATAATTGGAGCACATTAGCGCTAAACGAACCATCAAAGACCCAAACTGATTTGAGCATAGAAAATATGCTAAACCAACAATTAGGTGAGAAGGGGCAGAAAATGAAGAAGTGTATTAAGAGATCACTGTTTTCCAAGCAAAGGGGGCACACTGAAGACAGTAAACACGTATTAGGAAGCTTCCTTTGCATAGTTTCGGAACAGTGAAGAGAACCCACTGCCATAATCCAAACCAAGACATTTATTCTCCTTGGACTGCTGGTTTTCCAAAGTGCTTTAAAGTAATCTTTTTCCAAAGGTGAAGAGGGAGAAAGGTGCTTTGAAAGGGACTTACTGAAAAAATGGCCTGAGGATTCTAATGACCAAACTCTTCTAGCATTCAGACCATCACTTTCCGCAAGCCCATCACTGATTTCTAACTCTCTCAAAAGCCTTTCCTCTTTCTGCTTTATATCAATCAAGAGTAGCATGCCATTTTTTTACAGCAAGTTTCACTTTACGAAGCTGCTCATGAAGAATGAAACCAGCCCACCCAATGCGTGGGGGGCGCTTTTCAAGACTTCCTCAATGTCCTTGTTGCACTCTTTTATCAACAACCAACTATTGCAAAATCTGAATGGGGATGACCCATAATATTGCACCTGACTCTAATAATAAAGGAAAGTGATCGGAGAAGATTTTTGCTTTACGGGTCACTCTTGAGTTTTCAAATTCATCATCCCATATACTGTTAATAAAAAATCTGTCCAACAAAGATCTTGCAGCAGTGCCACCCTCTCTTGACCAAGTAAATTTGCCATTTTGAAGGGGAATTTCCATTAGATTGGCAGAATCTATAAAGGCATTAAACTGTCTCAACCCTCTTGTGCTTCTGCCAACTGGAAACCTCTCATAAACCCATCTAGTGATGTTAAAATCTCCTCCCAAACACCAAGCCTCTTCTCCGCATTCTATAATAGTTAATAATTCTGGCCAAACAAGTTTCCTCTCTCTATAACCACACGGACCATAAACATTGGTAACCCAACAACACTTCTTGCACAAAGTTACTTTTATTCAGAGGGAATAACGTCCTCATATGTTTCCACCACTGTGATTTTACTTTTATCCCATAAAGTAAGAATGCCTCCGGTTGTGCCATAAGATTCCACTGATTCCCATCCTATATCCATAGAACTCCAAATTGTTTTAATGAAATTTACTTCCAGAATTTCCATTTTTGATTTTTGGATTAGTACCACGTCCAGGTGATGATTTTTTATAAACTTCTTAAGAGTGGAACGTTTATTTGGATTTTTAGGCCTCTTGTGTTCCAAGAGATGATTTTCATGGGTGAAAATTTTATGCATATGAATTACAGACTTACTCAAACCAACATCACTTCACAGTCTTTAATAATTGGCAACAATTCCTTTGGAATTTCTGCTGATTTGATTGGGGAGGAGCAAGGGAAATTACTAAAAACATCACCTTCCACTTCAAAAAGGGAAATTAGATCCACTGCTTCAATTTCAACATTTGCATTATCATCTTGAATGTGAGTTAAACCCGGAGAGTCTTCACTGCTTACACTATAAGGGGAGATGATTTCAGTATTTGATAGCTTTTGCACCGACTCGACAGAATGGCATGGAGATCCTCATAATAAAGTGACTTTAGTGTTAGAATCAGTGAAGCTTGAGTAATTAAAACAAGCAGCAGCGGGGCGGGGAGAGACAGACCTGATATTATCTGAAACTGATTGTATTTTGGAGGTACAAATTTCCAAAAAATCTGGATTTTCTTCTGATAAGGAGGCCTTACTTGGCAGATTCTTTTTAAAATATTTTTCCAAATCTTGGAAGGAGCATGCTGCAATAGCTTCAGACTTTAGTAAAGCTGTCCAAGCATTATCAAATGAAGTGTGCTTTCTAATAAATTGTTTCAACGGTACTTTTGGGGCAGTTTTAATCTTCTTTCCTTTGCTTGAACTGAAATTATTTGGGGTTCCTTCAGTAGTGGAAGAAAAGGCAGCTCCAACTGTATCATTAATTTGTTGGAGGGATATTTGGGAATCTGATATGAGCTGGCAATATGGACCGAATTATTAGAGGCAGAAGAGATCTTTTCTTTTCCTGACTCTTCATATTTCTGTTTTTTGAAAACAGTGGGGCACACCAACTTAAAGCAACAGTTGTCTGTATTGGACTTGGTGAGATTAATTAGGTGTGGCTGTTCCAATAACGGCTCCATTAATGCTGCATCTGCACACCTAAACGTCTCC
>CM046884.1:8785518-8856858 GCA_025688845.1 Cucumis hystrix
ATAGTGCTTCGAAGGTGGATTTAGGAACCTTTTGGACTGGTGGGAATCCTGTGAGATCTTCCTCTTCATCAAATAACACTGTTCTAATGCGAAAAAGATCGATTGAATTTTTAAAATCCTCAACCTCTAATTTTTTTCTTTTTATGAACTTTGGCGGATCCATCTGTTGAATATCCCCAAAATGCAGAAAAATATTACCTCTTCTTGGGTCTTTTATTTCTATTGTTGAGGGTATGAAGCCACATAAATTCTTTTTTACTTTAATTTTTGCTTCTCTACAATTAAGGAGATTGATAGTCTCTGAAGCAATGGATTCAAGCCCCCAAAGTGATCTCCTATGACCTCAAAAGTTCTTCTACTCCAATAATCTAAAGGAAGATTATAAATTTTTTAGCCAACCTCCAAATCCTTTTGTGACTATTGGTCTGCTGTGTTTAATTTTATTCCATTTTTCAAACTTGAGGTGGAAAGATCCCAACGGCTGCCACACCCCTTCTCCCCTTATGTGATCCTTGATTGAACCTTGATCTAGACTAATTAGAGCATTTTCTTCAAACAAAGGGTTTAATATAACCTTAACTTGTAGTTCTGTCTCCAACGTTTTGCGAATGCTTCTCCAATCATCGAAAGCAAAAAGCTTAGTCACGATCCACAGTTGTTCGAAATTAGTAGAAACTACCTCCGAACTTTTTATGACCCAATGCTTCTGTATTTCTACCTTTGGTTTGCTGGAGGAGTAGGGCAGCCCAGTCTCTTGCGAACTTTCCTGTTGTCTTTGAACTTGCTTAACTTTCAAAAGCTCCAACTTTTCATTTAAATCATTGGAATGGCTGAGCTTGACCTTTGCTGCATAACTTTGCTTTTCAAGCTTCCTCAGAAATGAGCTCTTGTGTGAATTACTCGCAAACCATTTGATGTAGTCCATTTTTTCAATGAACTTACCTATCATATTCCGAAATGATAACCAGCCTTGTTTCCTTTCTCCTGAGCATACACGTAAATAGAAATGCCCCCCGACAGCGGCCAGTGATCAAAACTAAGAATCCATCCTGATTTTATTTGGAACTTCCGAATCTTCAACCTTCCTCTGTCTGTGGCACCAAATTTGTTAAAGTAGCTATCCATTGGTGATCTTAATAGTTCTGAAAAAGCAGACAGAATCCAACGAAGTTGGTTGTCAGATAGAGATAAGATTCTTTTGGCTTCCACATCTTCAATGTGACAACTACCTTATTCTTTCCAAATGCAATAGTGTGACTGATTTATCTTGCAGCTGACCACTTCCATCCTTAATCTAGCTTCTGGTCGGAAAGTTCAAGAGAATGGCCGGCAGACAAGAAATGGGGAGGAGAGAGGAGAGAGGAGAGAAGGGAGAGAGAGAACTTACCTTTTTTCCTTCCCTCAAACACCCATGTTGAATCTTCAAAGACAAAGATTGATTTTCCAAATGAAAACACATCCCTCAGGTGAGTAGAAGTATTAAAAATATTCACCAAATTATTTCTCCCGTAAGCCACTCTATAGATTCCAACACCTTTTTCAACCATAACACGATTCATGATTAACAAGATAATCTCAAAGACGACAAAAACTCGTTAAAAGTGTGGTTTTGAAACTCACGACCGTCAGTTCTGCGTAAGACTATAATCTCTGTATTGAATTGCGTTTCTAAAATGTGATAGAAGTCCCGAAATGTAGAAGCGAATTTGTCAGAGATAAGGAAACCCAAGTACGACAAGTATGGTCATCAATAAAGGTCATAAACCACCATTTTCCAGAAGAAGTAGTGACCTTAGATGGTCCCTAAACATCACTATGAACAAGAGTGAACGGTTGGTTGGCTTGTATGGTTGTGAGGGAAATAAGACTCGATGTTGTTTGGCCCTAACACATACATCACAAGCTAAAGAAGAAACATCAACCTTATAGAAAAGATGAGGAAATAAATGCTTCATATATTGAAAATTGGGATGGCCTAAACAAAAATGCCACAACATATAGCCTTTTCCAAAAGTAGTGAAGTATGAAGATAAAAGACTATGCCTAGAACTGCTACTAGAGGAGGCATCATCATCAAGCAGGTAGAGTCCCCTACTATGCCAGGCAGTGCCAATCATCCTCCCCAGGCCCAAGTCCTCAAAAGAAACAGAATTAGGCAAGAATGTTGCTTTACAGTTCAATCCACTAGTAATCTTGCTTATAGATAGAAGATTATGGGAAATCCGGGATACATGCAACACATTGTGTAAGGTTAATCCTTCGAAAAGAAAATTTTGCCCCTTCCCGACAATAGGAGCCATCAGCAATTCTTATTTTCTCATTCCTAGCAGACGGAATGTAAGTCATAAAATGCTCAAAGAAACCTATCAAATGATATGTGGCCCCAGAGTTCAGTTCCAAGGGTTCTTCCTATTAATACTAATAAGATTGAAGGACTGAGGTATACTTGTCTAAGCAATAGCTCCTAGTGTAGTCGAATGGGAATCCTTAAGTGGCTAAGAGGGGCTGGAAAACTCATTAACATAAGCCCGTCTCGAGTTCTGTTTGTCGTTGTTAGAGCATCTCTTACCTCCAGGGAACGATTATGTAACTTCCAACACTGCTCTTTAGTATGCCACTGTTTCTTGCAATGCTCACAGATAGGGGTTGGTTACCCATTGTGCCTCTCACTGTCATGATTAGGGGACTTTGTACTGAAGGCAGCAAAATCAATAGTTGTGATCGTCAGACTACTCATAACACTGGTAGGATCCTCCTCAAGGCGAACCTCAAAACAAACCTCCATCCGGGACGGTATAGATCTCTGGTCCAGTATAAGTCCGCAGACAATACCAAACATAGGGTTGAGACAAGCAAGGAAAACATAAATCTTGTCAACCTCCTCGATCCTAGAGTATTGTATGTCATTGCCAATCCCAAACAATTTTTACCCATAGGTCCATTTCCTGCCAGATAAGGTAAAGTCTATAAAAAAAAAGGATGTCATATCCATTGTCCCCTGTTTGCACTCGTGAACCTATTTTTGCAGTGTGTATAAACGAGAGGCATTCTAACGCTTGAAATACAATTTATGAGTCGTGCCTCAGATATCCTTAGCGGTTACAGCATACAGTGAGGGTTTGTTGATCTGTGGTTCCATACTGCTAATCAATGAGGATCGGATAAGAGAATCCTCCCCTTTCCAATACCGTTCCTAAAAGTCTCTCGGTGGAGGACGGGGTATCTCACCTATCAGAAAGCCAAACTTGTAGCGCCCTTCAAGAATCATTTTGACATATTGGGACCACGAAAAATAATTTTGCCTATTCAGCTTTTCCCCTGAAAAATTTCCTATCGACTGTGCCACTGTATTAAACACATAGGATGAGGATAAATAAGGGAATGATGTTACCAAACTCTTAGAATACACTAGTGGGACTGTATAAATGACTGGCTGGGACTGTATAAATGACTGGCTGAGTAATGGTGCCTAGTGTGGGGGGGTTGACTGAAACCATTATGGTTTGTAGTTGGGCCAGATGGTTGAGAGGTTCCAATAGACTAACTCATATAAGCACACCCTAAATTTTGTTTATCATTTGCAAACCGTTTCTGAACTCCTGGAGGACGACCATGAAGGTTCCAATACTGGTCCTTGGTGTGCCACTGTTTCTTGCAATGCTCACAAATAGGGATCGGTTTTTCGTTGTTCTTCTCATTATCATGGATAGAGGTTCTAGCATTGAAGGCAGCGAAGTCCATAGCAAGAGTAGTCAAAACACTCATGGCACACGTACAGACTTCTTCAAGACAGACTTCATAACACGCTTCCATTAAGGAGAAAAGAGGTCTCTTGCCAAGTATATAACCACAAACAATGTCAAAACTTGGAGTTGAGACCTGCAAGGAAGCCATTAGATCCGATCAACTTCTTCAAGTCTCACATATTGTATGCCATCATTTGGAGTATCTCATATTGTCTCTCTGCACAGGTCCATCTCTAGCCAAAGTAGGGAAAGTTTATTGAAGTAAGAGGTTACACCCAAGTTCTTTGCTTACAATCATGGACTTGTTTCCTCAAAGTATATAGACAAGAGGCGCTCTGACGCTTCGAATAAAGTTTCTAAGTAGTGTCCGCCCATAGATCCTTCGCAGTTGCTGCATAAAGTAAAGGCTTGCCAATTGGCTCCCTACTATTAATCAGCATGGATCGAATAAGAGAGTTCTCCCCTCTCCAGAAACTTTCCTGGCCATCACCGGATGGGGCGCGAAGAGTTTCCCTTGTTAGAAAACCAAATTGGTGACGTCCCTCAATAAACATTTTACCAATTAAGACTAGGAAAAATTAGTCTGGCCATTCAGCTTCTCTCCTAGAAAGACGCCTGTAGATGGTGCCTGATAACTAGTGATATTAATTTGAGGACAAAGTAGAGAACGAAGTTACTAGGTTCTTGAAATACATCGGCAAGTCGGTTGGTTTGGATTGTGCTGAAGATTCACCAGCTTCAAACCCTGATTTCTTATGGAGTTGATCGATCCCGACACCACGGATGTGCGGCTGCTGTAAAGATCAGATTTGCAATGGCACTTGAAAAGGAGGCAGCACGTGAAACGAGGGTGGCAACGCCGCTTGGAAGTGCGCCTGACCAAAGGGGGCTGCGACTGGACTGTGGACCAAGGTTTGGAGTAGGCCAGCTGAACTAAATCTTAGCAATTTTACAGCTAAATCTTATTTACAACCAAAAGTAATTTACCTCAAAAATAACATTTAATTTTGCAAAATACTATCATTTTGGTTTTAAAATTTCTTTACAGAAAAACATGAGAATCACTTAAATTCAAATCGTTCTAATCTATCACCTATGGGACGACAAAACAACATAACATTTTAGAGATAGTATCAAGAACCTGTAAGTCATCTAATTCTTCTCTCATTGAATCAGAGTCTTGCCACTGAATACTGACTTGTGTAAAGGTCCTGTAGAAAGAAAAGAAAATGAATAAGAAAAAATCACTTTTTATTACTAGCCAGAAACCTCTACCAAAAATCGAACCATTCCCTATTATTTACATTCACAATTATAAACAGATAATAAAAATAACTGCAAGAAAAAATTAGGCAAATTTGTAATACTAGAAAGATAACGGCCAACCTAACACTCTAACAATTGATTGGTGTTGTAGTTGGATTAGCAAATTGGGGAAAATTCATGCAAATCTTGATGTAATCCTTGAATAATCCTTTTCAGTGTCTTTTTTTAAGATACAAACTCCACAAAGGAGTAAAAGAGAAAACATAGAAAAGACAGTACAATAATCGTAAAGGTACAACAAAAATCTAAGAAAGATATATTAAAGCATTACAGTTGAGACTTGAGACAGATATTCTATTGAGAATATCCCATGAATGACCTAGATAAGGAGCACCGAGAAGAAACCTATAACTGAGCTAACTCAAAACAATCATTCCAAGAAAGAGAATTGTTTTGAAAAATTAATTAATTCCTCTATAACCATGGTTTAGATAGAATTGCTTTCCCCGTTAATCCAGGAAAGAGACTTGTTGAGATAGATTGCTTTCTAAATGAGAAACGAGCATCATAATTTCATTGATTGCGTGGAATTACAAAAGGGCAAAAGATGACGTGAGTTACATAGCTATTCCAATGAATAAAGCGAGATGTAAGCTTGTAATCACAAAAGAAGGGATAATAGGTTGCTTAAATAACTTGTTAGGATAGAGGACTGAATTCTTTTTAACTAAAAAATAGCTTTAACCGCAGATTTATGCTTAAATTGGAATGTCTTAGTTTACCTCCCGGGGGTTAACTGCAGATTCAAGCTTCTCCAGTATTCTACAGGACTTTCCTTGTAAAGTGGAGGCTTTACGTTTTCTCCTCCTTGGTCAACCTTCTATGGTTTTTTCCAAAAGAACCACCTTTCGGCAAGCAATAATTGATAAATTTCATAAGAAAATTGGCCAATGGAAATAATTCACACTGATGTAATAGGATTATGTATTTTGGTTTTGGCTAATCTTCCAACTTATCAAATGTCTATTCTAATGTCTTCTACTACCTTGGAATTAGAACGTCTTGTGTGCAATTTTTTCTCTTTCTTTTATTTCGGGGGGGGGGGGGGGGGGGGGGGGGTCAAGCATTTGGTTTTCGAAGTCCAAGATGCCCAGGTTTTCGAAGTCCAAAATTCATGGGCATCTCGACATAAGGTGCTTTCAATCACAAAAACTAGGCCCTCACTACCAAATGGGGATGGAGATTAACACGTGAACCCGTTCCCCCCCGGTTTTTGGAGGAACGTTACTATTAGCATCCATGGTGAAGGGCATTCTAGTTTTGGTAGCCCGTGAATTAGCATGTCCAAAATCTTTGGAAAAAGGTGGAGTCTTGTAAATTTCAAAGTTGGCAATGGTAGTAAAGATTTCATTTTGGAAGAATCCACGCTTAATGGTATTTCCCTCTTTTTTTTTTTTTACTTTTCATTGAAATAATGGAGTCAATGCTTAAAGTACATGAGAGGAAACAAAAAAAAATTACAAACTTGCTTAAACCAAGGCTAGAGCCAAATTACAACAAAGAAACTAAAGCTTTGAAGAATAACTAGAAACATGTCAATTTGAACAAATATTTCAAGATGAATAATCAACTAAGGGTTTATCAAGAACAACGAGATAGAACTTTAACTTGACAAACCAAAACGATTAGAAAAGAAGCTACCACAGCAACAACCTACAAAGATTGATCCTAAAAGATTCATCGATGGGCTGGGCCACTAAAAAATGCTTCCCTCAATGAGGGAGCATTTGGTTAGTGATAAAAACAAAGAGTTGGGTTGAGTTGAGTCGGTAATAATTATAGGGAAGTTATTTGGGGAGTTGACACGAATAACAAAGTGAGAAATGTGAGTTGATGCGAATAACAAGGTAATAAACCTCTTAATTATTGGTGAACCAAACGGTGCGTTGGTTCTTTTTTACCCATCCAACCCAACTCTCCCAAATTAGCCAAGTTGCCCAACACCCCCTGATAGTTTTCCAGGCTATTTGCTATTTTTTTTTTTTTTAATTGAATAAATGAAATAAGGAGAGATCTCCAGCACCTATAGGTGCTTACTAAAGAGATTCCTAATCGAAACTAATAGGAAAAAGTAAAAAGATTAAAGGGTGCCTTGTTTTGCACCAATACAACCTAGTAGACAGAACTAAATCCATGAAACTATCTTAACATGAAAATGAATATCGAAAGAGACGTTTATTGCAATTGCCCCATAAAGTATAGAGAAAGGCATGAATAATGGTCAACCAAACAATCTTCTTTGTACCAAGAAAAGGATGAACCGCCAAAGTAGATGCCAGGATATCAAAAATTTTGTCTAAACAGGCTTTTTGCTGTTTCTAATTACTCAAATGGTTCTGTTTATTCTTACTGAGATGTTTCAACTTCCACTGAATGTTATATTTAGATGAGCTTTGGAGGATGAAGAGATGGTTGGTTTCCTCAATCTTTTATTGAATATCTCTCTGATTTACTTATCCGCTTGTAGAGATGCTTGAATTTGGTCCCTTGAATCTAATGGAAGTCTCAATTCGGCTGAAATCTTACAAAGGAAGAATCCTTCATATTGTCTCCTACCATGAGTTCGCTTTCTATGTTTTGAAGCAAGGGAATCTCTTGACCACATCTTCTATGACTACTTGTAATCTGAACAATCTGGCTTTTATTATTTGACTTCTCAACCTCCACCTCTCCCTATATGACAAATGAAGAAGGAACACTTTGATCATCTCCCTATAATTTATGCATAGTTAATTGAAACCCAAACATGTTAAAAAAATAACTCCAAACAAATTGAGCAAAAGGGCAACAACCCTAATGCTTCAGATAGAAACCAATTCAAGTTCTCCCTTTTCAAATGTCTTAATTTTTTACATGCCAAACAAGCCTTAAATATGTTATCCCACAGTAGGGAGGTCTCGTTTTGCTATATTCTGTTGATCGTTGACCATATGTAACTTTTCTAACTTAAAGATCTAGGCCTACGGCTTGCAAAAGGAGACCAAGTTGTTGATGAACTCAACCACAATCAATTTTTCCCTTTTATATCCCGATTGCCTATTTAGAAGGAGAAAAGAAATTTGCATTCACTAAACCATAAAGACAAAAGAAAGTGTTCTCCTACCTTTTATACCAAGAGAAATCGTTGGGTATGCTTGCCTTGGCATTTTTAAGATGATCAAGTTGAACTAAAACATCAAGTAATTTCAGCATTGACCTAAGGTCGAAAGTTTGATTAGAATTTAGAAAAGTTGAAATCAACATAAAACTAAAATTTCCCCACATTAGGGAATAAGCTAGTGTAATTATATGTTAGAGGAGCTTGAGTTCAAACTTATCATAACAGACCAGAGATGAGTAACTGTTGGGCCATTAATGCGCCTCTCAGGCCTCGAGAAACGTTGCATATCCGCAGCAAGCTGCATAAAAGACAGCCTACATGAATTGGGTAATTTAAATTACCAATAATGGAACAGTTCATTAAAAGCAATACCTTCGCTGCAGCTGTCGCTTGCCATCTCTGAATCTCACGTAGACGACTCATTTCCAAATCCAAAACTTGATACGTTTCCAAATATAGGTCAGCTTGACTTTGCTTCATAGATTCAGGTAGCTGCCAAAATTTTATTAACCGATAAGCACACTTTTGGGAGAAATGTTTTCGTATTCAGCATAGGAAACAATTACGAGAATTTAATATGACAAGAATTCAAGAAAACAAAGAAATAGTAGAAAGTTTCCCACATTAGTTGGCCCATTCTATTGCATTAGTTATCGAAAGGCTGAAGAACCCAAGATCATATTCTTTTGAGATGTGAGTTTGCAAAATATGTTTGGAGTTCTTTTTATTTTTTTTTCAAATGGTTGGTTTTTTGTGAAAATGACAAGGTTTTATGATTTGCCGAGGTGTGGAGTATATTATGGAATCTTTGGGGAGAAATAATAGTGTTTAGAGGTTTGGAAGGGAAATCTTTGGATGTTTTTCCCATATTAGATTTCATGTTTCTCTTTGAGCTTCAGTTTCAAAGAGCTTTTGTAATTATTCTTTAACTTCTATTTTGAACAATTGGAACCCTTTCCTTTAAAGGTCTTCCTTAGGGGGCTTGTTTTTCTTTTAGGTCCTTGTGTGTGTGTGTGTGTGTGTGTGTGTTTCCTTCTTTGAAACCGAAACAAGATTCCATTGAATTAGTGACAGGAGATTAATGATTGAAGTACAAAAGAGGAAACAAAAAATAAAACTCAAACTTGCCAACGTAAAACAAGAAATGACAAAACCCACTAAAATCTGGATAACATGATTTGAAGACAACATTTAATGCCCAAAACAAAAACAATGAAAGTTGTCATCTCATCCAAAAACAATAACAATACAAGTATGATTGACATAGAAAGCTGTTGCACCTTGTCGAAAGAATGAAAAAAACTGTCACCTTGACTAAAGTTTTCTGCAACAACAAATTACCAGTGCCATACAGATCTTAACTTATCATATACATATGGACCCGTGAACTCTAAACGTCTTCACATAGTATGATCAATTTTTTGTTCCATGATGCTTACAAACCAAGATGTTGCCTAACAAGAAAATCACATTCATAAATTGTAGTAATAATATTACATGTGCAATAGTCAAAGCATTTTAACCTGTGGAAGTGCTTTAACACAGCTTCGATAAGTATAAAGCACCGACGCCATCTCTTTACCCTCATGAATAAGAGAATTCTGCAATGAGTAATGTCAGCAAACAGCTTGAATGGAAACATCTTAAACAAACAATCACGAGAAAGGTTTTATTTAAAACTTCATCTCCGTCCTTCACTGAAGCTTGAATTAAATTTGCATGTGAATGATCACATAGAAACGAATGAGACTTCTTAAACACTTGAGAGACGCACTAAAAAGTTCTAGGCCATCCTCCACATGCACTGGAGTAAGAAAGTCAAAATAAAGGCCTCTCGGAAAGACCATCCATAGAGGACCATAGAATCTGAATGACTCTCCTCAATAAATGAAGATCTCCACATAAAAGTGACTGTTCATCGATAAAAGAAAGTAATTTTTGTTCCAAGATAAAAGAATAAACTTAAATACTTGGCATGGAAAGTAAAACAACATACCAACTGATTGAGAGCTTTGGTGTCTTCTGCTAGGGATAGACGATACGCAGAAACATCACTATACTCTACAAAAGTTATTCAAATGTCAGTTGTGCAAATAATGAATCATCTTATATTCAGGGAGGCCCTTACAGAGAAAAAAATATACATTATAAAAAAACCAACAGAAGGAGAATGAATGATCTTCTAACTATAAACTCAAATAAACAAATTACAAAAAAATTAACTAAGTGAGATTCATGGATCATTACAAGTGGCAATAATATCTAATGTGGCTCAATCCAGGAATTTATCCATCCATGGTTCATCTAATAAGCCATTTGTTAATTTAAACAATACTAAAATCATCAAGAGCATCTTCTTCATCATCTTTGCACTCCTATTACAATGATTGTTGATTCAAGTAATATGAACTATTGTCTTTTTTCTTCATCTACCTAATGGTTCCTAGACTCTAGTGCTACTTATCATATGACATATAATCCCAATTTATCTTCCACCCTTTTACCATTTATCCCTTGCAAATGTTACTTCAGAAAATGAATCAAAATCTTCTGTTCTTCAATCTGGCACTATAAACCTCACCCCATCTCTTTCTATTTCATTTGTTGTACATTTATTTCAGTTCTCTTTTAACTTGGTATTAGTTAGTAAACTCATTCCTGACCTTAATTTTTATGTCTCAATCTATCCTGACTATTGCTTGTTTCAAGAACTTGAGATGAAAAAGAATATTGGGAGAGGAAATAAATCTAGAGGACTCATACTTTTGATCATCGAGTACTAAAAGTTACTATGTTCTGTGGTTGTTTCTAGTTTTTATGTCCATTGTTGTCTAGGTCATCCATCTATCACAATATAAAGAATGCCTTTTCCCAGACCCAGTTTCATGATTTGTCTTCAATAAATTATTCCTCGAGTCAGTTTTTCAAATTTCATTGTCTTATTTCTAAATGGAATCAATAAACGAGCAATTTCTCCCTTTGAGTTTCATTGATTCTGATATTCCGTTGATTCCAGCTCTACTCTCAACCCATCCTTAGTAATTGTCGTTGAAAATACCATCGACATAGATCCTCTGTTCTGTTCCAGTAAAAAGTTTCTAGAACAATTGTCCGCATTTGAAGAATAGAAAAAGTTTCAAAGACAAAATCATAGCCGTTGCCGTACTAAATCTAGATGCTCAATGTCCATACACAACTCTAGAAAATGCATACCTATTGGACTCTCAGTTGCGCCTCTCTCAGTTGACACCCAAACGCCCGGTCCTTGCAGCTCTGGCTGATCATCCTACATCAATTAAAGTCGGAATCTAAGAAATGCAAGCATTCAAACTTCAAAAGTAAAACCCATAACAGAATTCTAGTATCTGACCAAATAAAACATAATTTGAAGCTAAACAAATCTGACGAAACTGATTAGTAGAACGTCGAAAGTAAAATGACCGCCAAAAATAAAGAAATGGGTAGTTTTCTGAAAGTAGTGAAGTATTACCTCAAGGGAGAATGTGGACAACGCAGCAATGGCTTCTTCGACGGGAACAGCCATTGAGGAGTAAAACAAAGAGAAGATCTAGTAATCTGTCGACTTTAAGATCATATGTATAGCTTACAATCTGGGTTGAAATCGCTCTGATTTGGTAAACTAAGTTTCTTCTACGTTCGTTTCGTTTGGCTGTTTGATTTCTTTGTTTTTACTCTAAACTTTCAGTTGAGGGAGTAGGAAGAAATGGAAATTGTGCTTCAGATGTCTACCAACCGCACCTTACGACTCAAAAGTGTCACCAACAGTTTTTTATGTCACTTACAGCTAACATAGGCTTACCAAGGTGTTCTTTTACCCAACAAAAAGAAAATACTCGTTTTTCTAGAGTGAATGAAAAGCGGTCTTCTACTTGAACCAAAGTTCCTTTATTATCTCTTAAACTCGTCTTTCTTATTTGTAATGTATAAATTTGGCTATTGAATATTGCTAATGAAGTGTCCAAATGCTCTCTTCTAATTAGTTGTTATGACGTGGGTAGACAAGTTGGTGGCTTGAAAACCGATATTCACTAGAACTTTAAATTGTGTTTCTCATGTTGCATAGAATAATAGGAAAAAAATTATGATTAGCACAATGTTAAATCGTCAATACTTGATGCACGATCCTCTATTGTGGATGACTTGTCACTCGTCACACGATAAACTTGAATTTATGTCAATATATTAGTCGGCAATAACCACCCGCTATATGAGACTCAATGTTCGATGATAGACACTCAGTATGAATGGTTATGATTGACATTCTTGAAATTGCTTTCATAAATCCTAACCCTAGTTTATCGTACCGAAATTGAAAGGAAAACCAAATCTGAAATGAATGGTTCATACCAGACGGTGGAAAAAAAAAACACAAACAAAATGTACATGTTCCAAATAAGGACGAGTATTGAGAGACTTGTTACATGCATATGTCAATATATGCTGGAATGGATTGGAAATGAGGAAGTGTTACCTTTTGCAGATAAAAATCCAAGAGATAACAAAATCATGAAGATGAGCGAGAACTGGCGAAAAATCTTCTAGAGAGAGTGAGAGGAAAAGTTGTGAAGTTAAAAAAGAAAATGAACGTTTTATTTAAGTATACAAATTTAAAAACAAGATAGCTGGTGAGGATTGATTATTGTTCACCCAAGCATTATCGAGTTTGTTTATCACTTGTTTTCAAGAATAAACAAACTTAGGTGCATCTTTGACATCACCTATTTTCATGCATCATACTAAATTGTTCAATCAAAATTTTGTCATGTGGTAGATCCTTCATATTTTTGTCAAGAAATATTTTAACGATTTGTTGGATGCTAGTGAGAAGAAGGGGATGCACCTAAATATTATCATTTAAGAAACAACCCATTTTTTTTATTTAGACCATAAAAAGGAGCTATTCAAAAAAGAAAAAGAAAAAATTTAACATATATAATTCGAACCTAAGAGGCCAATACGAGAGAAACTCAATTAATATAGTAATCGTATTATCGATCTCAATGTTAGAAATTCAATTTTCTCACTATACACTTTAATTACAATACCTTTCAAAACGAGACATCTCAATTCTCAAGTCATCTTACCTTTACCAAGGAGCCAAAAAAATGCTAAGGGTATACTTTTGAAATTAAATGATGTCATCAATATTCTTATAATTATTTTTAGGGAGAAAATTAGTAAGGGTATACTTCGATTCTATTGAAATTAAATGCTAAGGGTATACTTCGATTCACTTTCTACCTATGATTTGAAAAGTTACAAATTGAAAACTAAACTAAACAAATAAGTTTTAAGTTTTTTTTTTATTTTTCTGAAAATTTGACCGAAAATTCAAATATTTCTTTCAAAAATAGCTAAAAACAAAATGATTATCAACAGCCTCAGAAGTGCGATTTCTTAAATAATAAAACTTACCAGCCAAAAAATGATTATTATATGAGCTAATATTCTTAGAATTATATTACAACCAAACAAATCTACCGCAATAAATCATTCGCCTACAAAATAGTCTTAAAGAAAATTTTGCAGCAACCGACCATATTTACCTGAATGAGCTTCAATCGGTTATGAGAGAATGAAATGTTTAAAGAATCAACATCTCACTATCAATTCACTTTTCTACTAAATCCTAACTTTTCTCTCCAACCACTAACCACCCCTTGGTTTGGTTCTTGCTGCTGATCTTCCAACACGTTCTCAGTAACTATGCCAGTGGTATCCACCATAATTGTTGAAGGGATTTCTGTAATAATTTCACCATCACTTTGTTTTTCTACTTGATCATTCTCCAGCTGATTAAAATGTCTCTTCCTTGCACTTGCAAACATGTAGGCTGCAATGCATGAAATAATACACATCAGTTGCAAACTCATGTTTAATGTTTTTCTTAACTGGACAAAAAATGTGGGTGAAACGAAGGGGTTTAAAGGTCTCGTAGGAAGGAGTAGATGTCTTAATTGCGTAACAACAATTGAGGTGGGAAGTCAAACATCCGACCTCCTCTAAGGAAGGTCATGCTAGTTTATGTTGAGCTAAGCTCACTCTGACAACTAATGTTTAACATCATTAAGGTAAATTCAATTGCATGGCGGGTGACGGAAGTAAATGTCTCTTATACGAATATTCTAGTTTCAAGCACAATGTAATGAAGAAAAAAAGAGAGCTATGATCATTTCATAGAGAAACGCAAGACAGTATATAGCTAGACTTCAGATTAAGACTCCTACGCTCACTTTGGAAAGGAAATTGAATAGGTGATCTTGGTTATTACCTTATCATCAATGAACCAATTATCAACTAACCCAAACCATTCGAGAAAATAAGGTAGGAATCATCTAAAGTTGAACCTAACTTAGTTGAGAAATTGAAGAGATTACATCTTCCTCTTTCTCCTGCTTGAAGTTAATGTCACTCCATTTATTTGAAATATAAAGAAATCTTGCAAGATATATAAGAATTGGACAGATCTAATAAAAAAGAAATATTGTGCCTTCCCCGACTCTCAGATTGGTAATGTATCTGACTTGAGATGTTCTACGAGAAATAAGAATCCTTTCTTTTCTTTTCTGCTGGTTAACGATAGCAACTACGTTCCCAAACTGATTGATGCCAATTCATAGACTAATCAGATCGAGGATCACGTGACTTCAAGATAGAATAGGCATTCCTTCACTCTTTGGTTCGGGTTTTTTAGTTAGAAAACCACAAGTTTAAGCCTACTATTTTGATTTTAATTTTCGGTTTTTGAAATTTATATTTGTTTCCTGTAAATTTCCATGCTATAGATTTGAACTTTCTTAAAGAATGGTATGAGTTCTTATTCACCTTCCAAAAACGAATAGAAAATTTTAAATGCAGTCTTGTTTTTAATTTAAAAAATTGGCTTGATATTTGAAAGCATCAATAAAAAGTAGATAACAACATTACAAATAGATCTATAGATAACAACATTACAAATAGATCTATAGGAGGAAGTAGTATTTATAAGCTTAATTTTCAAAAACAAAAAACCAATGTCCCGCTTAGTAACTATTAGTTTTTGGTTTTTATTTTTTGATAATTAAACCTATAAACAGAGTCCTTCCATCCCTAAATTTCTTGCTTAGTTATCTACATTCTACCGTACAAACCAATTTTTGAAAACTAAAAAAATAGTTTAAAAAACTTATTTTATGTTTTTGGAATTTAACAAAGAATTCAATTATTTTACTTAGGAAAGATGAAACCATCATAATAGAGAAAATATATTAATTTTCAAAAACCAAATAGTTACTAAACGAGGCCCAAATGACTCTCTAACCTAACCTTAATTTTCTAGCTTACAACACTTACACTATAATGAATATCCGATCCCTCTCTTTTAAAATGAGATTCATGCCACATCTTCAAAGAAACCTTTCCCGCTGCTTAGAGTCATGCTCTACTATTGAAATTCATGAATAACAGTGTAGCATATAGAAGGTAAGATCAGACTGGAGGAACTAAGAAAGAAAAAATGTCAATCTTTACAAGCCAACTTTTATGCATAGGCAACAATGTTATAGTAGCCATAGCATATCACATCATGAGAGTCCTCATTCAACGAAAATTGACACATTTTCTCAGCAATCTCAAACACAAAGATCAGCACATATCGAATTCAATAGTCCTGCGTGTGTCATACATTTCTCTCTATTAATATCAACTTTTGGGTGTTACTAATCCTCTATCTCTCAGGCTATAAATCTCGTACATCGGAAGTATGAACTAATGAAATTAACAACTTTCTTCCAAGCAAGAATCATCCAGACAACATAAACAAAGAGATTCCACAAACCAATCACAGCAGTAGAAGCAACTAGCAACATATTTTACAACTAAACAAAGAAATCCATCACAGTCATTACATCAAACACCTGGCGTGCAAAAACAAAAACAAAAACATTCAACATACAGATTATTTCCATCACAAACTCCATTTTTTTTTCATTTCCAAAAGTCATTTCAGGATCTGGGAAGTTCAAGATCGAGATTCGGATTAAAGAAAAATACCCCATCACAGGATGCGAGGAAAAAGGAAAATGTACGAGGAGGAGATAGAAGAGTGAACCTGAAAGAGCAAAATTGGAGATCAATAGAACCCGCCATAAGACCTTGAAGCGTTTAGGTAGTGAATCATTTGGAGGTAAGTAAGTTGATGAAGATGAAGATGGGAGTGGCGCTCGTGGGTCCGTCATTGAAAGTAGTTGAAGTTTGAACTCGGGTTGCCTGCCGCTGACTCCGTTTTTTGTGTTTTCTTGTGTGTGCGTCAAGCAAGCAATGTTCCTTTGGTCCCTTCCTCTTTTAAAAAATGATGAAAAATATTCTCTAGTTTGGACACGTCATTTGGTACTCGTATGATATTGGCTCGAGTATACCATTTGATTCCTAAGTTAGTATAAAAAGTGTAATTAGCTCGACTAAACTTTGAGAAAATTTTCAGAAGGTCATTCAAGATAGAATTGTTACAAGTTAAGCATGCTTAATTTTAAGCTTTTCTTAACCTTATTTTTATGTCTTTAGGATCTCTCTTATTCATATGTAATATCAGATCATTCATATCCCCTTCTAAATTCATAGCGTTACAAGTTTGTTCTTTAACGGTATCAAAGTGGTTGCAGTGAAATTGTAAAGTATTAGTGGAACTCTAGTATACCTAAAATTTGAGAGTTTGATTTTCTTTATAACTTCTTTATAGACTTCAGTACTATTTTAGGCTTTGATCTTTCGTTGAACAACCTTAACAAATACTATTACGATTATAATTTTTGAAACACACACAAGAACAAACACAATCGTCCTTTATTTGCGTTTATAATTCAAAATTTCATATAGTTCTAGAAAGGCCATCTCTCCCCTTTGCATAGATAAATTAACCATCAAACATATGATATGAGATATCATATATTATTTTTCCTTTATGTTGTCCCATCTTTTTTCTTCCACAAAGGGACCACTCACAATTATTTTTAAATTTTCAAAGACTTTACTCTATTTGATGAGACCAAGTGAATCATTTTTAAAAATACATGAAGTACAAAAATACCTCTTTCCATCATTTAAATAAGTTACTTTTCATTTTACCCCTAAGTTAAAATTTATACATGTTGCTTCCATTCATATTGATATTTGATGTGTAGTAAATTTGTTTGTAAAAAATTAGGGATGAAAATTTTTAAATTAAAGTTTAAGTTAATGTGTGAAGACAAATGTAATAGAATATTTAACAATACTCTTCTTCATTTGTGAGCTTGACGAGGAAAGATCCAACAAGTGGAAATTAGTATCAAATGAAGAGAAAACAACAATATAGAGGCTTGAACAAACCCAAAAGCTTAGGCGGATGGATTGAATTAAGAAATAATATCTTTCAAGAAATTCATTTTATTTAAACTACTTTTTCTAAAAATTGTTTAAAATACACTTAAAAATATATTTTGAATGGATTCCAAACACTGCAATTTTTTTCCTTCTAAATAACTTATTTTCTAAATTAAACAGTTGAAAATATAATTCAAACACACCGTTAATAGAATATCTAACAAAAAATAAAAAGGAGGGAGAGAAATTTTATATTTGGTTAAAATGTTATTTTGGTCTTCCTGCATGAAAGTTTGTTTAATTTTAATTCATATACTTTCAGTTGTTCAATATTAGTTTCTATTTTTTCATAAATCTTAAATTTAATTTCTCAAAGTTTTTATTGAAATTGATAAAAAAAAATCACAATAATTTTCATGCAAAAATAAATAAAATCTGTATATTTTTCAAATTGTATGGTAAAATTCTATAGATAAATAATTTTTTTAAAAAAAAACAAAAACAAAAACTAATACTAATGAACTAAATTTAAGATTAATTGAATTGAGAGGGATTAAAATTGAAAAACTGAAATTACAACTAACTCAAAATAAACAAACTTCAAAATAGTGGAACCAAAATTTACTTTTATTAGGCTAAATTATAGGTTTGATGGAAATAATTTGAGAATAATTTCATGTGATTTTAAAATCATCGAATCAATGTATTCTAGATGACACCAAAATTTAGTGTACGTTAATTAGCAAGAATTTGTACCACCAATCTCAAGTTTTGAGATATATTAAATTTTCTACCTCACATATAGTTAATAAAAGTAGTCACAATTTTATCTTATAATTTGTTAGATTAAACTTCGCAAACTATTCTTAAATTGTGATTTACTACTTGAAGGATCTATTTTTTTTTTTCCAATTCACTCAATAACACTTTCAAAGTTAGATAAATTGAAAATATACGAGTTTATTGTAATGTAAAAATTGTGTCAATATAAGAAAAGTAGAGACAAAATTTACGTGGTTTAAACTAATTAATCAATAAATTGAAATTTGTGAGATCATATAACCAATTTAAAGCTAAAAGCTCAAATTATAGAGATTAAGTCAAAATCCTTTTTCTTTTTTTAAAAGATGAACTTTGAGAAATTTAAAAAAAAAAAAAACTTTAGTTGAAATAACGGACAAGTTTGAGGTAATCCAACATAGAATTACTCAAAGTTAAACACGCTTAATTTTGAAGTTCCTATGATCGAGTCACTGAAAAGGAAGGTGCACCTTGTTGGTATAGTTATTAACTTTAAATTCTTTTAAGTCTTTCTTAACATGACTTTCATGTCATCAGGATCCCTCTCACTCAGATGTGATACCGATTCATGTCTCCTTCCTAATCTCGAACATTACATTTTCCATGCAAAGTAGTATCGAAGGATCAAGAGTAAGAATAATGCAAGAGACCGAAATATCACAATGCAATAGTGTATGTTCGAGTAATGACATGCATATACATATGATGCAAGTAAAGGGCAAAAATCATAAAATTTTATAGAGTAAGTTAGTCAGATTAAATGATCTCGTTTCGACCTAATATTTTGAACGATGGAAAGGATTGTCTTTTTTATAAAAAGTGAATCCAGGTGTTGAGAGATGATAGGACAATTTTAGATAAAAGGGAAGGAATAGAGAGAGATGAGAGGAGGTAGAAGGGGCAATCAGCAATGGTGAAATCTCATAACCACCGAAACCAAAAAGCTGAATTTTCCAGTTTTGTGTGTTATCACCAATCGCCATCCTCTATTGCCTTTAACCTTATGGACCAATCTTTTCTCCAATTATTGTTTTTGTAGTAAAACAAATCATACCTACATACATATAAATATATTATATATCAAAAACTTACCTTTATACTTCTCCACTATCATATATCTCTTTAGTATGACAAGTTTTTAATAATGCCTTTTGAAAAGTCTCTAAAAAGTCTCTAAAGTAGTTTTTATTATTAGAAGTATTTTTAAATATAGCAAAATTCTTATATTTTATAACAATTTTAATTTGATTTTTTAAATTAAGAAACAAATTTTAAAGGGATAGAAGAATTTTCTTTTCTTTTAATTTAGAAGGTCGTGAAAACTACTTTTAAAATATATATTTGGACTAAAAATGTATATTTGAAACTAAAAGTTAGATTTTGGAAGTTTAGAACTTGTTTAGTAGATAATCTAGATTCTGTTTTATGTACGTTTTTAGATTCATTGGGTACAATAGATATATATTTGGCAGACAATTTGGATTCTGTTTTCGAAATCTGTTTCTAAAATTTGTGATCTAATTAACTGTGCAAATTTTGAAAAGAACATTTTTTTTTAATGTTTTTGTTGTATTCTTAATTCAATGTTACATTTTGAAAAGCTTAATTGTATTAAAAACATATAAAAATATTTATAAATAGTACAACATTTCTTAAATGTAATATGTATTGTGGAATGTATTACAAGTTATATGATATTACAAAAAATAATTATATATATTTTTAGGTTAAATTACAAATTTGGCTCCTATGATTTTAAAAAGATAAAAGTTAGTCTCTATAATTTAAAATTAAATTTTTGTTTCTTTGATGTGATAAAGTCATCGAAAATATTATCATTTGTAGGAACTGTTTATAAAGGCTTTCGAAACATGAGATTTTGTCAAATTATAGACTAAACTCTAACTTTCTCCAAATATGGAGACTAAATTTGCAATTTAACCAATTTTGTAAATATTAATTATATTATTCATAAATAAACTATTAGTAGTTTATTATCCACTAAATCTTAGTGGACAAATACGTAATACTAGTTTTATGATTTGTAAATATATAATATGAAACACATTTAAACATTTTTTTAATATTAGAATCCAATTTCTGAAGCTGCCATCAAACACATAAAATGAAAACATAAAATATAAGTATGTTTCATTGAATCATTTGTTTTTGAATTTTTATTTTCAGATTTTCTATCAAACAAATCCTTAGAATGTATTTATTTTTTAAAACTCAGATACTAAAAAGATACATTCCGATAATTTAGGTATCAAACATACATATTAACATTATTAAAACTAGCAAGTTAGTAAATATCTTTATGTTGTCTTATTTAAAAAAAAAAAAAAAACTAGTGTGTATTATATTTATCATGAAAGTTCTTTTTTTAAAAGAAAAAGATAAATTAAATATGTATGACCTTTAATATATATATAAAACTTATAAAAAAAATTCATTTTTCAAGTTAAAGAAGAATTTATCAAAACAATTAGATGAAATGTAAAGAAATGGATGCAACCTAAGGTATATCCAAATTTTTTTATTTACTAAAACATGTGTTTAGTGAAGACTTTTGAAATAATAAAATAAAAATGTGAATCCGATTAAAGTCCCACGTCTATTAAATAAGAGAATGATCTTAGATATATTAGTAAAGACAACTATCTCTATTGATATGAGACCAAAAAGCAAAGTCATGAGAGTATATATCCAAAGTGGACAATATCATATCATTGTGGAAATAAATAATAGCAAATTTGTCACACAATTTATAAAATAATAAAAGTATACAAAATACTTTTAGAACTCATTACATTGGTATATATAAATATACAATAAGCATATAGTTGGTATATAGGTTTTATATACAAAGAAAAATAGGTTTCATGCATCAGAACATACAATTTTGTCATTTGATGATTATATAATTTTCACAAAACTGTAATATTTTAGGTTGAAAAGGTAAATATATATTGAGAAACGATAAAATAAAAATGTCAGAAAAATTTATCTCTATCATCACCACATTCACTAAATAAAATCTATTTTCTAATTGACACATTAAATTTCCTAAAACAAAATTTTCATTACACTTCATATATATATATTAAAAAAAATAAATACTTTCCTATTTATTGCAATCTGTTATTAAATTTGCATAAAAAATTAAAAATTCCAGAAAAATATTCAAAATTTTGTTTACATACAAAATAAAAAATTATGTTGGATTTAATGAGTATGTTAGAAACAGATACATATTGTATTAATCAATTAAACTATGCTAAAAAAAGAAAAGGATAGAATGAATTAAAGTATATATATATACACACACTTTTATATATATTATTAAAATTATATATATGTAGATGAAGATAAATAAGTACAACAATACAAGATGATTTTCCTCAATGGTCTTTTTTTCTAATTATTTGAAAACTTTTTATCCCCAAAATGCATTAGCATTTAGAAATAAGAAAATCAAACTCACAAAGAAAAAGAAAAAGAAAATTAAAAGAGCAATAAAATAAAAAAGAATATATAATATTAAAAATTAATTAACCATGAAGAAGGCCATAAGATAGAGTCATGAGCAAAATGGCAGCTTCTCTTTCATCTTGTGGGAAAACTCGTTGATAGGATGAAGATATCTCACTCAATCTTCCCCCCATTTTTATCTCTTCAAAACAAAGTTTCTTTCTTCCTCCGCCCTTGTAGCCACCGCCACCGCCACCGACTACCACGACCTCGTCTTTGTATTTTCTCTTCAATGTCGTCGCTGGCTTCGTCGTTATCTTGTGTTGTACCACCTTGTTGGTCTTTACAACTACAGCCCCACCGTTCGCAGCGGCCGCTGCTGCTTCTGCCATTGCTCGTCTTGCTTTTCTCTGTCGGATTCCACACGCGTTGCAAAGTGACTGCACAACAATGCATATATTTTGAAGAATATTTAGGCACAATGTTGAGTTTTCCTTTTCTTTTCGGTTATTGAAGCAATTCGAGGACATAGATTGTATTCAAGTGTTACTCTTGTGTGAACTAATTTAATTAAGCTTGACAGAAGCATATATATATATATATATATATATATATAGTATAAGTTAACAATAATCAATAAATCTATGGTTTGACTTGATCTTCATTTAGATTGTACTAATTAAAAAGCTCGAGAAAAAAAAGACATAAGTGACTAATATTCTAGTACGATTTAGTAGTTAAAATGTTTGTGAGAAATCGAAAAGGTTTTATATACACACTTCACTCTCGTAATTTATATTCTTCCATAAATTTTGGGGTTAAATTCAAAAATCGTTATAATTTTTTCTCTAAGCTTGGGATTAAATTCGTTTTTTCAAGTTCAACAAATATGGAGAGATAATAAAATCATTAAACTTTGGTATATATAGTAAATACGTAATAATTAAATTTGTATTGACGATTTTCAAATGTTACCTAATGTTCAAAATTTAATCGTTATAATTTTGATATGTTTTTTTTAAAAAAAAACGAAACAGAAATAAGAATTATAATTATAATAAATCTCATATATGAAAAATTAAAAAGAAAAATTGGTGTTTAAAATAAATTTAATCATGAATTATTACCTTAGGACCTCTAGGGCCGCTTCTCCAAAGGGGAGTTTTTGTGGTGTTACAATCGGAACAGGTTCTGATTATGGCACCCCCGTCGTGTAGTGTCGTCGTGCTTGTTCGTTTGTTCGTTTGTTCAAATGAAGATGGTGACGGTGAGTCGTTGAGATCTTGGACATTTCGACCGCTTTCGATTGTTCGGGTGGGAGTCATCTCAGTTTGGTTAGAATTTATCATGAATTTGATCTTGGAGGAGGAGGAGGAAGAAGAAGACCACTTCACCGAATCATTGTGAGTATTATCATTGTTATTATTAGCACAACAGCTTGAAGTTTCTCTCTTATCAATCTGCTTCCAAATTGTAAACCTTAGTCCAGTTTCTTCCATATGATCTTCATGATTTCCAATACTTTGATCATTGTTACAACCCATAATCCCACCACCCTATCAAAGCCAAAAAACAATTAAATTAATCATTACAACACACAAGTTTGAGATGAAAAAAAATGTAAACAACAAACATCGATCGACATAGAGAATTATGCAGTGTTATTAGTTACATCCACATATAAAGTAAAAGATTAAATTATTAGAGAGAAATATAGTAGGGAGTTTGTTCTTGATCATCATCTCAATGCATATAACAAATTCAAAACATTCTAAAAAAACGAAATTTCTTTTTAACTTGATTCTTATATATTATGAAAAGATTATAAGGTAGTTTAGTCAACAATTAATTAAACTCGCTCCTCATATAATAGTTCTCTCATATATGGTCTTGTTTCACTCAACTGCAATACACACAGTTAGAGTGAAAAACAGTCAAGTGATAGAATTTAAACATACCTCATGTTTGAGCTCTATCGAGCGAGCTAGAGGATCGTCGGAGATGGAATGATCGAGGGCAGTGAAAGAGAGAGAGGAGGAAGAAGAAGAAGAAGCCTGAGGGGTGAGGATAGGGAAAAAGAGGTGATGAGAAGACGAGTAGTGAAGATCAAGATCGTCGTGATCGGAGGGAAACGAGTCCCGATAAGGAGGAGCCATAATGAAGTGAAGAAGATGATCAAAGAAAAATCAGTTAAAAAGAAGAAGAAGAAAAAAGATGTTGAAGAATCAAGAGATGTAATAATGGTGAAAATACTTATAAAAGGAGAGAAAAAGGGAGGGCAGGAAGGGGCAGAGGGGAAAATGGGCCTAGGGTTAATAAATGAGACATTCACGTGCCTTTCAAAGACAAAGAAACAAACAAAACTTAAAGAAAGACAAACCCCCAAAAATTTAAATGAGTGATATTCTGCTACACAGACCCCATTTCACTAACAAAAACCCTATCTCTTCCCTTTCTTCTCTACAACTTATATATATGTGTGTGTATAAATTTAAAAAAAAAAAAAAATTCTCAATTCCCTTTATTGTACCCAAAAAATATTTGGATGGCTAAGGAACACACATCCATATTTCCCCTTTTTAAATAACTAAAACCCTAAATCTAAAATCCGAAACCCGAAACCGAAACCCTACAAATAATAATCCAAATTATCCGAATTTCGAATTTTTTAGGTTTTAAACGATTGTGTGTGTTTAAATAGAAAATAGTGTTAAATCGTGAATAGAATAATCTCTTAAGGTTAAAGAAAACTTAATTATTTTTGTACATACATTTAGTAGGTTTATACGCCTTTATTATAATAAATATCTTTTCTTATTTAGACTATGTTTGGTAACAGTATTTTGTTTTTGATTTTTGATTTTTGAAAATTATGTCTCAATAATTTGCATGCTTATCTTAAGTGTAAGAACTACTCAAGTTCCAAAAAAACAAAAACAAGCTAAGTTTCTAAGAACTATATATATTTATTATGTTTCAAAATTTCTCTTGAATTTTTAAATGATTTTTAAAACATTGGTAAAAAGTATCAAAACAATGCAAGAAATTTAAAGGTGAAAAAAGTATTAATACTTAATTTTAGAAAACTAAAAAGGAAATAAGCTCATGTAGATTTTTTTTGTTTTTGGCAAATTAAAGCCTATAAACACCCTTTTTAACTATGCATGATTTCATATTCTCATCATTTCTTCTATTCATATATGATCTCAATTTATCTATGTATCTCTTCCTAAACTTGGGCATTAATTATGTATGAGAGCACTACTATGGCTGCTATATATGAAAATTTGTTTGAATACATGAGAGATCACTAACTAGTATGGAAGCTAGGGTTTTTATCTATTGGTTAATATTTGTTTTCTTCCTTTAATTTGCACTTTAAAGAAAAGTTTACTAAAAAAAACCCTTAAAGTGAACCATGTGTCACAATGGAGAGGAAAAATATATATATATATATATGATTTTCAAGTCTAATAGAAAATAGTTATTAAAATGTTAAAATACCATTTTGGTTTCGTATTTTAAATTTTGTTCAATTTTAGTTCTTATATTTTCAAAATATATACAAGTAAATTGTACTATAACTAAATAAACTAAAATGTATATTTACAAAATATAACAAAATTTCATATTTATTACATATAAAAGCTTATTAGTATCTATAGTGTTTATCATTGATATAATATAAAATTTTGCTATATTTTAAAATATTTTAGATAGTTTTAAATTTTTTCATTCATTTTGTATTAAAATGGCATATATAATTCGGAGTTCCTAAGAATTTATGGATGTTGGTAGCTGGAAAAAAGAAATTAAAATTTATAAATTAGATAATATATTCAACATGTGAGGTGACTATCATAAAGATATTATTTTTAATGAAACTAGAATAATATATGAGAGATGCTAGGTAGTTGGTGTAACCATAAATGATACAATATATATCATACATTAATTGTCAAAATATCCTATACAACCACTTATAAAATAATTTAGGTTAAAATACACGTTTTGTTTTCACTGTTTATTCAATTTTAGACCTAGTCCATGTAGTTTCTATAAGTATTTCTTAATTAACTTTGTTCTCAAAAATTATTTTTTAATAAAATTGGTTAAATAATAATAACGATTTTCAATAAGGGAATTACTTGTAATGATTCTTCATATTCAAGATTTATGGAATTACAATATGAACAAAACTTTGAAGTAACAAATAGGAAATGATTTTTGGTTTTTAACCAAAAAATTAAAATAAGTTATGGTTTTTAGAAATGATTTTTGAATTGTTAATTGAAATGATGGTTTGAACGTTGATTCTACACTTTTTAAACATTATTCTTACTATTAAATTAGGCTTTAAAATGTTTTAAATTGAGTTTAAATTATTTCAAAATCACCTCCTTTGCATAGACATAATCCCAATCATATAAAATAAATCTAGTGCTTTATACTTTTAAATTCGAATTTCTATGTATATCCTCAAACGAACAATTTCATATACTTTATTAAAATAATAATATAATGTTTAAGTGAGATTCTAAACCCGACAAAATTAACAATTATTTGTGTACTCTCAAACATGTCGTGAATTCATGGTCCAGTAACTTTTAGAGATGAAAACATCATCAAACTTTCTAATTTAAAGTAATATGTCAAAATCATCATGCCCAAACTATATATTATACCTAAAAAATTTTATATTTATAAGTCATGAGAAAGAATTTTCATTTTGAGTAAAAAAAATAGAAAATTAGTACTAAGCATGAGAAGTGAATAGTGAGTTGTGGGTTATGACAAGAATGTTTTTGACATTTTATATGAATATTGGAATATATAGTAATAAAGTTGAAAGAACATTAGAGATTTTGGGAAAAAGAGCATTTAATGCTACACATAAGCTATTTCCATACTCATCCCCACTCCTTTGCCATCCTTTTTTTTTTTTCTTTTTAAATTTCATATACTGATATGTTTAAATTATATATTTCCATCCTTCAACTCTCAAAAAAATAAAAAAAATTTGCTTTTTGCATTTATTTTAATTTTAGCAAATATATGAATAATGATATGTAGCTTTGAGTTTGTGTAATAAAATTAAAAGAATAAACCATTATGGATTGAACTAATAGTAAAAGGGAGACATAATCTCAAAAACAAACTAAGAGGTCATGAGTTCAATCAATGGTTGGCCACTTATTTAGAAATTTTCTCGGGTGACTCATGAGATTAGTTGAGGATTGAAAATTATTTTGTTTTTTGTTTTAATTAAAATTTAGAGTATTCGAGAGTAAAGTTTTAGAGGTTTGTTTATTTTTCAGTGTCAAATGCGAATTGCTTTAAGATTAAAATTCTCGAGATAAAGAATAAGTTTTTGGCCTAATTAAGATTCGAACACTTCACAAAGATAAAACGATCGATCTTATTTAAATGTTATTGACATGCAACTCAACATATAAATTGCAAAAGATAAGAAATAACACCGTCCTAATTAACTAATTATCTTGAAAGAAAGAAAAGAAAAAAAACTAAAAAAAAAAGCTAAAATTCAATTCATCAATAAACTACCAAACACCCTAAGGGCAAGATTTTTGGTAGACCACTAATCAACCCTAATGCCACATTCACCAATCATAACTAAATGACAAAAAATACCTTCAAAGATAAATATTCGTTAATTTTGATATATTTGTAAATATTTTGGTTTATTTTTACTGTATTTATCGAGAAAACGGAAATTATGGAAGTTTTTTAAGAGAAAATTATAAAGAAAAAAAAAAAGAAAAGAAGAAAAGGTTTGAAAGGACAAGTGGGAGGAAGAAAATGGAGAGCGTGAGGCCGCATTTTGTCTTCCAACGTGAGACAAAGGGAAGAGTATGGAACATGGGGAAGTCCTACACATCATAGATAAAAATCCAAATTTATATGTATCTCTATTAACCATTCTATTTTTTTTTTTAATTAAGAGAATTTTTTTATAAATATAACAAAACATCGAAGTATTTACAATGCATGTAATAAAATCAAAAAGTTTATAAAGTCGATCATTTTTAAAAAAATATTTTAGGTTTGTTTGCATTTCCATCTTATTTCTTCTCCAATTTTTGTTTTTCTTTATATCGTCTTTTTCTCCTCTTCTTCTGTAATTTTTTTTTCTTTCAAAATGTTATTTTGTTGTTTAAGATCGTGTATCAGATATAACAAATATAATGTTATTTTGGACAACTATCGTGTACCAACAATAGTCAAATCTAAACGATCGTGTATCAAATAATAGTCAAATCTAAATGATCGTCTATCAAAGAATCTTGAAAAGATGCGTGAGTGTCAAATTAATCGCGTGTTGACGGAAACGTTTTTTGTATTTTTCATTGTGGACCTGTAGACTTTTTTTATTTTTGAAATTGTTAGTGTAAATATTTTGCCAAAATAAAATAATAATAATAATTAAATTAATGTCCCAAAACTTATTTGTTACCATTTTAATGTTTAATTTGAAGAAGTGTTGAACGATGATGTTGTTATTGATATATTCTTTTTTAAGTTTTTATTTTCCTTGAGAGACTAAGAATAGAGGCAAAAAGTTGGGCGTTGTTTCATTTTCCCATGTTCGCCTCAATCAAAATGGTTTGGCGCGTTGTGTTGCTTATAATTCTTTTCTACTCCTTACACTAAGTGGTTTCTATGGCATTTTATCTCGTGATTTGCTTGTGTAATTTGTTTGGTCAGTCTTTTGTGACCTTTGTTCCTAAAAACACTAAAAAAAAGTGTTGTAGTTAATTTTTTAGTCTACGATAGAAAAAGAACATATTATCATATGTTTTCAATGAATTATACAACATATGTATGATACTATTGAATGAGTATCAAAGAAAAATATATTATACCTTGCTTTTATATAGAAATTTATTTAGTTATTATGGTTAATTAATTTATGTATTAATCAAACTTAAATTTGTGAATAGTCGTTTAGTTTATTTTATTGCAAATAGGGTTTTAATTTTATCTAAAAACTAATTGATAATATGAGAAGCTTGACTTATCTATCTTATAATGAGTATTCTATTGATTTTTCCATCGTAGAATTCTCAACAATATAAAAAGATTTCAATCACAGGACACTTGATCCTCAACTCACATTGTTGTTAGCTATGGTCAATTTGTTAATAGCATGACGTGATTGAAATTATTGAACTTACAAAGACTTCGACATTATTTGTTTTAAAAATTAAAGGGTGAATTAGTGAAAATTAAACATATAGCAGAACATTTGAATATATTGAACTAAGGTCACATGTTTACCCTAATGAAGAGTTAATAGATCAATGATAACAAGAATGTGAGCCCCATTTGATTACCTTTGATATTATTTAATTTATTTGTGTTCTCACTCGTACTAACATCTTTGGGGCGGCTCACTAGCAAATTTGTAATAAAAAACGCAAATTGATTAACTAATTGAGAATGCCCAAAGTGTTTGAAAATTACATTATTGTATCTTTACCTTTACCTTTAATGTTACAACTACCATTATTGTTACTATTTCAACTAAAAATTATCAATTTTAACATATTTACTGTCATTGTTACCATTACCGCTTGACTTTTAGAGGTAGAGATAAAGATAGCAGTGACAATAAATTTGAGAAAATTAACAATTTTAAGTAAATGTGATAAAAAAAACAATAAAATAATTACATATGTGATTCAAGCTCATTACAAATGATCCATCAATAAAATTTCATTACGATTACACAAATTTTCATTACCGTTTGATAAATGTGACCAAAATCTATGTTTTTAACGAGATGAAATTGGAAGCTTTTTTTTTCTTTTATAAAATTGATTCCATGCAATAAATTTACCACGCAATAATTTGGAAAACAAGATTTTATTTTTTTCTAGAAAAATAACTTTCTGATGTAGAGAGTTTGGATCTAATTAGATTTCAAAAGATTAAGCTTTTGCCTTTGAATTTTCAATTTAATTTTCAATTTGCTTCCAAGTTTGAAAATAGTATATTTTTACTTTTTCAAAAGGTTATAAGTTAAAGAACCAAATAAAAACTAAATTGAAATTCAAAGGTAAAGTTAAACTAGGTAATATTTTGAAGCTTATAGAGTAAAATAAAAATTAAACTCAAATTTTATGGAAAAAAAGTGTAATGCCTAAAAACTCAGTGGACGTTCGAACAAAGCTGATTATTATAGTCTTAGATTTACATAATTGAGTTATAATAGTACGTGTTTAAAGTTTAAACTATTTTAGTTTGAAAAAAAAATAATAAACACTGTAGTAAAAAAAGGAACATTATAGTGAAATAATAAAAACGATAACAAATGAGAATTTTGAAATAATATTTACTATAGCAAGAGATAGTTATTATAATCTTAAGATGATCCTTCCTTCAGACGATCGGATGACCAGAAACTACACTCGAAATCTAAATATAAGAACGAAAAAGAAAGATTTAATGTATAATGTGTAAATAAATAAAAAAAAGAATATTAATGATAGAGAATAATGCTACGTTTGGGGATTATTAATCACTCACATTGGTTGTATGTATGGTTGGAGGGAAAGACATGAAAATGACTCTATTCCTCCAAACTTTACATTATCTCACTTTCTTCCAAATATTTTCTTTGTTTCCTTTATCTTTTTCTCTTTCTAAACTTGGCCCCATATCTCTCTCTCTCTCTCTTCATATTTTGCTTTTCTCCCTATCTCTCTCTCTACTTCATATCATGTGATTGATAGAGATAGAGACAGACAAACTCGTATTTAATATCGTTCAATCGATTGATTGATGGTATATTTAGATTTCTGACGTAGTTTACGACGAAGAAATTAATGTGTTTTCTTTTTAATTTATTTCAATACTTGCATTTTTTACTTTTTTAATATATATTTTTTAATTTAGTTTATGTATTTTCAATCAATTTTAAATTTATTTTAAAAATTTATAGACGAATTGCTTACAAGTAATTTTTAATATTTATTAAAAATACAAATGCTAAAATTAAAAGTATAAAGACCAAAATGTTATTTTAATAAACCAAGAAACATTTGAGAAAACTATTTGTGGTCTAAAGTGTTTTATTGAATATAGATGAAATCGTTACCATCTTTTTAAGGATTACAAGTGTAAATTTATGACAAAGGATGGTAGAGATATGAATTACTATCAGTAATAGGCTTCTATCGTTCAAAGACATGTATAGTGTATTAGTGATAGACTACACAGGATAGTTTATCATGACCTATTAATGATAGACTACAAATTCTTAAAATATTGCTATATACGCTAAATATTTTGCATTTGGTTGCTATATTTGCATTTGTCTATTGAATTAATTAATTGATGAACAATGTAAAAAATAACAAAGTGTAATTACATTAAAGATAAGCATTCACTAACACATAACAACAACAACGTTAAAGTAAGTTTGATTAAGTGGTATTGAAATGACCTATTGTACCTAGAAACCTAGAAGTTGTATTCGTACCACATTTATATTGAAATAATAAAATAATTAATGAATAAAAAGACACTTATTCATTAATTAGTAAAGAAGAGGGATTTTTTAAAGTAACAAAAAAATTGGGTTTGTATGGGCAATTTGGCAATCCATTAATAATGAAAAGGACAGGTTAAAAATAAAAAAGTCAGGCTAAATTCTGAATTAAATGTTAAAAGGCTGCTCCATAGTTTATGGTTTATGGGAATTAATTTCCTTTTTTTTTTTTTTTCAATTTTCACCCAAAATGTGTAGTTTATATTTTCAAAATATTACATTTTTAGACCTCTATTTTAATCTAGGTTTTAAAGTCTCATTTTATTTAGTTTCTATTCTAAATTTTAGTATTTTATATTTTTACTTGTAGGTTTTCTGATGTTGAATTTGGTATTTGATGTTAACTTTTGGTTAATAAATTTATAATTAATTTCAATAAGGATGAAAAATTAGTGTAAACTAAATAGTAAAACTTATTTTGAAACCTATAGATAAAATCCAACATAAAATTACAAAAAAAAGATGATTTTTTTTTAACAAAAGTGTATACTAATTGGTATTTCTATATGTGCATGTGTGTGTGTATATATATGTAACATGAAAGAAAAGAGGCCATATTCACTATTTTTACAAAGAATTGTAATCGATCAAAAAAGAAAAAGATTCTTCCATTATTTTCACTATTTGGATTTAGAATATTGGAGCATTTTAAGGTGGCAAATATAATATATATATACATAGGGCCACTTGCAAAAATATACATTTAATTTTCAAAATTGCAAAAGCAACAAATTTAAAAGTCGATAATCTTCTTATAGTCTTTGATACCCGTATGATATCACTAATTACTTATCATATTTTTCATATTTGCAATATGAAAAAAAGAGGTGTCATGTGCTATTTTTTTCTAAATGTTTTTGTCTGATGCAATTTTCTACATATATATATATTTATTTATTGAGAAATGGTAAAAAATGACAAATTTGATAAAATATTTACAAAAATATACCAAAATTTTAAATTCGGTCAATAATACACATTGCTAGATACTGATACATTTTCAATAACATTGATAAACAATGATAGAAGTTTATCCGTTTCTTACATTATTGATAGAATTCAAAATTTTACTATAGTTTGTAAATATTTTTGTTTATTTTACTATATTTGAAAATGCCTTATATATATTTTATGAAAGGTAAATATTTTATCAAATATTCTATTTATTTTTTACAATTTCTCTCTATATTAATAACAAACTTTTTTAAAAAATATTTACAAATATAACAAAACAATAGACCACAATAAACCAAAATAGATCATTATGTGCAAACTATAATAGTATAGATAGACATTGATAGTTTGATTCATCGTGGTCGGTTGATATTTTATTATATTTTATAAATATTTTGTTCATTTTGATATATTTGAAAATAGCCTCCATATATCTATATCCGTATATTCTTTAAATTAAAAACTACATACCTGAAAATTATTTATTTACTTATATATATTTTTGAAAGAATAGAGTATAGTGGATTTCGTTTGTTCAATAGTATTTTGACACTTCTAATTAGGCATTGTTACATAAATTGTGAAAACGAGCATGGCTTAGCGATAATTAGTATGTGCAACCTATCTCTTGATCTTGATGACCTAAGTTCAAAATTCAAATCATATCTTATTTGTTATACTAAAAAAACCGCATACAACACAAAAGAAAAAGTAGCAACTCGAAAACTTCTTTAAATAAAATTTACGATTGGAGAATGAAAGATAAAATAAAGGTTGATAAGTTTCATTCCCCTCATAATAAATAAATAAATCACAACCTTATTGAGTAAAGAGCATTCATATGAAATACATTATGGTGTCACTTAGAATCCATTATTCTTGTTTAAAAGTAAAGTAGAATGATGATGTTGGTATTTATTAACTTGAACATTTGTATTCCTCTCCACCAATAATTTGGATCATTACATAACCTCTCAAATAAATAAATATGGGATCAAAGTTTTGAACCCAAAAAATACATGTATTTCCTACATACACAACAAACTTCTTCCCTATCTACAATTGCCATAAAAATGGTGTTTCATTTCCTTTTATTCTTCTCCACTTGTTCACTTGCATATTTGAAGTGGAAGTTCAATCCTTATACTTTCATAAATCTGTGTGTATTTACTAAAACAAGAGAGAAATATGAGAGACATGGTTGAGCTGATCTGTTAGCCTCCAATGGAAAAAGTTTCTTTGTGTGTTGTTAGGAAATGGATCTCTTAACCAAAGAGATCCCCTCAGGATTACCACCCCATTCTTCAAAAATCACCAACACATTCCCACTCGATTTCAACCAAGCGCGAGGAACATGATACCTGACATTTGAAAAGCTTTATCATCAAGAACACACAAATTATAACTTGTAAAATCAATGTATAGGGGACAACTCTTTTTTACCATCTCTGTGATGGCTCTCCACAGTTTGAATGACATTTCTTCTCATTAAAGATTCCAGCATAGTTGCATTTGCCACAGCTACCTTTTGCCGTATAAGCAGGCCAATGACGCCCAATGCTCTGACCGTTAATCCATATTTGACCTTTACCCATGCTGCTCATATCTAAAGCTAACGGTTCGTTGCCTTCTGGTGAATCAAAAGTTGTCTGCAGATTCGGTATATAATAGAACCTCGTATTATGTTGAGATCAAAAAAGACCTTGTCAATAGAGAAGCTATAGAACAATTCTCACCTTGTACCATGTGAGGGGTTGTTTTTGAGCCACCAATGAGCCTGCCACCCATTCAACAGAACTACTTCCACTAACAGTATGAAGATTCAAGGCTTCTCCTTTCAAGCCAATCTACCAAGGAGTAACGTAATTTAGATTCTATAGCTTCTAAAAACATTAGTAATATTGCCATCACATAGGACAAACCTAAATACATAGACGAAAATGAAAATGAGGACACATTGGTTTTGTAATGTACCTTGTAAGACCATTTATATCCAGACATGTCTCTTGTATCCTCATTTAGTCCCTTCAATGTGACAGGACCTAAAATGCCAGTATTCCAAGTCTCGTAATGCAGGCCACCATTCTGACATTGAACATACAAAAATGTAAGTCAAATTTAGAATGAATGAGGATTTTAGAGACATGTGTGACATTAGAAACAACTGGATAATATAAAACCAATCGACAATAAAAGAAGTAATTTATCTATCTTATAACCATGCAAGATCTATTAAGATCTTCAATAGCCCTCCTCAAGATGGTCTTGTTCTTTTTGGGTTCACCATTCTTAGATTGAATCCCAATATTATGAACTCTAATATAAAATTAGATAACATAGATTCTATCCCAAAATTAATTGATAATGTCCAATCAATTGATAGTGTGAGGACATTGGGGAGTAGCTCATCTATCTTATATTATGAATATTAATATTAATATTGTGAGGTCCTCAACAGAAATGGAAGAAACTAACCGGGAGACCAACAGCAACACTTAGTATAGAAAGCTTGTTAATTCCTGCCCTTAGGTTAACGTATTTACTGAATGTTAATTTGTAATTCTCTGACCCCCCATACGTAGTTCCTACATTCAGAATTCAATAACATTATGGTGTTAGAATCATTTAGTTAATGCTTGAAAGAATTTAAAGGAAACATATAAAAAATTTCATGTACCAGATAGTTGGCCATTTATGAACACATGCAAAGCATGGCCTGCTGAAAAAACTGTGAGAAGAGGCCATTGTCCACTTTTCAGGAAGCCTTCGTTCGGATCGATCCTTATACTGAGAAAGAAAAACATGGGAGAGAGTAAGATCTAAATGAGTTTCTTTTTCAAACATTTTTCAATACAATGTTCGACAGAGTGTAAAACTATGACAGGTGATGGAGTTCTTACTCTGTCATGTACCACAAATAATCGGTTGAATCCCTGGTTACACTAATTTGCTCCACTAAGCCAGCCATGGTGGTTGTATCCTCAGTATATGCAGAGGCAGTTTCTTCATTGTATGAAAGCCACGAAAAAGAACTAACCGGCATCATCTTAGGCTGTGACGCAGGAGCTCCGACCTGTAAAAGTTGTCTCATCAAATTTTCATCCTTTTAACCGAATAAAAGATATTCAAACAATTAAACTTCAGGTTTTGAATAGTTTTGAAGGTCACATTAGCATAACCATATAAACATAAGAAGGTTTTGTCTAAGTGATTTGAATCTTTTCTTACTTTTGCAGTGTTGAAAATGACAGATTTGCAGTCGGGAAGGATGCTAACAGACCAAGGTGGCAAGTCATATTGATTATTTCCAAAGGTGACTGTTGCAGAAGATGATGCATCATAGTTTGCTAGAAATGCAGCACATGACCCTGATCTTGTCTTGAAGACATGAGCCTTAAATAATCATCAAACAAGTCAAATTAGATTGTCTTGCAAAGAAAAATGCATCTGTAGTTGGAAGAACTTTCAGCAGCTAGATCGTTATACTACCTCATGGTTGCTTCCTAAATACGACACAGTAGGATCTACCGATACAAGAGCGGGTTCGCACAACTTGATGGCTTTATGAAGATCTCTAAGATGACTCCATTTTGGTTCCCTTAGTAGACCTACCATATACTAAAGAGTATTAGAGTAATGAAAATATTTGTGATTCTAGTAAGTATATGAGAATCTACTTTGTACTCTCTTCTTTTTCTGTCATTTCTTTTGAGAATATGCATTTGAAGCTACAACTACCACATGCTTACCATACTCATCAATGGGGGCATCGTAGTCATAGCTAGTGGCGATAAACGGTCCGCCAGCAGTTCGGCCAAAGTTAGTTCCTCCATGGTACTGAGATAAGAGAATATCGAAAGAGTTAAGAATGTGATATCATTTCCATTGACTAACTAAGCTTTATGAAACAGTCTTGATAGCTCATTACCATATAATAATTAATGAAAGAACCACCATTTTGTATGAATCTTGCAACAGAATAGGCCATGTCTTCAACTGGCCTATAAGGAGCTGGGCCACCAAACTCAGTGAACCTTGAATATTTCACAAATGAATAAGCATGTAATCTAAATTACTTAAGAAGCAGATTTTTTTTGTCACAATTTGGCGAATACGGGTAGGTTAAGTTACTTACCAACCAGTCCAGGCTTCTGTCCACATTTTGGGTTTGTAAACTTTGTTTGGTTTGAAGTTTTCACAGTAAAATCCATTGCACGTGTCAATCTGAAGCAGAACCAAGTTGATAGATATTTTAAAGAGGAAAATATATAGAAGTTATGATCCTCAAGAATCTATTAATTTCCAAAAGTAGTTTATAAGAAAGAAAGAAACAAAACAAAAAAGGAACTTGCAAGGACAACTCCAGCAAGAGTAAAATATAAGGGGGGAAAAGAATATTTCCTTTTTCACATTCAAAGGGTTTTTATTCAAAAATCTAAGAATGAAGAAAAAGAACAAATTCACAAAATTATTCAACAAAAAATGCCCCAAACAAGATATAACTTATAAGCAGGGAAGCATGACTTCAAATGAATAAAAGAAAACCCCACTAATTAAGGCAAAAATAAAACAAGAACCGTTAAATGTTGAAATCCCAACTATAAAAGAGGTTCACATCTCACATTAAATGATACTAATGAATTCATAAGGGAATTAGGGAAATTTTGTATTATGAGAAAATTTTAGTACTCCCTATTCTTTTGTGTTCACATTATAATTTGCCTCCATTAATATCTATGGACCCTACAAGGATGTCAAAAGGTTTCACTGTATTTTTAAAAGCTGATGTGAAACACAAGAAGTAGAGTTAGTTCGGAGAATCTAAATCTTCTATACTACCGTAGTATAGAAAATTTTACTATTTATTGTACGACACATTAGCATGATTTTATTTTAAAAATAAAGTAGGATCCACTAAACTCATGGGATCTATTTTGAAGATAATTTATAGTGTGAACAAATAAAGTATGGTATTCACTAAAAAAAATTTTAGTAAAAATATTAAATGTTTTGTTTTTCCTATTTTTCAATTGACAGTCCAAAACAAGTCGCACAACAACCTAATACATTTTCCTCGATGCCGAGGTCAACCCGGAAACAGAAAAGAAACCCGTGGCAGAAAGGGATCAAAGTAGATTACCACAGGGTCAGGGGCATCATCTTGTTTGCACATCACCCATGGTACTCCAGTGTCAAGGCCTAATGCCATTTGAGCAGCCCATTTGGTGTAAGATTTACCAGGGGCACCTATTTCCCACTCCACTGGTCCATATTCATTCTCAATCTGACATCTCAAAACATTACCAAATAAGAAAAAATAACTATACAGAAACTTCAAAATTCATCTCTGTAAACTTTGTTTCAATGAATAGTCAATATGATGGATATTTTACCTGCGACAGAATAATGGGTCCTCCCTGGCTTTCATACAACTTCTCTCCCTTCATCAGACCGACAATCTTCTCAGTGAACTTTTGCATAGCCGCCTTTATCAAAGACAATTAAAACCATTACCTATTGTGTGAATAAAATAGTCTAAACTGACATAAAATGTAGGCTAAATTTTACAATTTGGTGCTCGGAGAAAGTTAAAATTCAGTCCTATTTACAAGGTTTTTATCAAATCATAACAGTTAATTTCGAACTTCTAAAATTATAGAGATTGAATTTTAATTTTCTCCAAATCATAATGACAAAATTTACTATTTAGCCTAAAAACTATATTGTAGATCAAGAAAACAAGGGTTGGAATAGAGATGAGGAATGACTAATAAATGATGATGGACCTTTCAGAAACTTTTCCTACCTTAAAGGGTCCATTGTCTGTCCTGAAGGCAATTCCAGGAACATACTTTAACCAAACAGGAAATCCACTGAATCAATGAAAGTAAAGTTAAGATAAATTAATCAGAAAAGCCCCACATGAAGACAAATTATTAACAAAGATTCCAGTAAATATCCATTATAATAGTTTTACCCAAAGTTCCATTCTGCACAAACATATGGACCAATCCTTAGATGAACATATAGACCTGCTTGTTGAACCAGCTTCACAAATCTCACCAAATCATATCTATCTTCAAAATTATACTGAAAATTTACAAAACAAAAGACCAAAAGAATCAGTATAATCCAACCCCAGAAAAACCCAAATGCCAAAAACAAAATTATTGTCCATTTTACCTGACCAGGAGAAGGTTCATGGCCATTCCAGAACACATATGTCTCAATAACATCCAACCCTCCATCTTTAGCCTTCTGAATAAGGTCTGGCCACATCTATAACAACCAAAAACAAAAAGTGATTAGAAAGAGAAATAGAAACAAACCCGTGATTCACATTGGAAGTATTCGAACCTGAGGAATGCTTCTTGGGTAATGAATAGAACCAGAAATCAAAATCCTTCTTCGGCCATTGATGATTATGGCTTTGTGATCATAAGTTACAGAAGCCATTACAGAAGAACAAACCCACAAAAACAAACCCAAAAACACTACCATAATCTTTGACATTTTCAACATTTTCCCAGTTCACAACACAAAATTTGTGTTAACATTCAAAAGGGTTGGTTTTTTTTTTCTTTTTGCCTTTCTATGTGTTTGAATGATTCTTTTGAGGAAGAAAACAGAGAGAAACAGAATGGGGAAGGGAAATGTAAGGATTTTGATGGAATATTGAGAAGCTGTGCTGCAAGAGAGAGCTGCCATTTGAAGCATGAGAAAGAGAAGGGTGGGGCCATTTCGCTGACTTCTTGAGGAAATGCCTGTCCATATCATTTTTCAACTACCATCTTGCAAATTGGCACATTTTTTAGGTAACTGTATTGGATTCAAATTTGGTTAAAAAACAACTCTAGTCTTTTTGAAGTTTAATATTAGACTCAACAAGTAAACAAGTAATGATTGTTAGGTGCAATGGAAGGATATGATCATGAATATATAAGTTTTTGATCCCAAAGTTTATCTTAAGTAAATAATATCATATATTTGAGAAGACAGTGGATATAGTTGAGGCGATAGTGGTAGTTGTTGTCTTTTAATATATATATATATATATATATTTGAACTTTATATCTATATAATGTATTTTAATCACACCCTACCATTAAAATATACATGGGACCATATGTTTGAAATTTATATATATTATATTTTAATCACACCCTATGATTAAAATATTCATGGAGATCATAACATCTCCGTGAAGGGATGAAACTCTATATTGTATCTACATTATTTAAAGCATTTTCATTTAGATGGAGCAAAGTGTGATCCAGGATCCTCCTATTGGTATCATTACGGTCAATATTGTTACTCATGCAGTACATAGTTTCAGTTGAATTTTATAGACACTATATTCATGACATACTTTTTGACATTTATATCATTGGGGTCTTCTCACACTATATGTATACTTTCAATGGTTATGGAATATAAAAAAACGTTGTCCAATACTATTTTACTTCTCCCAATTGATTTTTCTAAAAACACAATTACCACACATTATTCTACAACAACACTCGAGCGTATTTGCATTGACTTTTTAAGTGTTTAAATAAGTATTTCTAAATGTGAAAGGGTGTTATCAATCAGTTTTTAAACCTAAATCTTCTCAACCACTAAAAGATGTGATAATTACAACATGAAACCATATTTTTAGTGATTTTAATGCATATTTTCAAGATTCTCTTAACTTTAAGGGTAAGGACATAGTGATAATAGTGAATGAAAAAAGAGGGACCCCACGTGTCGTTAAATGGGTGGAGCCACATGTCAAATTGGCAATTGATTAATTGGAGGAGTTGTCACGTTGCTTTCAAAACATAACAAAATTTTGATAGAACTTCCTTTGCATCAATTGGTATGTAGTAATGGATAAGAAGGAGAAGGTATTTCCATGTCATTCCAACTCATGCAACCTAAAAGAGTCTTGGAATTTTTTCTTCGCATATTGATTATGTTGATGTGATGTTACTATAACAAAACTTTCAGTCTTTTTTTTTTTTTTACTCGTGTTATTTTTTGATAGCATATAAATTTGAAAGTGTTAGAAACGAAAAATTTGCATATGATTCAAATATTTCTGTGTTACTATATATGTGGTATAATCTCGTGAACTAAATGCCTCGTGTGTGAATTTAAGTTTTAAATGCCTCGTGTGTGAATTTAAGTTTTCATGTATATTCTTTTAATAACTTCGAAAGTTACTTATCTCTTGAAAATTCTTAAGATTTAAAATTTAAATAATGGTAATAATAAAATATTTTCTATAGAAATCTTCTTTTGGAATTTATAATATTGAACAGAGTTTGAGAGGTGGAAAATTGAATTTCTTACCTTAACAAATTATTTTAGATACTTTTTAGAATATTTTTCAAACAGAGGAAATGGTCTTTTGGTTTTTAAGTTTTAGGTTTTAGTTTTTTTACACATTTAGTTTTTTTTATGTCTTGAATTTTGTTTCGATATTAAGTTTCAAAATATTGTAATTTTACTTTTGAGGTTCGAGTTTTAAGCTTTAGGCTTTAAGATTTACACTTTTAATAACCTCAGATTTTTCACTAAATACTCACTTTTAGTCATTGTTGTTTTTGTCGATTTTAAAAAAGTTATAATATATTTAATTTCATTTTGTCTTCACGGTTAAAATTAATTTAAGATTTCTAGTTATGCAAATTAATTCATAAATAGTAACCTTAATGACGGAAAGTGAGTGTTTAATGAAAAGTTGAAGTTAAAATATAAATAAATCTTCAAATTAGTGAACTAAATTGTTATAAAACTCAAATCTCAAGAATAAAATTATACCATTTCAAAAACTTAAAAACTAAATTGAAACTGAACTCAAAATTTATGCATAACGCATAACGTATAACGTATAACGTGTAGCATTTGTAAGGTATAATATTAAGAAAAATGCTCATATGTAATAGGACTCCATGATGTATACATAGGTGTGAAAAAGTGTATCCAATTGCTCACTCATTTTCCTCTTTTAAGGCTTACTTTTTATGTATAGGCATTTAAATATACATACATACCAATCATCACACGTCAATTTGCTTTTCATAAATGCCTTCCTTACTAGTCTATTAAATGAGTTAGATGAAAACTCATTTGGGTGTAAATGAGGGTTGAAACTTAAAAACTAAAAATGAGATTGGGTATTTATTCATATGGATACGTACTTAGTTGATCAATAGGATGAGATATACATTTTATTATAATGAAATCGATGTGAAGAGATCAATAATATATCTCAATTAAGTTGACATATTCTTAGCACCTTCATCACGCTCTGATCTAAAAAGATATCATTAATTAATAAATATAATGCACAAGGTTAAAGAATACAAAAAACGATCAACCAAAGAAGAGGATAGACTAGAGAAAAGTCATTCAATTGAGAGTTATACAAGTTACATTATACTTATAAAATAGATTTGATCTAGTACTAAAAAAAAGACACGATTTAGTATGTATGTCTTCCTGTGATTTGGAGGCTTCTCGTCATCTCTAAGGGTTCTTTTATTGTGTTCAACCCCTATGCACCATAGACAAGCTCCTATGAGATTGGTCCATAGGATTTTCTTATGAGACATACCTTATTATTATATTATGTGTCACTTTCAACAATCATATTTTAGATAAGGGTCATCTTATTGCCTCAATAATAGTTAGTGGTCAACTTCCATAACATAACTAGATGATAAAGATACTTTAAAAATCAATCAAGTTTATGGATAAACTACACATCCTCTCATGGAAAGATGTATTTGACATATGCATGATTTTGTTTATGAATGCTTACATAGATCAGTAAATGATGAACTTACCACTCCAAATATTGATGGTTCAATCCATCATTGTTGATTCACAAATTGGAAAAAGAGGATTCACCTTTGAGTTGGACGTGTTTCAACAATAAATTTGTGACTTGGAGATAAGCTGACTTACGAGACAAAATAGAATTTCAATGCTTGCAACATAAGTTCTAGTGTGTAAGTCAAAGTATTGAAATAAGAGTATAGCAAGCTTTAGGATTATGATAATGGATAAATTTCATAGTCAATGTGTGGTATTTACCCTTGTCTTCACTATGAGTAATATTTCTTCATTCATCTAAGGAATGAGAAGGATGAAGACATCATTTAAGTATGAATAATGTATTATGACTAATGAAGCTTCCTAAACTTAAATAATTGAAGATCCTTAATGAATATGTAGGTATAGAGGTTCAACTTGTAACTTAAGAGAAAAGTTAACACATGTATAAATAGATTAATCTAAAACTTATACTATTAATCTCAAAGTCAAAGATTCAATTCTCTGATCCCAAATATTGAAGAAGAAAAAAAGAAACAAACAAAAACTCACTGATCATTTGGAGTGGGAGACTCAAACTTAATACAAATATATATATTTCTTCAAATGTTTTTTTAAATTTCTTTTTAGAAAATAAAATAATATTTAATGATGGCCCGCAATCAAACGTGAGAGCTAAGGCATGCGTATTGAGCTGGGCCTTGAAACCTAAGCCCAATGGGCTTTAGATTCCAACATCAACAAGGAAGAATTTTGGTGGGCTAAAATTATTCTGCTTGTGAATTGTTTTGGGTTCCCATAAATTTTTCTTTTTTTTAAAAAAAAATTCTTCTAATCGGTTCCTTATAAATTAATATAACAAGTCATAACAAGCCAAAGTGAGTTTAGCTCATTGATTATCGATATAATATTTTTAGGTTTTGGAGATTTGATTTCTCACCTCATAATTATTTTTACTTCAAATATATAGTATAATAATCTGGGTCGGTTTGCAATTGTAATTCAAATAAGAGATATAAAGTCTCTGGATTAGTCGTTGAGAAATTTTAATTAAACCTAGAATGTATTGAAACTTAACTGACATATGGATATTTTATCATGACTAGTTTTTAGTTGCTTCGTATTATTGTTATAGATTTTCTTTTTCATCTAAAGGCTGAGTCTTATATGTATGAAATGAACAACGTACTTTCTTACCTATGTTCTGCGTTTTCTAGTAACATTCTAGTTCTCTCACTAGTAGATAAAGCATTGCGTGAGGAAATTTCTTCTTCTTTATTTTCCATACTTTTGAACCATTTGTTTCACTTGGGTTGTGATGTAATCATGTAGTCATTTGTTGCCTAAAATAACAAAAAGGATAAAGAAACAATTGGGTCTTTAAAAAGACATACGTGGCTCACCATATCAATCAACTAATATGGTATCCATTACGAATACATTTACAATTTTTTCATGATAATAAAGTTTCAATTACTATCTTTTATTACTCCTAATTGAATTGAGCTTTCATCCATCTCATTTACTAAATGAGTAAAGAATCATTTATCAACAACAAAATTATAGACATCTTCAAAACGTTGATTGCTAAAATTAGATTACGTTGATTAATAAAATAAGATTAATTCAAACGTACCTTTTAAAAAAAGATAAAACATACCATTAATTGTTGTAGTGTTTTCCTTCAATATTATTCTAACATCTAAAAGCTTTTTAATTATTGAAAACACTTTTCACATCTACAAAATTGATCTACATACATATGTATTATACTCTACATACAAACATGAGGGTCGTCGTAAATCTTTTTGAAGTTTAATATTTTCTATTTTCTTTGAGGAGGTTAAGTCCTATGTGCATACGAGTCAGGTGACGCTTCTTTTACTTAACGTTTGACATTCAATTTAATAATGTCCAGGTTCACTCTTTGACAGCTAAGATATTGGAAGAGAAAAGCTCATTCTCTTCTTTACTTTCCTTTGCCCTTGGTTGATTCGTTTCACCTATGTTGCTTGATGTTTCCTAAAAAAACAAAAAAAACAAAAATTAGGTCTATAAAAAACAATAAATTAATTAAAAATCGAAAGGGACATATACATGGATCACCATATCAATCAACTAACATTTTTTTAATATAATAAAGTTTTCAATCAATATCTTTCATTAACTCCTAATCTCAAACTGAGCTTTCATCATCTCATTTACTAAACAAGTAAAGAACATTCGTCAACTGCAAGTCATATACATGATAGGAAACGTTGAATGTTAAAATAAGATTACCGTCAAAGTTATATTCAAAAAAAGTTAAACACACAAGGGACTATTTGTATTCTTCCTCCAATATTATACTAACATCTAAAAGCGTTTTATATCATTGAAAATACTTTTCAAACTAAAAAAAAAAAAAAAAAAAAAAAAAAAAAACTAGTTCTCATTTTTTTTAACAAATTCTGTTTTTGGTTTTGGCTCTTGACAATTAATCATATTTCCTCTCAATTTTTTTACAATAATTCGCATTTTCTTAACTACAATTGTGAATTCTTGGTTGCTCGATTTTTTAAACCTCTAAAAAGAAGTTGTAAATTATAACAAATAAATTAGAAATTTGAAGGTAAAAGTAGTGTTTATAAGTTTAATTTTAAAAACCAAATAGTTACCAAACAAGACCTACATTTTTTATTTTTTCAAAGTTAACTTAGGTTAAAAACATAGACATGTAAGAAGAGTTTTGTAAGCTTAATTTTCAACTGTTAAAATAAAAGGCAAAATAGTTATGTAATCAAACTTTTCTAATGTATATTTTCAAAAAGTTCAATAATTTATTAGATATATTTTATGATCTCAAAGTTATCAAAGCATATAAACATGAAAAAATTAATTAGGGACAAAGCTTTAATCATATAGTAATTAAAATACTAACAAAAAGCAATAAGAGAGAGGATAATGTTTATCTAAATACATTGGTTACGTGTGGAAAGTGACACATAACGTATCTCACCATATTGATCAAACTAACTATATCCATTTGAAAAGAATATAGAACTCAACTTTTTTTCAAAAGGAAAAATAATGTAAAGTTTTCAAACATATCATTATCCATATAGTTCTAGATAAATTGAAAGAAGAGTCACAACATGTAGATTTGTTATAGATGGCTATCCAACAAAACCGACGTCATATCATCACATATTAAAAATATAAAAATGCCTCTATACTTAATAATAAAGAGAAGAATCGTGGGTGTGCATCTTTAACTACACTCATTCTTTGTGTAACTCACGTTCAGTTGTTCAATCATACCTTGTCATGTGACAAATAATTCTTTGTTTTTCTTTTTCTTAAAGACTTTTTTTTTCTATCGTGTAGTTGGAGAAGGTGACCATGGAATGATAAGTGTAGTCAAAGATACACCCAAGTTTTGTTGACCTGCTTAATATATGCTAAAATAAATAATTAATTAAAAATTTAAAAAATGAAATCGATATTCGAATAAATGTGAATCATAATTTTTGTACTTTCTAAAGATGTTCATCGTCTCACTTCACAATCGATTCTAAACATATTCTCGATCGTGTCCTCAATCACGAAGATCATTAAAGGATATATCATAACATTATTATATATGTATAGCATCACATCAACGTAGTCACAAACTTTGGCTTAGAAAATAAAATTCACCTCTTTTTTTTTAGGTTGCATGAGTTGGAATGACATAGAAATGTTTTTTTCCTTCTTATCCATTACTACATATCAATTAAAAAGGAAGGTATCCAAAATTTTCTTATATGTTTTTGGAAAGCAACATGATAGCTCCTTTCATTTTATAATCAATTACACATTGACATATGGCTCCACTAAAACAACGACACGCACGTAGGTCCCTTTTCATTCAATTCTCATTCCCCTCAAATTAACATACATATATATACGTTTGAAATAATATCTATTTTTATACTTTAAAATTAAGTTCTCTTGTTTGTATGATTGAATGAAATATGAGACAATAAGGATTAGATTTGGAAATATAACTCAACGGTATAACCGATTTACTGTATCAATAAAAAGAATAAAGAAAAGAATAATTTTGGCTTTTTAAAAAAAGATATTATACAATTTGTCAACTTGTGTTTTTTTTTCTTATAATTAATAATTAGCCTCCATTTGGGTATTTATTTATTATTTACCTTTTTGTTTTAGGAAAACCCATTTTTGTATATGGGGGGAAGAAGGTTTGATGTGACAATGCAAAAGAAAATGTTATTATAAAGTTGGAACAAGCTAGGTGATGGAAAAAGAATCAAGTTTTGTATCATCAAATATTGAATTTCATAAAAGAGAGAAGAGAAAAATATTATATATATTATTAATAAGATTTAAGTGGAGTTAGTTGGAACATTCTTGATGAATTATCAAACATATTTAAAGAAATAATTTAGGTTAATTAACTATTTAATGCATTTATGTTCTTGTAACTTTTTTCATAAAAAAAAAAAAAAAATAGTGATGGGTAATTATTTTTTTTAAAAAATAACTAAGCCCATATAAAGCAAAGTAAAAAAAAAAAAACTTTGGAATCTTTTCTTTATTCCTCTTTCTTTTAATCAAACAAGAATTTAGACGAATAACCTAATTTGATTTATTTTTTAAAAGGTAATTGTTTCAAAGAAAACAAAATATCTTTTTAAAGAGTGATTTTCCTAAGTCGTGTTTTCACATTAACACATTATAAGAATCGTTGTCTAACTACTAAATCGATAGAGCTTTTAAATAAAGTGAAAATTATAAAAACAATGTTTCAAAAACATGTTAAATAATTCTCGAGATTATTATCTTACCAAACTTCAAATATAAATATGAAAGTCTAACTTTAAGTAAGAGTCGAGTTAATAAATAAGATTTTTTTTTTTTCACAAGCATCTCTTAAACTGTCTTAATTTTTTATTTTCTTTAGGTCAAGATTATATTAAAGAACCCAATTTTCAAAAGAAAATTTAGTACAATAGCTTTTAAGAGAGGGAGTTGAACCAAAACCTCCATTTTTAGGGCAGATTGGACTTTCTTTTGTTATGGGACAACTTATTCTTGAAGGAATATATCATATAATTATAACAGTTTGGTAAGAAGTTGGCAGTTGATAAACTAACTCTTCACTTCATGTTCCAAAAGTAAACCCTAATTTCTCCCAACCCCTTTCTCTATTTCAAACATTAGTGTTCTATTCACATCATTATCGTTAGGTTAAATTGCAAAAACTATCAGCAAACTTTCAAAATAGGCCGACAGTACTCAAAGTTCTATGAGCGTTAAATTGGACTCTCAAACTTATACAAGTTGTCGAAATTGGATTTCCAAATAATAATAACAATTGTAACTTTGATTATCTTATTATTATACCACTGTTATAATTTCTACAATTATGCAAGTTTGAAGGTCAAATTTTAATACTTTTATAAGTTTGATTGTATAATTGCAACGTACTACCACTGATGGATTTAATAATTTTATAAGATGTTTTTGGACACTAATTTGGTTTAAAGAAAAATGGTCCACAAAGAAACTTTATAACTAAACTTGGAGAAGGTTTGTTATAACTTCAATTTCTTCTACCTAATTTGAGTCCACATTAATAATTAATTAATTCATGCTAACACTTCCTCCAAGGTTTACTTTTTCTTTTTCATTTTTTCTATTCATTTAAAATAACATAAGGTTAGATTACTAACTCCATTATTTTGACTTTACACTTTTAAAGGTTTGATTTAGTTCAAATTATGTGAGATTGTTTTACATTGAATTAGTGTTACCTTCATAAATAATCTAAGCCTATTTCATAAATTTGTCATTTTTTTTTTAAATTATATCTATTTTCTCTTAATTTATTACAATAAGTTATAGCTTAGAGTTGAATTTTGGTCAAATTCTTAGAAAGAAAACAAAACTTTATGAATAATTTTTAAAAAATTGCTCATTTTTTGAAATTATTGGTAAAAGTGGATAAAAAAAAGCAAGGAAGAAGAATCTAAAAATGACTTACAAAATAATTTAGTAAAATTTTAGATCTATAGGTAACTTCAGCTATCATATTATTATTGTAAATGATAAACGGTTGAAAATATTTATAAAATATAGCAAAATTTCATAATTTATTGTTGGTAGACACTAATAGATATTGTTTGACTTCTATTAGTATCTATCAATAATAAAATCTTATAATAATAGACAATGATAGAGTCTATCATTGTCTAATAGAATTTAAAATTTTATTATATTTTATAAATATTTTCGTTCATTGTACTATATTTTAAAAAAAAAAACTAGAAATTAAATTGAAAAATCATTAGTATACGCATGACATTAAATGTAACACCCAAAATCTATAGATAAAAACATTTTTTTCTCAATTAAAAAAAAATTATACACTAATCTCTTTGTATAAAGAATTTTTGAGATATGAATTTAAAAAAATAAAAGAAAAAATAATTAGATGTGAGTTAGAAGGAAGGATAATTATGGAGATAACAAGTTGCGTGTAGTATCAAATATTAATCATATAATATTATTACAACCTAAGGTAAGGTCCGTGTGGTCCTTTTGTGTTCCACTTTTTCTAAAACCTTTTTTTTTTTAACTTCTTTCTTTTTCCCATTTTTTGGTGATTGGAAAACAATTTTATATTTATATTTAAAGTAAAAACGAATTTGGAATTCCAATTATTTAATGCATGTAATTATGGCTTTATTTCATTAGGTAAGCTTGGACCATATGATTCATGCATCAACAAAAATAATGTATACTATATGTATGTGTGTATGTGTTTTTATAAATAAGAAAATTTTCAAAGTTATTTATTATTATTATTATTTAAAGTAAAAAATAAAACTTCTAGATAACAAAGAATCCATGGATGCTTGAAGAAATGGAAGACAGGACCTTAGCCTTTACTTCCTAACTTTATATCATAAATCATAATAATAATATGTTCTAACAAAAATATATTACATATGGCCTATTTTGATTAAGAAATTCGATATATCCTTTCCCTAGCCGTATTGATAAACTTGGATATTTATGAATTTAGATTCCTTTTCTTTTCGATAAGAAAGGATATATTTTGTTATTTAGTCCAATCGATACGAATTTATACAACTATTTTATCTTTTTTTTGTTTGATGAATATGCACAATTTGAGAATGACTAAATTTTTTGTGTTTAACAATTATATTTAACTTTTTTTTTTTTTTTTGGTATCATAAATTATGAGATTACTTGTTTTTAATTTTAAGCCAAAACTCTATGATAGATTGATGGATAGATAAAGATTAAGTTTTATTAATGGGATGATTGGATGAAATGAAGTGTGAATAAAATAATGATTGATTTGGGAAATTTGAAAATTGGAAGGCTTAAATTAAATAATTGGTGGTGTGGTGGTTGTGACATATCATAATCATTATTATAATTTATTAAATTTAATTAAATGGTGAAGCGATGCTAAGTATTATTTGGATTAATCTCTTTGAAATTAGCTGTTTTGTTATTTATTATTATTTTGTTAAATAAATATGTCATTTCAAACATCAACACCCAAGAAATTACGTAAACCTAAAATGAAAATAATAATAATTCATAAATTATTATTAAAAAATGATGGATAAAATTATTATCAAAATTATCGTTACAACAAACGAATAATTTGTATTGTAGATCTGAACATAACGAATTCATGTTGTCTTCTTAAGACAAATTTACTCATTTCAATGCTCAAATATTGGAAGTAATTGTCTTCCAAGATAGAACATATCACATTTTTTCTATGACTAAAACGGAGCATCGTGGATCTACCAAACGTACAGAAATTCGTTATTATTATTATTATTATATGGATAAGGGGGTGGGGCCATTTACTTTGCTGGATGCTAATGTAAGAATTTCTCTAAGTTCACACACAAAAAATAAATAAACCATAAAATTAATATTAAGAAAAAAGAATTAAAAATATGGGGGTGGAAAATCTTTTTTTTTTTTTCTTTTTTTAATTAAGGGAAAATCCGGGATTTTCTTAATTATGGAGATTTTCCAATAATGTTTTATTGTATTGAAATATATTTAATTTGCACATCATAATCATAATAATAACAATGCATCGTTGGGATCATTATTGTAATTATAATTATCAAAGGTTTTATTGATTTTTTTTTGAGAGGATGTTATGTTGAGGACAATCGGAAAGATTTGAACAAACAACTCATCAAAAAGAAGTCAATGTGGATTACATCAATGGATATTAAGACACTAATTAATTGTGTTTATAAAGGGGTGATGGTTTGACCTTTTACTATTTAATTTTTAACCTAAAGAAAGTAATGAAAATATTGTTAGGGGATTATTTAATGAAGTGCATTGATTAGGATAAATAGCAAGTTCATTTTTATATATCTATATATTGACTGTAATTACCTTAAACAGGGGTAATATTAAACGAATTACTTAGTTGTGCTTGATGACGTGCATCAAACGTGAATAAGTAGAAGAAATAATCTTCTCAAATGCGATGATCGGTCTAGCGTTCGTTAAAATGACTGATGTTGAAGTGTAGTGGACTGATAAAGTTGTAGTACTAGTTTTTGTGCAACTTATGGTCGCATCTAAGCTGGAAAGTTGGTTTTAATCCTGCACAACAATGTATTTCCAAGCTAGAACTCATAGAGAAACATAAATGGATCCAATTTGCATATGCTAGAGAAAGAGAGATGAAATCATCAAGAAGATATGGACGAAGAAGAAAGCGACGTTGAAGAACAACGAAGAAGAACTGAAGGAGAGAGAGTCGGCAACTGGGTACCTTGGCGAAGAAGATGAATAGGTTTTGTCTTTTCATATAAAATTAATGCATAAACCATATAACAAAATAACAATAAAACTAATAATACTTTATATATATTTATCTAAATCTCCATTCTCTTCCCTAATTAACTTCATCCTCTTTTTTTCAAAATATAATTATCAATTTTTTAAATTAATTATATAGCCAAAATTATATAAGTAACAACATTCTCCACCAAAATTCAAATTCTTTGTTGAAAAATTCAAATTAAGTTTCAATTCAAATAAAATAACACTCGTAACAATTCAAACTTAAATGATTTAAGATAATTAAATTAGAACTTACCTTAAATCTCGAGGTGTTACATTCTTAGAAACTTTTAGATAAACTTTTGTCTGTCTAATTTTATATTTTTGAATGTAATTTTTATTATTGCTCATCAAGTATGAATGCTAGTAGGACTTAGTTTTATCCAAAAAAAATAAAACAAAATACTTCTCCTTCTTTTAAGTTGACTTTAAGTGATGAAGATATTGATGACAACCCCATCACCAATAACGTCTTACATCCTTAGTTATAGCATCTAACATCTCAACATTATTGTCCCTTATAATTTCTTATTGACCAATTGTTGCAAATTGATAAAGTTTTTGTTAAGGGACCAATTAATGTATATACACATCGACATATGATATAGTTTAGTGAGTGTTTCGTTAATTTAAAGTTAACTCAGGGATCATGTAGAAGTATTTGGCAAACATTAGAACTAAATTAGTGCTGTTTTGAAACTTGAGGGAACGCAAGTAGACGTGGATTTCAAATCTCAGAGACCATAAAGTGCATTTTGCCCTAAAAATTTACTTTGTAAATGAGTAATATTTGTCAAACTAATACTTTAAGTACTTTATATATTATTTGTTGACACTATATATTTACGTTAATAATATTTTCTTTCAGGCAACACATGTTATTTTCTCTTTTCAGAGAAAAAAAAGTCAAAGGAATTCAACCCGAAGAGAGACTAGGTTACAACAACTTAAGAGGCTTGTCATAAGCATTGATCCTCTTTTGATGTTGATTTCGACTAGAGTTGTCTCCACCAATGTGTAATTTTGATCACTCATCATCTTGCTCGCTTTCAATTCTGATGTGATTTTTAAATATTTTATTATGGATAAGTAACACATAAGCTTTGGTATATCAAGTGATAAGTAGCTTTCGAGGATTGGATCGGACAACCTTGTTGAGGAACAAAACCTTTAGATTTAATACTAAAAAAGTTTCAAATCAAGATGTTCTCTTGACCCTTAAAATTGATTGGATATATATCATAATACTTAGATGATCAAACAAACTAGGGATCGTACAAAACCAGTGGCTCCCATCAACCTTTAATCTTTGAATCACTCCCACAAGCACAATGAATAAAATCAAGCTTGATTGATTCTAAACATGCAATCTAAGCTTCATAAAATTGGATAGAAAACTTAACTCTAGGCTATAAGAAAGCTTAGACGCTCTTTTACTACATATTTCCAAATCTCTCATTTTCAACAATAAATGACACTATAAAGCCTCAAAATAAAGTCCTAAACATTCGATGTTGCATTTCTAAAGTAGTTAACATTTCAACTCTATGACCATATATATATATAATCAACCATTATGTAAAATATAACAAAAAACACACTCAGAATTAAAAAATAAATTCACAATGAATCTAAAATTATTTGTTCTCCAATCTTAAATGAAATTACGTTTGAAGTAGGCTTAAATTCTTCGTTAATTAAATGATTTCAAGTTAATGCAACTTCTTAATTAATTTGTAAATTTGGACAACATGACAATGAATTGTTAATATCTTTTTTCAAGTTCATACGATAGTGATTGAGATCCCCCGTTTGAATCAATTAATTGCTCTCCACAAACCCCAATTGTTGATGTAAGAACCCAAAGAAAGAAGCAACCCACAATGATGTATTTCTATCATATATTTTACCAAGTTTTTCAAGAAGATGTGACAACATTTCAATTTATGTTATTTTGGTTTCAAAAGATATGCCACTTCTGATTAATAAATTTTTATTACAATTTTATGCCAAATACATGCCTTCAAATTTTCATAATCACTCTATACATAAACACCCAGATTAATATATAATATTTCCAAGTTTAAATGTTAAAATAAAATTTTAGGTTAATGTTATGCTAAAAAATTAGGTCAATTATCATTCAAAGTTGTATTATTTAATTAAAACTTTAGACTAAACAACTATATCAACTTTTTGAACAAAGAACTTTAGTAATGTATCAACTTACAATCTCATCTAAGTTTTGTTCCATCACTGTATATATATCGTGTGAAACTTATAACTTGCATTAGTTAAACCTTTAAATTTTTATAAGCCAATCAATTTGACTTCTTCAAATTAAATATCATCGTTGGAATGCTTTGATTTTTTTATGTACTACAAACAACCTAGTAGGAAGGTACCATTTTAGATATTTACGATTTTGACCCTAGGGTTTAGAGAAGCAATATATAAACTCTCTAACTTAGTGACGCTATATATTATATTTGGAAACATTCACTTCTATAATAATATTTACTCTCTTTCTACCCGTAGATGTAGCTAAACACATACTGTTAGTGAACCATGAGTCATTGTATAGATGAGTTTAAAGAAAGTTGTAACTAAAACTCTTGCTTAATAATGCATCACAAAACAATATTTTCCCTTATTTTTCATTTCATAATCTAAAGTTTAAATTAAATCTACCTAATTCATGAATATGTGGTATAACTTAACCTTAAAAAGAAAAAATCAAACTTCATCTTAGAGAAATGTATTGATATTTGTGCAAAGGTGTTAGGTGTGAGTGGGTGATGTGTATGATACCGATGTGTACATTAAACAATATAATAATAACAACAAAAATTACTCTCATTAAATTAAAGATGAACTAATTTTGACTAATTAAGTCTCATTTATAACATTTGAGAATGTAATTATTTTCCCAATTCATTATGCTTCTAACTCATTCCTAATTTATATGTTCTCATTTCCCTATTTAATTACACAATTAATTGGGAAATTGATAGATAACCTATAATTTCACATTTAAATATTCTTTTAGTAGCTAGGGTTTCACATTTATAGTTTGACATATAATGAATTAGGGATACATTGTTTTCAATGATCACTATGATGCAATGCCCTCCCATTCTTTTATTATATGTTATTTGTTGTAATGTTGAAGAAAAAACTATGCGACGAAAAAAAATGATATCATATAAACTTTTTGTATTATTATTATGGTTTATATGTTGACTATTACTACTTGTAGTATAGTGATTGGAGTGATGCTTGTATTTCAATTCTATTTCTATTGTGTTAACTTACTAATGACGCAACGTCTCAATTAATAAATTATATGTTATTTTAGTGTTGCTTCTAAAATAAGTTGTTTTCATCTAATTATTATTGTTCTTACATTTAGTGGACTTTAGTTACGTATCTATTTTTAAACAATCATTTATATTTTTATTTAGTTGACGTTGGTTTGTTACGTTCTACTGCTTTAAATGCAAGGTTCTGTCGTTTTATATTTTAAACTTTTTTGAGATACTGTATTATAATTATTATTGTTCTTGCGCGCACACATACTCTGCTAGAGAATGTGAGCATTTGATTTTTATTTGTTTGGTTTGTTGTTGAACTTATAAAACGTTAAAATACTATTTTGATCTATATGTTTGAATTCTTTCTAATTTTAGTGAATCTTAAATTTAGTCACATAAATACTTTTACGGTTGATTTATTAAATTACAAAATGCAATCTATTAACATTTTATTATAAATTAAAGAACATAATCATATTTTTATATTTTCCCACATTTTTTTTTTGTTATTTAAATATTTATTGTTAGTTTTTTGTCTTTCACAAATGGCAAAAACCATTGGTAATTAAATATTTATAAGTACGCCTTCAATTTTTCAATTAAAAAATTAAGCCCTCAAACTTACCTACATATTAAAATTAGATTCTCAAACTTACAATTGTTACAATTTAAGGATCTAATATTGACTCAATTTTTATAATTCAAAAATTAAAGGTATAACGATAACTACTACCATATTTTAGATAAAAATGTTTGCCGTTTATCTTTACTTACGAGATCAAATTCTTGATTAAAAAAAAAAAAAGATAAATTATTTTAAATAACAAAAATTTTAAAAATATTTACAAAATACATAAAAATCACGATAAATTATCATTTATGTCTATAATGATATATATAGATATAAATAGTAGTCTATTTTGATCTAGTGACGTTTTGTCTATCGTATATATGCGGTGGCTAAAATATGATTCAACATAAAATTAAAATGGTTGAGATTACATTATTATAGGGGCGGCCCCTATGGAAGAAGCAAATAAAAATGGTCTTAAAAAAGGCCTAACAACCGTCATAATGGAAAATAAAAAAGATCATAAACTTGACTTTATGCTTATTTTATGTTGACAAATCATAACAAATATTTGCTGGAAACTATATTATTAATTAAAATCCTCACCAAATTCATTGCAAAATTTGAATTCTAATTTCTTTCACGTCCATTATTGTCAATATACCACTATTCAATTTCCACCAATACCATAATTTGTTTATTTCTTTATTTGTTTTCTTTGTTATAATTGTAATTATTCTTCTTCTCATTATTCCTATATTATGCTTCAAGGAATATATTTATCATTTCATCATTATTTTTAGTTTAAGGTTCAATTTTCATCCATATTTTCTATTCTTCTTTCCTTTTAAATTAGCTTCCTTCTCAATAATGTTAAAAATAGTATATACTATTAGTTTATAATTTTCTTTTTTTGAAAAAAAGTATTTACATTAAATCTTCTAAAATTAATTTCAAGTAACTTAATTTAAAAACTATGATTAAATTACAAGGGGCTAAAATAACGGAACAAAACATAAAATATATGTTATATTAAATTGATACTTTCACCGTATAGTTTTATTATTAACAAAAGTAGAATAGGTTGTCAATTTTGTACCGATAGTTTAGCGTTTGATTTTACTTTTGTTGTTATGAATTAAATGGTCTCGAATTGAAACGCTAGTTTAGTAAATCTTATAAATTGTTGCAGGCATTGATGAGTTGGTAGATCTATACATCTTACTATTTATCAATAATAAATATAACTAAATAATTATTGCATCTATTTTATTTTCGTTGAAGATTCAAATATCTAATTATAAGTTAGATCGAAATAAAATAAAAGAAAATAAAGTGGTAAAATTGTTTCAATTTTTTATTTTAACTGAATTTATAAAGATCAAACTCAAAATAAGCTCAAGCGATAAATAAATCAAAACAAAAAATTTTAAATTGTTTATATTAAACAAAATATAAACTTTTTTTTGGTTCCGTTCAACAAATAAGAGAATGAAAATTTTAAGTATCATTTAATAATCATTTGAATTTTGTTTTAAATTTTTTTAAAATCAAACCTAATTTACAAACACTCGTTCAACCTCATACCATCACTTTTAAATACAAGCCAATTTCTAAAACTATAAAGAAAATACATTTTAAGAAATTATTTTTGTTTTCACGTGAACTTTTTTACTTCACAAGAAAATGGGTACAAAACATATTTTATTTTCAAAATTCAAATTATTACTAAAGGTAACTTTTAAAATTGAAGCCATAAAAAAAATATTAAATTAAATTATTTAACTAACCTACAATTTAGTATTAATTAAATAGTATTGAATAGTCAATAATCAAGCAATTAATATTCATATAGCATGCCTTAATTATTCAAAACTTGAAATTAGAGATTTCATATTTTAATTTTGTAGCCATTCAATTTGTTCATACTAAACCACTCGTGCATTGGTTATAAACTTTAGCAATCCATGATTGCCACGTGTGTGATTGGTAAGCTCTAAATTGAACTTGATAACCTTTCAAGTCAAAGCAAAAAGGCAGCCACGTCATATGGTCATGCTGACGAGGCAGCACTTTGCCTTATCCGCTGAATTTTAGTGATGGCCCTTTACTCCTTATCTTATTATCTTATATACCAAATATATTTTGGTTCAATTTAAAAATTAAATTTGAAAAATAATATTTTAATTTATAGATTCAAAAAAAATTATTTCATATTTTTCGAATTTGTATTATTTGAATTCTAAACTTTTAGTTTCATTCTAGTTGAGTATGAACTTATATAAGTGTTATAAAGTTAACATTGTTTCGTTTATGTAATTTTGTTGACTATTTTTTTCAATTAAATTTAACTCTAATGTTGTTTTTTTTATTATCAATTGAATGCATGTGAGAATAAAAAATATAACGAAATTTGAAATGATAAATTGATACAAGGTTAGATTCGAAACATTTTTTTTAAGTTTAAGGTTAAAGTTGTAACATTAGTCTGCATTTAAAATGTAATTTGACGAAAATTATAAGTTTAGAGTTAGAATTGATGTAAGAAGTTCGAATAGAAAGTGATATTTCTCTCAAAAATTAAAATTTAATTGCTTTGGACCTTGATTTTAATTCGATATAGTTTTAAAAAATTCCGAGTCAACATCTCTAGTTTGGTTAACTTTTTTCCTATTTAAGTAATGATTAATTAATATTAGTCACATAAAAAGATTGTTGATTGTTGATGGTTGAGTTAAATAAATTATAACTCAAAACGATTCAAATAAATATATATAGTTTAACATAAATTTGAAATTGGGTATAACATAAGAATTTTTTAAACTTTTCTTAATTCATAATGAATGTTCCGAGCAAAACATCAATGAAGATAATTAATTTGAAATTAAGTAAGTAATTAATAATTTGATTAAATGTTGTGAAGGTTTGATTTTGTAGTGGGAAATTGATTTAATGACGTGGTTGTGTGTCATTTTCTTTAAATTGTTTTTTTCCTCCAATAAAGTAATTGGATTACTTAATTAAAGAAGCATTTCCTTTATTAAAATACTTTTTTTACACGAAATTAATGTTGGGATTTTAAAAAAAAAAGAATATATTGTTTAAGTAATTAAAGAAGCATTTCCTTTATTAAGTTATTTTTTTTACACCAAATTAATGTTAAGATTTTATAAAAGAAATATATATATTGATTTCATTTTTAAAATTAGAGAGATTTAATCAAATACGAATTTATAAAGTGAAAAAGTTGTTAATAAATAAACGTGACCGAGCTCATGTTAGCAAAAACAAAATATATTTTAAAAATAAAAATTTAATATAAATGGCCCATGCAGGTCTTGAACCTGCGACCTTTGCGTTATTAGCACGACGCTCTAACCAACTGAGCTAATAGGCTAATTTATTAAATAATAAATATAACTATCAAATCTAAAAAAAAATATTAAAATTAAAAAGTGAAATTTTATTTTAAGTAATATAACTGATAAAATATTTTAAATTAAAGCCAAATGAAAAAATAAAAAAAAAGTCAATCACTTTGTTATATTTTTAAACAAATGAAATAAATTGAATGTAAAATCTACAAATTTTAGAAAAGTTTATCTACATTTACCCTCGATAAATTTTAACATTTTAAAATATTTTATAATTATCTTAGTTCACTTTTCAATATTTTAAAACAAACATCTATGTGTATATATATATATAGATATAGATATTTATAAAAGGAAAATGAGGAAAATGCACATATTTGTTCAAAAAAGTCAGATCCTTGTCATATTTATTGTCTATATATAAATCCTTGAAAAATTGGCTACAACTTCCCTTTGCTAAAAAGAAATGTGTTGAATTAAAATAAGATTATAATAGTCAATTCAATTGTAATTAGTGGGGATAAAATATCAATTAAATATTACAAAGTTACTTTTGTTGTTCACTCTCTTAGGGGAAAAAAAAGATCAAGATCATTACTTAACAAAATGAGTATAGTTTGATTTTGATTTTTTTTTTACTTAGGTACTTTGGAATTTGTTGTAAAAACCAGCATTTATCATATTCAAGATTTGAAGAAAAAATCGTACTAATTCTAGTTGATTACGTATGGTAAAATATAGTACTACACATTTGTGAGAAGCACCTACAAAAATTGAATTTGAGCAATGCAAAACAAAATTTAATATAATCTTTTGTCTTAAAAGTAAAATATGTCCGTTTGGGCTCCGTTTTTTTTTTTTTTTGCAAGTTTTCTTTTTAGGATAGCGGTTCCAGAATATATGTTTTCTATTAAAATAAAGATGAGAATTAGTATAGCAACTAATATTTGAAAAATACGAGATTTAGGTGGTTTATTCATAAATATTTAGAAAATCGAAATTTTTGTTACAATTTATTTTTTTCTAAAAGCATATTGCTAGTCAGTTTTACACATTATATATCATGTCAGCCATGTTGTAACTAATGTCAAATATGTCTTCAATTATTCCAAAGATCAGAATATAAATATTTTCAAATCTAGAAAAGTAACAATTTTGGAGCAAACAATTTAAATATCAACGTAACAAATATTTTTACTAGTTAAGTTAGGATCGGATTAACGAACGTTGCAAAAGGTTTTTTTTTTTTTAATAATAATTGAAACATGCCAAAATTATAAAGTCCAAAGTCCATACACTTTTTTTGTTCCTCAAATTTACACATTATTATATTCCAAGCAAGCCACCACAAGTCTACTACTCTTTACACTTATCTATCCATATTCATGTGAAATGATCATATAATAAATTAATTTAAAAAGCCAATACAATTTTCAAGATCTAATAATAATAATTTATTTAATCCAAAATTTAAATCTAGTAGAATTACTTCTTAAGAAAAAAAAAACCAATTTGCTAAAGGGTAGTTTGAAAATGGCAGAAGCAGAAGCATTTCCTCAAAAAGACAGTAAAAATGGCCCCACCCTTCTCTTTCTTATGCTACAAATGCTTAAAAAGGAGCTCTCTCTTGCAGCATAGGCCCTCTATATTCCATCAAATTTCTTACATTTTCATTCCCCATTCTGTTTCTCTCTGTTTTCTTCCTCAAAAGAATCATTCCAATACAGAGAAGGCAAAACAAACTGAAAAGAGACTAACCCTCTTGAATGTTAACACAAATTTGTGTTGAGAACTGGGAATATGTTGAAAATGTCAAAGATTATGGTAGTGTTTTTGGGTTTGGTTTTGTGGGTTTGTTCTTCTGTAATGGCTTCTGTAACTTATGATCACAAAGCCTTAGTCATCGATGGCAAAAGAAGAATTTTGATTTCTGGTTCCATTCATTACCCAAGAAGCACTCCTCAGGTTCGAATACTTCCAATGTGAATCACGGGCTTGTTTCTATTTCTCTTTCTAATCATTTTTTGTTTTTGGGTTTTTTTCTTTTGGTTGTTATAGATGTGGCCAGACCTTATTCAGAAGGCTAAAGATGGAGGGTTGGATGTTATTGAGACATATGTGTTCTGGAATGGCCATGAACCTTCTCCTGGACAGGTAAAATGGAGAATAAATTTGTTTTTGGCATTTGGGTTTTTCTGGGATTGGATTGTGCTGATTCTTTTGGTCTTTTGTTTTGAAAATTTTCAGTATTATTTTGAAGATAGATATGATTTGGTGAGATTTGTGAAGCTGGTTCAACAAGCAGGCTTATATGTTCATCTAAGGATTGGTCCATATGTTTGTGCAGAATGGAACTTTGGGTAAAAACTATTATGATGGATATTTACTGGAATCTTTGTTAATAATTTGTCTTCATGTGGGTCTGTTTCTGATTAATTTATCTTTACTTTATTTAATTGATTCAGTGGATTTCCTGTTTGGTTAAAGTATGTTCCTGGGATTGCCTTTAGGACTGACAATGGACCCTTCAAGGTAAGGAAAAGTTCTGGAATGTCCATGGGCATTTCTCAGTTATTCTTCTTCTCTATTTCTATGACGAAACAAATAAATTTATGAGTTGTGTACTGTTTACTCTTGAGTAATGGATTTAATGGTCTTTAATGAAGGCGGCTATGCAAAAATTCACTGCGAAGATTGTCAGTATGATGAAGGGGGAGAAGTTATATCATAGCCAAGGAGGACCCATTATTCTTTCGCAGGTAACATCCAACAAACACATAAACAAGAGGCTTTTCCTGGTTTCAAACTGGGTTTACTGCAAATTGACCATTCAGTTAAAACAAATTTACAGTGATGAATTTTACAGTTTGTATTCAGGTTATTTTTCAAAATTTTCTCATTTTGTAATGTTTTGGGGTGTTAGATTGAGAATGAATACGGACCAGTGGAGTGGGAAATAGGTGCCCCTGGTAAATCTTACACCAAATGGGCTGCTCAAATGGCGTTAGGTCTTGACACTGGAGTACCATGGGTGATGTGCAAACAAGAGGATGCCCCTGACCCTATGGTAAGCTACTTTGATCCCTTTCTGTCACGGGTTTCTTTTCCCTTCTTGGGATTCCCTTGTTGTTGAGGAGCATGTACTAGGTTGTTTGTGCGACTTGTTCGAACTGTGGATGGAAAAATAGGGAGTACAGAACTTTGATGCTATTCCCTTATGAGTCCATTAGTCGTATATTTAATGTGGTGTGTGAACCTCTTTTTTTGGTGGGATTTCAACATTTAACGGTTCTTGATCTTGATTGTTTTTTTCCCCTAATTTGTAGGTTTGCCCTTTATGACTTGAGGCCATGCTTTGCCTTCTGATAGAAAACTCTTCTTTTGTGACTCTTTTTAAATCTCTATGTGAATTTGTCCTTTTCTTGATTCTTAGTCTCAAACCCTTTGAAGGTGAAAAGGAAATATTCTTCTCTTTTCCCCTTATATTTTACTCTTTCTGGAATAGTCTTTTCAAGTTTTTGTTTTGTTTGTTTCTAGATAAGTTAAAAACTTAAAATGCTATCCATTCTTATAGAAGTCTTCTTTTAAGTATTGACTTTAATTAAAAACCATTGGATTCTTGAAAATAAACTTTTCTTGCACCTTCCATATTCTCCTCTCTAAGCTTCTACTTGCTTGGTTCTGCTTCAGATTGACACCTGCAATGGATTTTACTGTGAGAACTTTGAACCAAACAAGGCTTATAAACCCAAAATGTGGACAGAAGCCTGGACTGGTTGGTAAGTAACTTATTCAGCTTGAATTCGCCAAATTTTGACAAAGAAATTCAGACTTTTAAAATATTAGAATTGACATGCTTCTCATTCGTGAAATATTCAAGGTTCACTGAGTTTGGAGGCCCAGTTCCTTATAGACCAGTTGAAGACTTAGCTTATGCTGTTGCAAGATTCATTCAGAATCGTGGTTCTCTCATTAATTATTATATGGTAAAGAGCTATCGAGATCATCTCATAAGTTTGGTTGATCAATGGAAATGATATCATATCCTTAACTCTTTCACAATTTTCTCTCATGTTAGTACCATGGAGGAACTAACTTTGGCCGAACTGCCGGTGGACCTTTCATTGCTACAAGCTATGATTATGATGCTCCAATCGATGAATATGGTAAGCATGTGATTATAGTTGCTTCCAAAAGTATTCTCAAAATACCTTAAAAGAAAAGGAGGAAAAAAGAACAGAGTATGGTATCATAGATTCATATATTTCCATTAGATTCTCAGATATCTTCTTTACTCTCATAGTTTTTCTTGGATATGGTAGGCCTAATAAGACAACCAAAATGGGGTCATCTGAGAGATCTGCACAAAGCCATCAAGTTATGTGAACCTGCTTTAGTATCGGTAGATCCTACGGTGTCATCGTTAGGAAGCAAGCAAGAGGTAGTAACATGATTTAGCTAATGAAAAATTATCCAACTATAGGTGCATTCTTCTTTTCAAGATGGTCTAAATTCAACTGTTTTTATGATTATTTAAGGCTCATGTCTACAACACAAGATCAGGGGAGTGCGCTGCTTTTCTAGCAAACTATGATCCATCAACTTCTGTAAGAGTCACCTTTGGAAATCATCCATATGACCTGCCACCTTGGTCCGTCAGCATCCTTCCTGACTGCAAAACTGTCGTTTTCAACACTGCAAAAGTAAGACAATATTCAAACTGCTTAGATCTAACCTTCGTATGCTTAAATGGTTCATAAAGTATTATATATTATAATTGTTTAAAGAAACAGAATGACAAACTACATATGCTGATGGATTGGAAACTTTTAACCTCTTCAAAATGTGCCGTTCCATTTTTTTTCTTTGAAACAATGACATTTAACGAGATAATTCTTTACAGGTCAATGCTCCATCCTATTGGCCTAAGATGACGCCAATTAGTTCATTTTCATGGCATTCATACAATGAAGAAACTGCTTCTGCGTATGCTGATGATACAACCACCATGGCTGGGTTAGTAGAGCAAATAAGTATCACCAGGGATGCAACAGATTATTTGTGGTATATGACAGAGTAAGAAATTCTCCACCCCACATTTCTGCTCTTTGTCGAACATTTTATCAGAAAATATTGTAATAAATCAACTATATCTTACCCTACCTCATGTTTATCTTGCTCAGTATAAGGATCGACTCGAATGAAGGCTTCTTAAAAAGTGGACAATGGCCTCTTCTCACCATCTTTTCAGCAGGGCATGCTTTGCATGTGTTCATAAATGGCCAACTATCTGGTACATGACAATAAACGTGTTTTTTCTCCTTACATATCCTTCTAGCATCAACTAAATGATTCTAATTCTAACATCATAATGTTATTATATTCTGAATATAGGAACTGTATATGGGGGGTTGGATAATCCCAAATTAACATTCAGCAAATATGTTAACTTAAGGCCGGGAGTTAACAAGCTTTCAATGTTGAGTGTTGCTGTTGGTCTCCCGGTTAGTTGCTTCGGTTTCTTATTTCAGGCTTTTCTTTAAAGTTATGGTAGATTCAAATTTGATTTACGTTTCCGTTTGCTTGATGTCAGAATGTTGGCGTTCATTTTGAGACTTGGAATGCTGGCATCTTAGGTCCTGTCACGTTGAAGGGTCTAAACGAGGGTACAAGAGACATGTCTGGATATAAATGGTCTTACAAGGTACATTACTACACGAATGTATCCGTTCAATGTGGTGGCAATAATATGAATGTTTTTAGAAGCTAGAGAATCTAAATTACATTAATTACTCATGAGTAGGTTGGCTTGAAAGGAGAAGCCTTGAATCTTCATACTGTTAGTGGAAGTAGCTCCGTTGAATGGATGACAGGCTCATTGGTGTCTCAAAAACAATCCCTCACATGGTACAAGGTGAGAGAAATTCAAATGAACGTTCTTAAATGTCTACATTTCTCCATTGACAAAGACCATTTCGATCCTAATATAATGCAAGCTTCTGTTATAAACTGTATATGCAGACGACTTTCAATGCTCCGGGAGGCAATGAACCGTTAGCTTTAGATATGGGCAGCATGGGTAAAGGTCAAGTATGGATTAATGGTCAGAGCATCGGACGTCATTGGCCTGCATATACCGCACGAGGTAGTTGTGGCAAATGCTACTATGGTGGAATTTTTACTGAGAAGAAATGTCATTTTAGCTGTGGAGAGCCCTCACAAAGATGGTAAAAGGAGTTAACCCCTACATACTAATTTATAAGTTGTCTCCATTCGTACTCGTTTTTTATAATAAAACTTTTGAAATTTCAGGTACCATGTTCCTCGAGCTTGGTTGAAACCGAGCGGGAATATCTTAGTGATTTTCGAAGAATGGGGTGGCAATCCTGAGGGTATCTCTTTGGTTAAGAGATCATGATTACACAAAAAAAAAAAAAAATCCATATTGAGGCTCCCTACAGCTAAGCTCAGCCATGCCTCGTATTTCTCTCTAGTTTTACTATATACACATAGATTCCACAAATTATATAGTTCATCTTGAGTTGCTTGAACCACTCGCCAAACTCGGGCTAGTAGCTCTGCATTTCGGACCGAACGTACACACATAGTGATCGAATTGGCCAGAGAATAAATGGAGAAGAATACCAAAATCAAACACCATTTTTATACCACTGTAGATAGTGAAAAAAGATTGCTATATATATAGAAAGAAAATCCATTCTTGGGTTCAAAACTTCGTTCCCGGATTTAGACCCAAATTTATTTATTTGGGAGCTTATGTAATGAATTCGATCATTGGTCGAAGTTGTAATGTATGAATACAATACAAATGTTGAAGAAAAGTACAAAATATGATTATACTTTTTGCAAAAGTGAATCCAAAAGTGATCATAACGTGAATGTCTCAATCAAGATAGCATTTTGCGAAAGCATCCTCTTAGTCATTAAAGTTATCAATCAAAGAAAATATGTTATGCCCTTTCAGTGTCCAATTTTGCAACACCCAACTAAATTAGAAAACCACACTTCGAATGTATTTGCACCTTTTTTAATACATATATTTTCGAAATTGACAAAATATAACAAAATTTTAGATTTTATGAAGGTTGTTTGACCTAAAGGGTTATAACAGTTGGATTGAGTTATGGTAACCCAACTCTTGTTTAACCCTTATTTTAGACTTATCATAACCTCTCTTCCTTTTCAATTTCTCTTCAACTTCCTCGTAGTTCTATTATTTCATTTATTTATCAAATGTCATTTGTTTTTAATTAATTTAATAATTTTAAAAAGAATATTGTTTTTTAATTTATTTTATTTACGAAATTAATTTTAGTTAAATATTAATTGCGAGTAGTCACGCATTTAGTCCTCGTATTTAACTTTTTTTAAAAAAAAATTATTATTTCACGTCTTTTATTTGTTTTTCTTCTTTTATTTAATTTTCATCTTTTCAAATATTTTATTTTAAAATCAATTTATCTATATCTAAACTATTTCTTATAAATTTGAGTTAAATGAATTTCTAAAAAAATGAATTTTATTAAATTTGTAAAAAAAATCAAAACAAAATCAAATTAGACTATTTAATATTAAATTAAATAACTTTTAAATCCTTAAATAACCTACCAAATATATAACAAATATTTTAAAAAGTATTTAAACTTTAAATGTATAAGATTTTTTTTTTAAAAAAATCAATTTAATGGTAAGAATTAATTTTAGAATACAATTTTTTGAAAAAAAAACAATAATTTATTCGCAGGATGACATAAAAAATGAACGTCACATCTAAAGAAATTACTGAAAATTGTTTTACAAAAATAGTACAATTTGATAAATTAAATATACAAAATTTGTGTATTTGATTTAGAATAGAAATTTTAAAATATATAAAATATATATATAAAAAAAATTCATAAAACTACTTAATCCCTTATCTCAATCATTTATCATAACACTAGAACCATTTCCTCAAACATGTTGTATCATAACACTAAATTTATAGTAACCCTAACCCTCCATCCATAACCCAACTCTTCTCCAAACGACCTCTAATGTATGATTTGATAATTTGTTGGTTTTCATATTTGAGCTCTTCCATCTAACCAAATGAATTATCACAGGAAGTCTAATTATTAAAGTAATAATCATAAATTAGTCGAGTAACAAATTATATTGTTTTTTCCTTTTCACATGATTATGAAATTTCTTACTTTGGTTATTCAACCTTTTATCTTTTTGGTTAATTAGAAATTTTCATCTCGTTTCTTGGTAATCAAACGAATCCCCTTTTTTCAGATTTTTCTCTTCCCCCCCCCCCCCCCCCCCCCCCCCCGATTCAATCCACATCTTACACATCTTAATTTGCCTGTTCTTCTTTTGATTGCGGAGGTTTTGATCTTTCGATTGCACGGTCAAGGTCGAACAGAGGGGATTAACAATGGGATTCTTGATCACATCCCTGATTTTCTCCGTGATTGGAGTTATCGCTTGTTTTTGCACCCTAATTTGCTGTAATAGAGGCGCTTCAACTAATTTGTAAACTCCCTTGTTCTTTATCGATTCTCTTTCTCTAATTTCATACTTGTCTTGGGTTGTGGATCTAGAGGAAATTAGTTCAGCTGATACATCATTTAACTCGGTCATAAACTATTTGTTTTTACTTATAACTATGTTCGATTTTCATATTCTATGCAACTTTGTTAGGTTTTGTTGCTCATAATCGTTTTGATTAGGTTGTACTGTAGCCAAATCCTTGTGTTGTAGACATTTAATCCTTTTTTTTTTCTTTTTGGTATTTATCCAATGACTGCCATTTTTTTATACTGAAGATTTAGGCGCTTGTATTTGTGTCTAAGCTGGTATTATCAAGCGCTATTGATATTGTAATATGAGATTCTATGATTTAATATAGCAATGTACAGGGAAGATGTATGGGAGATTGAGTAGGATGGAACAATATTGACAAGAGATGTGAAATTTGAAAACGCTTGATAGTCAATGAAGGATGTCAGGATTTCTATAATATGTTGTTACTTTAGTTGAGGAAACGCAACGTCATTTTGGAAAATGATTGATTGGAATTTATCTTGTCGAACTATGTTGTTCTTGGTCTAAGTATACAAATGTTTTCTATCTTGGTGTTGAGGGTATGTCATTGGTAAGCTTAATGATAAAGTTTTTTTTGTGGTTTGACAACTGATCAGAACTTAAAATGTACTCACTAAAACATTCTTAATCCTTGTTTTTCTAGCCTCTCCCTGGTTGCTAGTCTTTGCAGCCACATCAATACTCACCCTTGGAACAGTGTTATATGAGAGATGAAAGCCTCTTATTAAGTCTTATAGCGGTCTAAATTTTGTTCAATTCCTTAAAAAGGTTATATTTGCTTGCTTCATCAGGCACTTTATGGTTAACAACAAAAATTAGGAAAGACTATTGATCATGCATCTGACTTCCTTGGTATCTTAATAGTTATTTGAAGACCTCTTAGCCATTCAAACAATTGAATAGTTATGTTATTTTTTAACCATTAACCCCTTAACATTTGCGTAATTTTTCAAAGTATTTTTATAATTTTGCATTGGACTCATGCATTGGCTAATTTGCTATTCTTGAATGCAGGTTTCATCTTACTTTGATCATTACTGCAACAATATGCTGCTGGATGATGTAAGTTTTTTGTGTCTTAACTATTTATGAAATGTCTATTGGTAGATCACGTTGGATGTGGTTGCGCGCAATATTATTTATTGACTTTTATTGACAATGGACCTCCAAATGCCTCTTTACTGAAATGTTCAAATCTTTGATGAAGTTTCAGTCAGAGAAACTTACAAAATCCTTGTTATGGTACTGGATTCCATCTAAAATTGACTGGCTACCGTTTTTTGTTTTTTTTCATCTCCATCTAACCAGAATGTACAATTATAGAACATAGGCTTCTCATTGTGAAATGATCCAGCCTAGCATCAATAAGCCTTTCATAACCCAGCCTAGCATCAATAAGCCTCTAGGTTCAGTTTTCACCCATGATTTTTCCAGACATTTTGTTGAAGAATAGTCTCTATGTCTGTTATGTATCCTTTTAGATATTATAGATCACTTTCTGAAACCTGTTATTGAATCTATAAACTGAGCTACTCTTGCCACAATATCTATTATTTTATTACTAAACACTAAATATGTATAATGTGTAATGACTGATGATGTTTTTTCTTTGCATTTGTTTGAATCTAGGTGGGCAATTGTATATCTTGCACAAATGAAGCCACTTATTGTTCCGATTCTGAATGACTCGGAATGAAGTGTTTATTTAAGTTGTGTTATGAATTTTAAATCATGGGGTTGCTGCTGATGCACCCTAAAGAAGATATGTTCAATTTTTCAGATCCCATGTATCTATGTTGTATTTCAAGGTTGAATCTGTGCAATTCATAATTTGAAGATGACCTTTCAATCGGGCTTCAGTATTTTTGGAGGATCGACTGTTATTCATAACTACTTATTACACAGATCTCCATTTGTGAATTAGATACTTTTGTGGTTGGGGCTGTTTGTTTCATTCTTCAACTTTTATCAATAATAATATCATTCATTTATTAATAAAGTGATCCATGGGTTCAAATCATCTAGTTGTGATTTCATTCCATATTTCTTTTTGAGGTTCAATCATACTCATGCTGTTAACTTCAAGTCCATATTAGGTACCACATTCTAGACCACATCTATAATATTCTAACCACTCAAAATTATTTTTGTAAGAGAGAATTGAAAAAATGGTGCAATCCGATGTTCTAAACGATCGTGTACAAAAAATCTTAAAAAAAAAAATTAAAAAAGATCGTTTAGATTTGGATATACGACTTAAGAAAAACGATCTTGTACTCAATTGTGTATTGACGATGACATTTTTGGTATTTTTCAAAGTATTCTATTAGACATAGTTTCAATTTAATTCCCTAATTTTATGTAATGTTTGAGAGCCAATATTTTGATCTATAAGACCACTTGGGGTATACGACATAAGAAAAACGAGAAGAATATATGTCTTAATCAATTAAATAAAAGTATGTTCACGTTGTCTTTAATTTAATTTTTCTCGATGCTTCAACTATTCAATTATGCTCATGTTGACCACCGACTTCACTATTATTATTTTTAGTTCAGTCCACAGAGAAGGAGATTTAAACGTCTTAATATATGCTTCTTTTTATAATTGAGCTATACTTGACTTTGTGTTTGGATTTAATTTTTTATAGATAAAATTTCACAAATCATTTATTTATTTATTTATTTTTGAAAATGACATGTTTTCCTTAGGTTACAAAGAGCTTTTATCATCGTTTTTAGTTACTATGTTAGAAGACTAATCTAGATTAAAAGTTAGGTTTGAGCAAAATAGTGAAACTTAATTAAAGTTCTTTTAAATTAATTATTATCTAACCACTTTAAAAAAAGGGAAATTGTAAAAAATAGTAAATTTGACAAAATATTTACAACATATAGTAAAATTTCTAGAATCTATCAATGATAAACATTGATATGCTTCTATCAATGACATTGATAGTCAGTGACGACATAAGTCTATCAGTTCTTATAATTGATAGAATCCAAAATTTTGCTATAGTCGATAAATATTTTAATTAATTTTGCTATAGTCGATAAATATTTTAATTTATTTTGCTAATTTTAAAAATGTTCCTTGAAAAAATGAGTATTTAGTGAAAAATTGAAACTAAAATTTTAAATCTAAAAAAAAAACTTAAAGATTGGATTGAAAAAAAAACTCAAAACTCAAACATTAATAGTACAAATTCTAACCTTTTGAAACTTATAAACTACGTTGAAACCAAATTTTAAAAAAAAATTTACTAAAAAAAACAATATTTTAAAACCTTATAAGACTAAATTATGAAAGAGGTTTTTCCAAATATAATTAAAGAAATCACAAAATATTTATAGAAGTGACAAAATATCACTAAAGTTCAAAAGTAAATTTGTGGGTAAATATTTTGCCAAATTTTCTTTCTTCCATTTTTGACAATTTATCTAAACACAACATCCAAAAGCTAATTACCAAAAGAAAAGATATTTTTCTGAAATTATTTCAAATAACAAAATTTCATAATTTATACATTTTACAAAATTTTAATTTTATTCTTAAATTTTTGTAAATATTGTGTTGATCTTCTTATATTAAAATAATAATAATATTTTCAAAATATAACAACATTTTAGATGTTATCAATCATGAATAGACTTCTATCAATTTTTATCATGTCATCGATAAACATTTATATGGTGGGAGAATTAAACTCACATCGGATTTATTATACATTTTTGTATCAATTGATTATATAAAAGTTTGAGAAGTTCAATATTAACAAAAGAGTACAGTGAAGGTCTAATTTTCAAATTTAAAAAAAGAGTAGGTCAAAAGTCAAAAACTACAACTTCATAGTCAAAATCGGTCCATGTCATTGTCATTCGCTTCACAGTCTCCAAAGCTTCTCCCAAGCTCTCCATTCCATTCTTCAATTCCACTCAAAACCATCTCTTTGCTCCTCACTGCATTTGATGGTGAGTTCAGATTGAATTTCTTTGCCAACATTTTTCTTTTAATTTCAATGATTTTCCCATTTCGCATTTTATAACTTCGCTGATCATGGCTTCTGCAGGCGCCCAAACCTGTTACCAGTCACCTTCTCAAATCTTCCTTCCCAACTGGGGTCTCAATGATCGCCTCTATGGCCTCACTGTTGCCGCTTCCTCTTCTATGTAAGTTCGATTGGAATTGTCGCTTTGTAGCTTAATGAAATCTGGGTTATGTTAGTTTTTCACTGTCAAATGATGGATTTGCATTCCTTTTCGTTTTATTCAAGTTGATCAGACTCTCTATGCTTTTACTATTTACTTTCTGGCGTTTGTCGCTGGCTTAATTCTCTGTGATTACTGTGAAACCAATTAGAAGATAATCCATTGTTTGGTTTGGGAGGAGATTAT
>CM046884.1:8856868-9205771 GCA_025688845.1 Cucumis hystrix
TACATTACCAAATCGATGTACCCTCAGCTTTCACTTTCTGTTTTCTCTTTTCTATATTCTTGAAAAACAGTAGCAATGCTTTTAGAAGCTACAGAATCTCAATTACAATGTTCCTGAGCAGGTTGGTTTGAGAGGAGAAATCTTGAATCTTTATTCTGTTAAAGGAAGTAATTCTGTGCAATGGACGAAAGGCTCATTATTTCAAAAGCAACCCCTCACATGGTACAAGGTGAGCGAATTTCAAACTAACAGCTTTTAATTTCTACATCTTTTTTTATTGTGAAAACTTCACCTATCGAATCCGCAGACCACTTTCAATACTCCGGCTGGTAATGAACCATTGGCTTTAGACATGAGCAGCATGAGTAAAGGTCAAATATGGGTTAACGGTCGGAGCATTGGCCGCTATTTTCCTGGATATATTGCAAGCGGCAAGTGTAACAAATGCAGTTATACTGGATTCTTTACTGAGAAGAAATGCTTGTGGAACTGTGGTGGACCCTCTCAGAAATGGTAAAATTAATTACAATTGCACACTGATTTAGTACATGTTAAGTCAAATCGCTCTAAAACATATCCTTAATCATTCAAAATCATTTGAAGGTTTACTTTTAGAGTTTTACATTCAATTATCATTTTGACCATCTTAAATTCATTCCTAACTAAGCATGCCCTCAAAAAATTTTCTCTAGCTATCACCATTGATAAACATTTCAAAATCTCAGGTATCACATTCCCCGCGATTGGTTAAGTCCAAATGGCAACTTATTAATAATTTTGGAAGAAATTGGTGGGAATCCTGAAGGGATTTCTTTGGTTAAGAGGACTGCATTCTGATGGTGATATTATCATGAAGCTTTCCGTTGAGGCTGCCTTGCAACTAATGATGGAATTTATACTAAATGTACACAGTGATGAAGTTTGTTAATATACATAGAAATATATGATATTCTTGGGTTCAAAGCTTTGATCTGTTTAATTTGGAGGGCTATGACTTGATGTAAATATATTTTTTATATGATTATATAATGTTTGAATACAATTAAAATAAATGTTAACTTGAGCATCATAAATTGTTCACGAAGTTAGGAGTTTGAATCTCTCAAACTCCACAAGTCGTTAAATTTAAAAAAAAAGTACCACAAGTCGTTAAACTAAAAAAAAAAAAAGTAAAGTAACATTTTAATACATTTATTCTTGAAGTATGATTTTTTCATATATTCAATTGTAGTATTTAAATTTAAATTTAGTCTTTTAAAGATATTTCATGCACTGAATAAACTATGTGAATATATTTTCAAAACTTTAATGAAATGTTAATAACAATAAAAAGCTTTTGAAATTTGACCAATAAACAAGCAACAGTGACAAAATTTATAATTTATTGAACGTATATGGACTAAAATTGAAAATGTGGAACGTATGTGGACTAAAATTTAAAATGTGAAAGTGTAATGGCTAAATTTGAACAAAATTTAAATTGATCAAGTAAATACACAATCACAATCCACTATACTTAACTAAGCTCTGACAACAGGTTTTAGATAATTTTTTAAATGATTGAGATCAAATAAATACAAACTCAAATTCACTATAATTTACTGAGTGTGATAAAGTATGCTATGTCCAACTCTCTTCCTCTTCTTAGTTTTTGCTCCCTTTACCCAACCCATTTCTTGAATTTTTCTAATCGTCACGTCATTACTAAGAATGTACTAACAACAAGTTTTATTATTCATATTGCACCTCACATCATTACTAAGGTTTCAAAGTCGTAAACAATAACACGTGAAAATTCTAGCATGTAAGAACACTATTGTATTGAACTAGTTGAACATGACATCAAGCACAAGGAAATGAGTTATACAAACACAAAGGAAGAAAGGAGGTATACAAACACAAAGGAAGAAAGAAGAGTCGTAGTGTGTGAAAGTACTAACGTCACATGGTCTTAATTTTCACTCTCACTAAATTCACGATACACAATATACGTAATTAACATGCTCTTCGTGCATATAACAAAGCTCGTTGTGCATATAACAAAGGGCAATCCTCCATTATTTTATAAAATTGGATAAATAACATTGCTAAAAAAGGGTAAAGTAAAATTGGGCTTTTTTTTTTGTTTCAGCAAAAATAACCCTAAAATACTGCCTTCCAAGTTCTTCCGTCTGGGCGCGACTTCAGTCTTCAATTCCCCTTTGTGTCGATACAGCTAGAGAGATCTCCTTGGAATCAATTTTTCTTCGCCTCCACCGGATTTCATGGTGAGAATTTGAATTCGATCCAAATCTGCTTTTTGAATTTCATTGTCTTCACCATTTTGCATTTTGTAAATTCATGGATCATGCTTTTACAGGCTCCGAAACCTGTTACCAGTCCCGTTCCTGAAGCTTGGTACCCAACCCTTGCCGTCTTGATGATCTCTGTTGGTCTCATCGTTACCGCTTCGTTTTTCATGTAAGTTTGATCGGATCAGTTCTGTCGAAATGAAATCTGGCTAATCTTAATTATTCAGCGCCAAATGATAGGTTTTCTCTCTTGCTGCCTCTATACAAGTAGATTAGGGAGTTTTTGCTTGCTTAATTCACTTTAATTACAATGGATTGCTTTAATAGTTGGACTTGGAAGTGAGGGATTCCGGAAATTTCTCGATCAAATTATCTTTTTGTACCATTCATGCTGTGAAATCTATATTCGAATGTGTTGACGTTCATCCATTTAGTTTTCAAATTTGTCCTTAATGTATTCCATTGGGCGTCTTCCTCTTGATCTGCAACTACTGCTAGGGTTATTATCAGCCTCTTTGAGTTCATTGATCATTTTGTAGTGATAGATTTTTACAGATAATTGGACGTCAATTGTTCAGACCTTTAGTTGAGTGGTGAGTCTCTTACGAGTTACGATTATAAGTTTCCATATGGTTTTCATTGAAGATGTGGCGTTTTTACTATGATATGAATCAGCTGCTATTGCCTGTTCTTGAAGTTGGTGAATTTCCTGCTATACTAATGCTTAAATTAACTGTATATTGAAGATGATATCTATGTCAATAAAAAGTTATTCAACCCGATAATCGGGTTTGAGTTGATGAATATCCTGCCACATTTAGGGTTAAATTTACTGTACATCTCTGATGCTTTATATGGAGTATTGTTTGCTTTGTGTTACTTGAGGCTCTAGACTTGCCCATTGAACCTAAGCGTTAGCCCGGGTTGGCTATTTAAACTACTGCTTAGGAAGTCTAGTGGTTTGAGGTCGTTCTAACCGCAATGAATATCATTTGTAGCTATGAAGCTACATCTTCCAGGAAAAACCGTAGTCTGGCCAAGGAACTCACTCGAGGAACAATTGCCTCCATTTTCTTGGTACAGATCTTTCTTATCCTCATTGCAATTCTTTTCCATGGACTCCATACTTTCACATTGACTATTATTGTACATCTCTTGTTAGTTATATTGCTAGATTTAATCCTGGAGCCTGATGTTATATATTTACGGGTTTTACGTTGTCGTCGTCTATTGCAGGGTTTTGGATCCTTGTTCTTGTTGCTTGCTTCTGGTGTTTATGTCTAACCTATTGAAAGCACATCTTGAGAATGTGTTCTTATTTAGCAGGGTCAGTTCTACGTGTATGATGCTGGGAATAGAACTACTTCCTAAACACGGTGCTCTTTTTTTACAATGAGGATTGGACATTTTTTAATTTTTATTGAGCATTATACTCATAAAATGCAATATGTTTGAAGGAATTTTGTAGGGTTGAGAAATGGGCAGTGCTGAAGAAATCAGCTTTTTGCTAAAAATAGAATCATGGCTCTCTACAATTATGTAGAAATCAGCTTATTATCATTTTACCTTTGGTGGGTTCTGGTATTTCATAAATCCTTCCCAAAAGACCTATGATCTTTCTTAATCAAAATGGGAATCTTGTTTCGATCGATCCCTTATGTAGCCACTTTATGATCGCTTTTGGGGCGTTGAGTGAATTATAATAGTTAGGGTTTAGGGTGCAAACTATTTTAGTATAAGTTATAATAGTTTGTGTTCAGGGTGTAAACTGTTATCTTAGTTTAATGCTTTGTATTTAGGGTGGAAGTTATTTTTTTTTTGTTAGGAAATAGTATGATGAAAAGAGAGGATGAACGAAAAATAGAAATCACTATATTTAATTGTAGGTTCTAAAATATTGTACACAATACTATTATAGTTGGTGCCTCCAAACAACTCTTATAAGCTCTTTTTACCTCTCTTTTCGATATTTTCGAAGATCTCAGTATCATCCAAAGCCTCCATGACAATATATATAGATAAGATTGTTTTAGAAAACATGGTCTAATGAACTCTTCTTGTTGTTCTTTCTCTTTCTATTCTCTATTCACATTTTATCGTGTTTATTAATCGATCAGTAATCTAATACTTCGAATACTAGGTTTGTTTTATTTATTTATTCTTTCCTTTCTTGATTGAGGTCTCCCTTCTGGGGATAGCTAATGGTGATTGGTTTTGGTTTACAACCACCAGCCTTAATGGTGTTGTGATCATTTCCAATTTTTCACTAACATCCTTCCCTTATTTCCCTAAGAAGGTTCTTTCCAACTAAAGAAGGGTTTAACCTTAATCTTCTTTGTGGGTTAGGTTAAACCCGACCACAACGATTACAAAACAACAATCTGTAAAAAAATCTTTTGAGATTATCTATTGGTCAAAAGGGTTATGAGTTTATCAACAAAATAAAGTTCAAGTTATTTATTTCTATACACAATTTAATTAGGGGCGTTTACAAAAATAGTAAAAGATCATGTGACAATAGGGTTCATGTTACTATATTTTCTAAATTGTAAAAGTAGCAAATTTAAAATGGATACTCTTTGATAGCCCGTCTAATATTTGTAATATGAAAAAAAAAGATGCTATGAGATACTTTTTTCTGAATTTTTTTATCATCTGATGTAATTTTTTATTTAAATTAATGTGTGTAACGATAAATTGAGGAATTGTATTAGAATAATATGTTTAATAATACACTTATAAATTAATTAAAATAAGTAAGCTTTATCCACCATATTTTAGGTTTGAATATATTGTTATTAGTTAATTTAGAGTCAATTTTAATTATAGCAAAATTAAACCAAATATAAAAAAATACTCCGATCTATAAATATTTTGTTATATTTACAAATATTTTAAAAGTTTTGTCATTTAAAATAAAATTTATTCATTTATAAAGGTTATTTAATAAAATATTATTTTATAATATAGTATAATTTAGAGTAATGGTTTTAAAAGATAAAATTACTAAAAAGATTTATGGAAATGAAAAAAATTCATTTTCATATATGATAGTAATATATTGGTAATTACATTGTTTTAAATATCTTGGTCAATTTTATAATATTTATAAACAAGCCTATATTTTATAACAACTTACACAAGGCATAATTTAATTTAAAAAATTAATTTTTTATATTTCTAAACATTTCAATATATAAAAAAAAGTTGCACTAAAACACTTTAAATACAACAAAACTATTGAAAAAAATTAATTTTTTTAATCGATGATGGACTTTATCAATTTTTATTAATGTAACAGAAAAAATTTTAAATTACAAGATTGAAAAACAATTATAAGAAATAGTGTTTTATTTTATTTTTGTGTATGAGTATCCAAATTAATTGGATCCAAAAAAGGGAGAAGAAACGGATGGCTTCAAGTTAACGAGATTACGACATGTGTCACATCATGAACCGTAGATATTGGTACGACCATCATCATCATCATTCATCCATTTCCAAAATATATTTTGGTGTCGTAAAGTTTATCACTGCAAACCTCAATTCTTCAAGCCTACGGTGGGGTCTCCTTAAGCCGAAGAGAGAGACCCAAAGTCGCTGACTCAACCTCCACTCCAGTGAGCCATGGACTCTTCTCAGCCGCAACAACAACAACAACAACAACAGCAACAACAACCACCTCCTCAACAGCAGCAGCCACCGCCGCCGCCCCAGCAGCAGACACCTGTTGTCAAGAAGAAGGAAACCAGAGGCCGAAAACCCAAGCCCAAGGACGAGAAAAAGGACGAACAACTAACTAAGAAGATGAAAGCTCAACAACAACCTTCCGTTGATGAGCGTTATACTCAGTGGAAGTCTCTTGTTCCTGTTCTCTATGACTGGTTTGCTAACCATAATCTCGTTTGGCCTTCTCTCTCTTGCCGGTACTTTACTTCAACTCTTTCTTTCTTTCTTATGCTTTTGACTGTAATGTAGGTTATTTTCTCGGCTCTAGGGTTTTCTTTTTGCTCTTTATTTTACTTCTCTTCTTGTTATTCTTTGGATTATTGGATCTGTCGTCTCTTGTTTTTTTTAGGGTTTTTACTATTTGTCGCGTTTTCTGTGAATTTGAGCTTGTGAAATTGAGTGGGTTATGTTGTTATTTGTTAATTATCATGTTGCATTGTGTTTATTGGTTTTTATGTTCTCTTTCATTCTCTTCTACAGCTAGTTGGTGGGGATGGGGGTTGGGTATATGGTGTTTCTTTGATTTGAGTTTGACGATTTTCTGGGTCTAGGTGGGGTCCTCAGCTTGAGAAAGCGACGTATAAGAATCGACAGCGACTTTATCTTTCTGAACAGGTGAGTACCGTAGTGATTTATTGAAATGGCTACCTTGTTTATTTCTCTATGTAATTATACTGAATTGCGGCTGAGGATTGTTTATTTCTCTATGCTATATCACGTTGAAGATTGTTTTTTAAATTTTGTTTACTTTTTGTTTTTTCTTTTCATTCTTTGTTATCAGACTGATGGTAGTGTTCCAAATACACTGGTTATTGCAAATTGTGAAGTTGTGAAGACTAGAGTTGCAGCTGCAGAGCACATTTCTCAGGTGATCGATCAATTTCAAAGTTTAAAAGTTCTATGGACATTTCCTTTTTGCTACTCAATTCACGCGTCACGTGTTATTATATTTTCAGTTCAACGAAGAAGCACGCTCACCATTTGTGAAGAAGTACAAGACTATCATACACCCTGGTGAGGTATGTCTTTGCAACTTCTCAAACAATGGAGTATGAAACAAATGAAAACATTAGATATAGTGAAGTTCATCTTCATATAAGCTGGTTAATCTCTTCAGGCATTCCTTCTATATTATCATGTGGTTATTCTTACATTATTTTTTCCCGTTTGAAGGTCTTTCTTCTCAATCACGAAAATTTATATATTTTTTCAGGATAGTTATTGTTTGGTTGGAAGTTGAAAATGATGTAAAATGAAGAGTTTTTTTTTTTAGAATTGTTCTTTTTCTAATGGTCTTTGTTGTATATTTTCCCAGGTTAACAGAATTAGGGAACTTCCCCAGAATTCTCGAATTGTTGCCACACACACTGATAGTCCAGATGTATGTGCTGTTAATTTTAACTCTGGCTGTATTCCAATTGGAAATTTTATGTCTTCGGTACATTCAACAAATATTGGCTAAGTCTCTTTGGTATTCAACATCCAGGTCCTCATTTGGGATGTTGAGGCACAACCTAACCGTCATGCCGTCCTTGGTGCCACAAATTCTCGCCCAGATTTGGTAATTCTGTTAAAAACTCAAATTGCCAACTTGTTCTTTATTGTCCTATTCTTGCTGCTATATCTTAAAACTCTGGTGTATATATCTGTTGGATATTTCTATATCTACCCTCTGATTACAACCTTGTTGGAATACATAACACTGATGTTGGAGTATGTCTTGCATTAAAGCAAAACTAATTTTTTTGGTTCTGCATCATTAGGATGTTTTTTTAGAATAGCTGTTATGATAGAAGATGTTCTTTATACAACATTGTTTTATCACTCTCATTTAAGTACTAAATATATATATATATGGTTTTAAGAGAAACATGGAGAGACTCAAACATTATATACTTTTAGATTTTGTGACCATCTGAAATTGTTGCGGTCTCTTGGATGTAGATTATGGGCTTGGCTGGGTGAGGTTAAGTGTATTCCCGTTGAACAATAGGATGTCCATATGTCCAACTAAGTTAATTAATTTCCGTACTGTTTAATGTTGTTATCATGGTTGAACAATAGGCTGTGTTTATTTTCTTGTGTATGTAAAATGTCAAAGCATTTCATAGTTTTAATCTGATGGGGGAAATATTTTATAAAATCATTATCCTAAGGCGAGGTGGATTCAGTCTGGTTGGTAGACTGTGACAGGTCATTGATAAGTCTGCAAGACTTCTTAGGTGTAATTGGCATGTCTTAACAGCTTTTAACCTGGGAAAAGATAAATTCTTCTGGTGTTTGTAACATGAACATTCTAAACTTGCTTGTTTTGTAATCTTGTGTTAACTTGCTGTCAATTTGCAGATCCTGACTGGTCATCAAGAAAATGCCGAGTTTGCTCTAGCAATGTGCCCCACTGAACCTTATGTTCTCTCTGGAGGTTGAAAGCCTTCCAATCTTTCTCTCTCCTTAAATTGGTCCTGCTAATTAGATTCAATCTGGAAAGTTATGCTCAACTCTAGCACTGTTTCAGATGTAGATGTCAAATTACTTTTGTTATCTTTTACGAAACCTATCTTCTTCTTCTTTTTTTGCTGTAGTGGATTTTATGACTATCTTATGGTTTGGATTCTCGTGTGTGGGGTTCTGTTTCTTATATGCTATTTAATCTTATGGCAGGGAAGGACAAATTAGTTGTTTTATGGAGTATCCAGGACCACATAACAACTTCCGCCACAGATGCTGGTGCTTCAAAATCACCAGGATCTGGAGGATCTATCATAAAGAAGCCTGGAGAGGCAAATGATAAAGCTTCTGATGGCCCTTCTATTGGGCCACGAGGAGTTTACCATGGCCATGAGGATACCGTTGAAGATGTGACCTTCTGTCCATCCAAGTAATATCTTAGTTCTGAATTACAAGTTATTCACTATTTTATTGTGTGCATTATCTATATATGGATGTATGGACATGGAATATAAAACCATTTTTATTCAAAAAGATATTTTGATTAGCATGTAGAGTAGAACATTTAATTTCTAGTTGGGGCTGGTTTATTTGGTTTGACCAAGATGAGAGGTTTTGAAGGGTAGGGTTTTGCCTGGGGGATGAGGATTGGTTTGCAGTTAAAAGAAGTGCTCTTGATTATGCGATGTATAAACTATTGATTATAGAATAATGTTTACAGTATACTCTCTTCACAACACTGAAAATAGTTTTAAAAAGAACTTCAATAAAACTTCTTATTTTTTAATCTTCCAAGTTAAAGATGGCACCCATAATAAAGTTTTTTGATGCTTTAATTTGGTTGTGACTTGGTATAAAGAATCTCCTCTTTTCACTTTAGGTATAGTTCCCTTCTACCTAGATGAAGAGGTCTCTTGTAATCTTTATATTGAGGTCTTCCCCTTTTTATAAATTCATGTTGCACCATCCATGAATAAATTCTAGTCGCACCTCCATGAATTAATTCAAGTCGCACCATCCATGAAGTTGTTTCTTAACACCCCTCATGAAAAATGAAAAGAGTATTTAACTTTGTGTCTTCATGTTCATGTACGTCTGTTTTTATTTCACTTGAGTGGATGGAATTCAATTTTTAGTGATTTCTTTTCCAAGTTTAACCAGCAACTTCCCTTTTTTGCCTTCTTTAGTGCACAGGAGTTTTGCAGTGTGGGAGATGATTCTTGCCTAATATTATGGGATGCCCGTACTGGATCAAGCCCTGCTGTCAAGGTCGTACTTCTCTTGTTTAATTTTCTCTGTAACAAGGGGTTATCCTTGTCGGATAATTTGGATGTTGAAACTTATTATTCTTCCATTATGAGTAATATTTTTTGTATGTTATGGTGATAGGCTGAGATTTCCATTGTTTGTTTGTAGTAGTGATTGTTTTGTTTTGTTCATTTCAACTTTCAAGTGTTGTGTAGGAGATTTACCCTGCAAGATGAAATGGATATCCGACAATTTAATTCTGCCTTTGATGTTTTTATAATCAGAGCGCATATTTTTTGAAATTCTTTTATTCATTCTAGTATTTCTTTCTGGTTGACAGGTTGAAAAGGCACATAATGCTGATCTTCATTGTGTTGATTGGAATCCCCATGATGATAATCTTATAATAACAGGGTAAATTTTAGTACTTTTTTTTTCTTTCACTTACTAATGTTTATGGAAAATTGTCTTATATATTTATACAAAAAAGAGAAAAATATACAGAGATGGGGAGTGAGAAGAAATAGTAAGTAGCACGATGGTCTTACTGATATTTTCTCCTACTTAATTAGATTAGATTTTGTGTTGTATTTGGTTTGGTTTCATCATCTTATAGATATTGCAGTGGAATACATGGTTACATTTGGCACAAATTTCTCTTCAGGTCAGCAGACAATTCTATTCGTTTGTTTGATCGTCGGAATCTCACTTCTAATGGAGTTGGCTCACCAATCTATAAATTTGAGGGCCACAAAGCAGCAGTTCTTTGTGTTCAGGTATTCTTTTTGTTTTTCAAGTAGTTTAATTATGGGATTGTTTGGATTTCCTTCCAAGCGCTTAAAAATACCTTTCTTCTTTCACTTAGAAACACTTTTTTAAGCACTTAAAAAGATGATTCAAATGGGCACTAAACTATATTTGCTTGTCTCATTACCACTCTTATTTGAAAATGCTCTTGTCGTTAGTTGTAAGATGTATTGACTGTACGATATGGTTCGTGTATTTTTGTTCAGTGGTCCCCAGATAAATCATCTGTCTTTGGAAGTTCAGCAGAAGATGGGCTGTTAAATATTTGGGATTATGATAAGGTATAGTATTTTAAGATTTAAACCATGTTTTATTCTTCATGATTTCACTTGTAGAATACCTAGGGTTCAGTTCAATGCTGGAAGTCAGGATAATTCAATATTGAACTATGAATTTCTTTTTGTCTTTAGCTTAGAGGTCTGATTCCAGTAACTTTTACAACATCTGTCTAATTTGTCTTTGGATTTTTATTGGTTTAGTATAGATTATAATGTTCGTTGTGATCTCAGCACATACATAATATATATTCCAGGTTGGTAAAAAGACAGAGAGAGCTACAAGAACGCCTGCTGCTCCTCCCGGTTTATTTTTCCAGCATGCTGGGCACAGGTTTTCTTTTGTTTCCTTTCTTGATAGTTGATATGCATGAAAATGAAAAAAGATTGGGACTTTTTTTTCTTTTTGGTTTTAAAGTTTGCATTTGGGGTTATTATGTATTTGTAAAGTGATGGAAATTTGATCTTTATTAGATCGTCCTTCCCATCTGATCTGACCTTCTGGCTCCATCCAGGGATAAAGTTGTTGACTTCCATTGGAATGCAGCTGATCCATGGACTGTTGTGAGTGTGTCTGATGATTGTGATACGACTGGTGGAGGAGGGACATTGCAGGTCTACCTTTCTCGCTTTCTCTCTCTCTCTCTCTCTCTCTCTCTCAAGATAAATAGATTTGTATGGTTTATGAATATGGGAAATGAAGAGATAAGTTAGCAAACCAGAAAACTTTACACCCTTTAAGCAAATACAAGGGTTGTGAGCTTATTAACTCTTTCTGTTAGGATACTTCCTAACAAGAACAAGATTTGAATATCATGAAATATAACTATAAAGAAGTAAAAGATAAACCAAAGTATAAGGCACTTGGAACCTTCCTCTAGTACTCTCCCCCAAGCCTAGATCAATCCACACAACAACCTCCCCCTCACTCACTTACCCTCCCTCTATTTATGACAAGTAGTAATCATCATTATACAATAACTACTAGTAACTCCATATCTATCCAATCACTCAGCCTTGTACCCCTTAACCAACACGAACTAAATATCTAGTACCTAACACTTTCATTGTGAATAAATGAAAAAAATACAAGTGAATACTAAAAAAGAGAGTAAGCCACCTTTATTTCTCTAGGTTGCCTACAGTACACGCGATTGGTTTTTATTTTAGGTTTTGGGGTTGGAGGGGTGCTAATTTTCTCGTGAAATTGCAGATTTGGCGCATGAGTGACCTAATTTATCGGCCAGAAGAAGAGGTGTTAGCCGAGCTTGAAAAATTCAAATCTCATGTAATTGAATGTGCTGCAAAGCCTTGAGAGCTTCGTAAAGTATTCTACCCATGTGTTTCTTCTGTTCAGACAGGTTATTGTAGATGTTGTGTTTGTAGTGTTAGGTTTCAAATTCTAGTCCTATCTTCTTTGCTCCATTCTTTTCTTTTATTTGTGTGCAACTACTACAAATATTCGGCGTAGGCTCTCTCTCTCTCCCTCTCTCCCTCTCTCTCTCTACCATTCATAGAGTTTATAGTCGTAGAATGAATATGATCCATTGTCGCACCTTCAAATTGATTGCTCTTTCCCTGGAGTATTGTAGCATGGATTCTTGGAATTTGGCCTTAAAACATGTTTATTATTCTGCATTTCAATTACCTTTTTGAGTTCAACATATGTATGGGTATATCAGGTTAGAGGATTCGAACTTCTGTTTGGGAATCGAGCATTTCTTATTATTGCTTGATCAAACTTATTTAGCAACTCCTTTAAATTGCTACAAAACTAGCACTGGATAATGGAAAATTCGACTATACAGCAACATTTTTGCTTTGCATGTGCTTTTGAGTTCATAAGTTGAGTTGTGATTCTGTGATTCCGAGTTCTGCTGCAAAATCGAATTTTGAGCTTCCATTGATTTGAATCTTAATATATAATATATATATCTCCAAATCTCTCATCTCATTGTTCATTTTTTGCATTTTGATATTTATTTTGTTTGAACTTTATCATTAATTTGAGTAGGACGAGGTGTCTGTGTGACTTGTATCATTCTTCTTCATTGGTATTTATTCAGTTTATCAGGTAAATTTGAAACCATATCTCATCTGTTAATTATTATTCGTTGAATTCAGTATGGAATTGTTAATTGCATATCCATGTTTGAAGTTCAATAATCAAAATTAAACTTTGTGGGAATGCAATGGGTCGTTATGACATGTTCTCTTTTTCTTATTTTGAATTTTCTAATGTTTATCCTTGAAATTTTTTCAACAGGCTAGCAATAACTAGCTTGTATCAAAAATATATATTACAAAATATTAATTTAAGGTGTACTTTTTAATTTTGTTTCATTTTTATTTTTGAATCCTTACCAATCAAGTAAAATTTAAACGAAGGTTTTAAGCGTTTGTTTAGATTGACGTAAGAAAAAAATGTTTTCTAAAAAGCTTGTTTTTATTTGAACTGGATACCAATGGATTAAAGTACACTTTAGAAGCTAAATGGATTAAAGTATACTTTAGAAGCTATTTTGATTGATGTGAAAGAAATGTGAAAGAAAGTAATATTTTTTAAAATGATCTATTTTTTAAATTAAACATCAATGTGAAAGAAAGTAATATTTAGGATCATTGATGTTTTCATTCTCATAAATTACACATTTGAAAAAAAAGATTAGATTGATGTTTCATACTCATAAATTACACATTTGAAAAAAATATTAGATTCCAGGGTTGAGAGGGAATGCTAATAGTTTGTCTTTTTCTTTTTCTTGATGCAAAGTGTTTATATACTGATTGATTGATTGAAAAAGCCAAAAAAAAAAAAAAAAAAACATCGAAATTTACAGTATTCTCTTCACTCTAATGATTTATTCTGCAACACCAACTTCTGAAAAATTCGAACAAGAAAAAAAGAAAAAAAGAACTCAAGAGGACAACTCTTCACTCGAATGATGTATGCCCCAATTCATCACTCGAATTATTAAACTTTTGCTCCACAATCTCAACAAGTTGTTGCAAGTAGCACTGCCAAGCTATTTTGTAAGCCAGTTTAGTCAAGAATTCGAGATTAGTATGTTTTGTTCATCTTAGGAAGGATTGGATTGAAAGGAGTCGGCTTCCAAAACAAAAGATGTGTAAGGGTGTGTGTGTTAATGTGTTAAGTAGAACCTGACCATGTTTTAGTAGGCATACCATGTTCACTTATGCTATTTCCCGAGTATCTTCTCATTCTTTCCCAAAAATTTCTCTTACCTTTTCCGATTCTATGAGGACTAGAACTGAAGCATCTTTCAAGTGATCTAGATTCTTGTTTCCCATTACCGATCGAAGTATTTAACAGGTCTGAAATTGAGAGATGTGTATCGATGCTATCTAGACCTGGAAATGAGTTAGGTACTAAATATTCACTATGGAAAGAGTCTAGCATGTATCTTGAACTTGATGCTTCATCATCATTTGTATCGATAGTTGAACTCTCTGGGCTCGAACCAACATGTGAGCTTGTTTCTCGAGTTGTGTTGCATTGGTTGCAAACTAGTTTCAATGCTTGAACTACCTCACCCATGAAAGGTCGATGTGACACCTCTGGTTGCACACACATTGAAGCAATTGCTGCAACTTTAGCAATATTTTCAAAAGGAACATTAGAATTTATTGATTTGTCAATTATAACATCTAGGCCTTCTTTGCTTGTGAGTAGTGGACGCGCCCAAGAAACCAGATTTTCTTCACCAGGCGGTTGCGACATATCTACTGGTTTCCTCCCAGTTAGTAACTCAAGAAGAACAACTCCATAGCTATAAACATCACTCTTCACAAGTAGATGACCAGTCATCGCATATTCTGGCGCTACGTATCTGTGTATACCAGGGAGAGTATAACTTGAGTAAGAGAAGGGATAAAATACAAAAACGAGCAGAAAAAAATGCATAACAATCTCATTATTATTGTACAAAAATTGGGGCTTAGTATTCTTTGTTTCCACATGTTGGCATGGATGTGTCAAGTTGAAATCAAGAACAAACTTTTACTCTAAGATTTTAAGAAAATCAAGTATACATAATTCAGGCAGATACTCAAACGTCTATTAATGATTCCAAGGATGCTAGCAACCTTATGTACACCAAAGTTGCTTCTCAAGTCTATGGTAAACGTCAAAATCTTAGCCTAGTTTAATTTAATAGCATTTGTAAATTGTAATATTTCAAACTCAAATTTGTAATTTTTTGATAGGCTCAAGCTGAGAAAACCTGTAGGCGTAATAGAAAAGCATGGATCCTTAGGTCTCAAGTGTATGTGGTAGGGTTAAATCTAAAAGAACTTATAATAACATCAAAATGGTAGGAATTTAATACCCGAAAGTTCCCATGACACGTGTCGATATGTGTCTGCTTTCCTCATCCATTGCAGTTCTTGCCAATCCAAAGTCAGAAACTTTTGGTGTAAAATCATGTTCTAACAAGATATTGCTGGATTTGAAGTCTCGATGTATGACTCTAGGACTTGAATCCTCATGTAGATAGGATAAACCCCTAGCAGCGCCGAGTGCTATCTTGACCCGGGATTCCCAATCAAGTGGGGCAGTTTCCTTATCAACGCCTGATAGCAAAGATCACGAAAAACAAAACAATACCAGAGGTATATGAAAATTGTATTGGCTTCATATTGGTACATTACAATACAATCACGCTGCTTAAACTACCAAGAAAACAAATGAAGATCATTTCCTTACCATGCAAGTGAGATTCCACACTGCCATTTGGAATAAGTTCATACACCAGGGAGCGGCTACGTTCCTCGGTACATATTCCAATCAACTTGACCAAATTTCTATGGTGGAGACGACTAAGCATTTCAACTTCAGCCAAGAATTCTCGACCACCCTGAAGATCATCTCTCTTGAGAACTTTGACTGCTACTTCAGTACCATCTTCGAGAATGCCTCTATAAACACGTCCAAAGCCACCCTCTCCCAATATTCTTGAAGGATCAAAATTATTGGTGGCTCTCTCAATGTCAGAGGCACTGAATGTCTTGGCTGATCCTGAATATGGGGCAATGCTAGATCCAATGGACAAAGAGGCAGAACTAGGCATGGTTGCCATAACTGATCCAGCAGCACCTGCAAGACTCTTAAACTTAGAAAATGTAGGAGGACTGAGAACAACGAGCTAACAAATGCAATAAAATAATGTTGCAAAAGATCCACCTTTGCCGGGGGCAACATAAATAGGCAATCCAAGTTACCTGATGGCTTATTGAGGGAGGATAGTGAAACATGTGGAGTTGGTTTTGGCTGACAAAGGCCATCATTTCGTTTGAAGAGTAAAATCCAAGCAGTTGCAACACATAAGACCACGGCAACAGTAGTTGATAGCGCAACAATGGCAATCATACCACCACTTAGCCTATTTTTGTGCTGTCTGTTCTGCACATCAACACCAATTGGTTTTACTGCCCTCGCGTCGTTACTATTACCGAAATAAGGCTCGTTTTCTAGTCCTGAGTCTCCAGAAGGAGGTGATTGAGGTAAACCTGGATATCGAACATATAATACTTCATAGTTCCCAAAATAGGAAGCTTTGATTGAAACCTTCTTATGCCAAAACCTTTGATAAGTCAAAAAGGCTGTAGTATTGTCAAATTTTTCGCCGAGTGGCACTAAGTCAATAAGAATAACAGTCTTATCCGGCTGCTGGTTAGCTGCATTGGCTCCAATGATGCGAACTTGGCTTTGCTTTACAAACGCCCCAACAGCAATTTCCGCTGCCAGCTCTGAGACCAGAGGGAAGAAGGTATATAGCGAAACACTGAGGCGAAGTCCAATTTGCATCGGCCAAACACAACCGCAGGGAGATCCTGGGGGAGTATTTGTATATGGCTCGATGCACTGGGTAGTAAAACAATCTACAAAAGCAAATTGAACAAATGTGTTTTTGAATACTGATTTGGTTTGTCTGTAATCTGGATGAGAAAGAATTTTAGATGTATACCTTCATTGGGAGGTGGAGGAGGCAAAGTATGAATTGGTGACATCTTTGGGGTTTTTGCCGAAGGTTTCGATGGGGAAGCTTTAGGAGGATGAAAATGTCCTGAAAATGGAAAGAAAAAACAAGTCAGGTCTTTTACATTGTTAATTATGTGAAAGAACACTTATTCGATTTAAACAATGTTCTTACTTCTAGTATGCCCAGATATTTTTTGGTGTGGTGAAGGAGAAGGTGAAACACGAGTCATAAGAGGTGGCGGAGCATAATGTGAAGGAGATATTGGCAAAGATTCTGCAAAGCAAGAAAGTACGCAGCCACATTGGTCATTTTCTCATTCTTGATTTTATACAATTTACTCAGGATATTTATACATCAAGTACCTGATCTCGGAGGTGGAGAATGGTGTCTTCTTCCTGGTGAATGTTGTGCTGTAGAAATAACTGGACCTATGATATTAAGCCAAGGGGTAGTAAACAAATTCAACTGCCTTTAATGTCAGGTATACCAAGACTGAAAATAGTTGTGACATGGGCCAAATGCAGGTTAAACCAATACCTGGTGCTTTTGTTGTGTGGGAAGAAATTGGATATGATGGTGCAGGTGCGTGACTGATATGATTCTTGCTTCTGTGATGCTTATAATTGGAGGGCAAAGGAGGAGAAGTTGGAGAAAGATTTACTCTATGAAATGGAGCTTTTTGCGGTGGAAGGATCGGCGGTTGAGTGTCGTGAGAATGATTGTGACTGGAAGGAGCTTCATAAAAAAGAACTAGAAAGTAAGCACAATGGAGGGAGTTTCTTTCTTCAGGAGTAATTTAACTGGAATACACTTTTTCATAATACCTTCTTCAGGGGAATGATTCACTGGTGGCATATACTTGGGAAGTGTATTATAAGGTGTGGCTGCTGGTGCTTCTAATCTCTTTTTGTCACCAGTTTTCGGGGAAATAGCTATTGATGGAGAGATATTGGGCTCTGGAACATCAAATTTGACCAACCAAAGTATTTCAAAGTAGATTAGATTATATATATATAAGTTATGAAAATACTCCATGATCAATGAAGTTTTTAACTAAGATCCCGACCACAATCAGATTATTTTACATAGTTTGAAGAAAATCTTCAGTAGTTTACTAAATTATCAAGGAGAATTATCTTTTTCTATGCTCTGGTATCAAATTGTTTGTTTTCCTAGCTTTTAGGACTAAAGAATTCACCTGGTATAAATTCTCACTGTGTTGTAAGAAACTAGAAATTGGGATAAGAGCACGAACAGATATTCACCTGGTAATATGGATGGAGGTCTTTCAGGAAATACCGGATGACTAACCGGTGAGTCATTAGGCAACTTGCTCGCTGCCATTGCAAGTCGGTATGGCAATGGTTCAATATGAGGAGACAAGGAAAATAAATTTCAGATAGTAAAACGGAAGGCAAACCAACAATCAGCTAATTTTTGGGGACATTGTAAGAACTTTGAATAAATAGATGGAGCAAGTGGAACCTGGAGAAATTGGCTCAGGGGTTGGAGCTACATTTGATGATGTATTTGTTTGCTCATGTGGCGAGGGACTTGCTGGAGGATAATGTGGAGAATTTGAAGATGATACAGCTGAACCTGTGGAATATAGTTAAGCAAATTATGGATCAACCTCACATGGAAAATACAGGACACCCCATTGACAGAGGAGATTCATTCACGATGCTTTACCTTCTGGCTCTGGTGCAATTGGTGAAATCGATGGAGCATTTGGTTGAGCTGGTAAAAGTGGCTGAGGCATACTATTAAATGGTGGCGACTCGGTCGGAGCATGAGGTGAAGCAGACGGTATAAACCCTTTGATTGTATCAGGCAAAGGACCTGAAGCAATTGGTGGGTACATAACCGGTAGTGGCACAGTTGACTCTACATTGTCAGAACGAAAATGTTTATATTGCAAATTCAAGAAACAGCAGCTTAGAAGTAACCAAGTTTATGGACTTACCATTTTGCTGAGGCACTGAGCTTGGTCCATTAATGTTGCTGAATCCTAAAACTGGAGGAAATGCAGAAAAAGTTGAAGGGGGTGGAGAGTTTCTGAATCCTGTTAACATAAGAATTAGCCAAACCATACCACCACAAATTTAGAACAAATCAATGAACTAAGAACAACAAATAGCTCAGAACCTCAATGGTTGAGTAGAGATATCAACTGAAAACAAGGCACTAACATAGAAGAAAACTCAAAACCATTCAAACCCAGTTAATGAAATCAGATGGCTGAGCGGTTCATTCAAATCTCAGGTACCCAGATATCAAAATTTCAAATGTGAATTAATGAAGAAATTTACCAGCAATTTCCCCAAGCTCAGAAGCATTAGCACCAATGAAGAGACAAAAAATCACCAGCTGAAGAATCAGAACCTCCTCCATCCCATACAAACTCAAAAACCCAATCTCACTTCCTCAAATGACGACAAAGTTATTTATTCAACATCGATAATTGAAGAAGAAACAGATGAAAACGAAATAAAAAAAAAGAGAGAGTTGAAATTGGGAAATTATAACTTGAAGCAAGAACAAACCCACGAAGAACAGTGAGAAGAAAGCAATGTAATGAAAAAACCCAGAGCTGTGTTTGGTGAAAACAACCCAAAAACAAAACGAAACATCCGTTTTGAAATGGATTTGAGGTAGCTATGAAAAAAAAAAACTGACCCAAAAAGCCAAAATCCGTAAAAGAATTGTTTGGAAATATTTACATTGAAGCCAATATCTTGAATCTAAAACAGGGGATTGAAGTAACAGTCGCTTTATATATCATTCAGTGAGTGAAAAAAAATAAAGCAAATATTATAATGGGAGCTTTTTGGATCCAACTGAGAAGGAAGACACTGGCCTGTTAATGGGAATTGAACCAACTGTTTTCTTTTTCTTTTTAATTTGATTTGTGGGTTTTTTTCATAATCAAGATTGCTGATTTTTCCTGGTTTTCAGTGCTTTTCATGTTGTCCATTTTTCTTAGAGATGGTGACTCTCTTTGAAATCATTTTTGACTCTTTACCTTCCATATCTTACACTCTAATTTTATTCTTTCCAAGTTTGAATACTATTCTTGTTTTGTTTTGTTTTTCTTTTTCTTTTCACAATAATCTTGAGTCCGACAATACATATTTGATATTGACTGATCTATGTTCGTTTTGACTTTGTCTTCTTATAATAATTTTAATTTATATTGATTATTTTTTACGGACATGTAGTGTAAAACCAGACTAGATCAATAGTACAAAATTTATGTTAAACAAGTTAGGAACGTTCTTCTCTTAAAATAGGTTAAAGTATTATTTATGTTTTCGTACTTGTAAAATGTCAGGTTTTGCAGTGAACTTTTTCTTAAAATGACCATTTCGATCTCTATGTTCAAGAATTCTAACACAATTTTAACATGCAATTGAACCCTTGAATTCAAATTTATTACTAAATTTAAAAAAAAATGTGCATTTGTTGTGGTAAAATTTTAATCAAAAGAAGCCATGTAAAAACTGAAAATAAAGGAACTAAAGTAAAGCTACCATTATTAAAAGTGTAAATATCAAAAAGAAAGTTTCAAAAGTATAGTCAAAGTTAAAAATACACCTACCAAAATAAGTGTTTTTAATAGAGAAGTTGTTAGGAATGTCAAGAGAAAAAAAATATTTACAAAATATATCAAAAATCTCAAATAAACTAAAAAGAATGGGATGAATTTTGTTATATTTTATAAATAATTTTAATATTTTTCTATTTATGAACAATTTCTGTTTAATATATATATAGGAAAATAGAGAAAATATTCCCACTCTAAAGAAAATCGGGTGTAATAGATTTTCGTTATAAGAACGAATAAAGTTATTTACTATTATTATTTTTAGAAAACCACAATATATATATATATATAGTGAACTAAAAGACAAAGGAAAGTGACAAAAATATTACTTAATAAAATTTAACATTTTTTTGTCTACTTTTTGTTTAAGAATCTTAGAAATTGGTGCTTAGGGTTCAACATCATAATAATTTAAATGAATGACTTATAAGTTTATTCATTGTCAAGATCCTCACTCAAATAGATATGTAGAAAGAAAATATTTTCATTTTTTTCCCTTTTTCTTCTTTTCCTTTTTTATAGTACAATATTTGTTGATCATCATTTATACACAAATTTAACTGCCTTATAAAGTAGTTGATTAACATTATGACTCCTCTAACATTAGCAAAGTTAGGTTACTTCTTCAAGGCTATTGTAGAAAACTTATACCAACATATCCCTATTGATTTCTTAAACGAAACATGTTAGCACTTTTCAAAAAAATTATTTACTTTCATATCGATCCTTTTTGTTTTTTAAATATCTAGTTTAGAATATTACTTGAGTTCGGTTGTATTAAGATTTTGTTTCATCTTTTGTCCATATAGTTAGACGGTTAGTTAATTAGTTTGTTTTTTTTTATTAACGAACATTTAGTATCTAGCTATTAACGTTGTCTTTTGTAAATCGTGAAAATATATATATATGTGCAATATGCCTTTTCTTGTACAAAAGTAAAGTATTATTAACAAGTTTCGATAATTTTTTTGGAAAGAATAAATTTAAGATTTTAAAATTAGACAATTTAAAAGCATATGTACTAAAATTGAACAAAAACCCAAATATAAAAACCTAGATATAGTATTTAAACTAAAATTCTAATAAGATTATTGTTGAGTTATTATTTTGTGCATAATAGCAGCTTCATCAATTTCTAACATCGCACTATTTAAATTTGACTAAAATCAACTCATGAACCAACACTTAAGCATTATGATCGGTCGTAAAAAGTATCATGCACTGAAATGAATACGTAGTGATAAAACACATATCATAAAATATCAACTTTGGACCTATTAGAGTACATATATACAAGAAGAGTGACAAAATATAGAGAAAGTTTAATAAAGAAGGACAAAACTACAAAATGATAATTGTTTTGGCAGAGAGTATGAAAATGATAATTGAGAAACACATAATAATATTTAAAAAAGAAAAAAGAAGTCCCCAATTATGTGTGAGAAATGAAAGAAAAATGGACAAAAAAAAAAAGATATGTTATAAGGAGACATTAACACTTTACATTTAAGAATCCCTATGTGTTTGTTTTATATTGTTTGTGGTACACATAATGGTATAAGAGCATAGAGTACTCATTATTGGATTCCTTCTCCCCAACCAAAACACATCCTCTCAATTAAATATATTTTTTTTTTGTTTCAATAGTATCGAGATGATAAAATCATCAACCTTTTAAGATAATAATTATTCTAAACTATAACATAAAATTGTATATATCAACCAAAATGAATATAGTCGAATCAAAATAGAAAATGTACCATAAAAAGGAATTACTAATAGTTAAGACACTAATATAACATCGACCAAAAGATCTTAAATTTAATTTCAACGACTTATTTAAGTTAAATTTTGTGGGTACACTTATAAAATATCCCAATCTTTATGTATTCAAATCATAAGCCCACAAAGTCAAACATATATAGTACAAAATTTCCACACTTTACTTTACTACATGAGGGTGTAAACTAATTAATACCTACTTTATTAGTTGCATGTAATAAAAATAATATTTACTAATTTAATTTAATTTAATTTAAAAAGTTATTATAAACTGTAAAACAGTTGAAAATATTTATAAAATATAGCAAAATTTTAAATCTATCACTGTTATTATTGATAATCTATCAATATCTATCAGTGATATTGAATTTAAAATTTTATTATATTTTGTAAATATCTCAGTTGATTATGTTATGATTTGAAAGTTTTGTTTACTTTTAAAATAATAATAATAATAATATTTAAAATACTTTCTAATTATTTTGAATTCATATATAATATTCTGTTTTAGTTTTAAATTAATGAGTGGTTGAGAAGTAGTAGAGGTAATCACATGGGCAAATCAAAAGTGAATTTAATTAATTGTAAAATAGATGAATCTTTAATTAGATAGTTTTTGGGTTTAGAATTAATATTAGTTGGCTAAACGTGGAAGGATGAGTAAATAAATTAATAAAAAGAAAAAGGGTTGTTTGGCAAACACTCATTCTAAGTGAAGCCCTTGGGGGAAATTAAATAATTTTCAAAGTAGTTTTGTGAAAAGTAAAAAAGTGGACATTTATAAAAAGCAAAGAAAATTGAAGGGTAACTTATAAAATATTGGATGTAGACTACTAATTAGTAGAGTCCCCACCATTGTTGAGAGCTTGTGGATCACTATATATATAATACATGAAACTTATGATGTGAAATAATTAGACTTATCAAATTTCCAAATCAATCAATTTAGACATTTCATTACGATTACTTTTTGAATATCATTCACGTATTGATTCTCAAATGTGCGTGCATGTTTTGAAAAGTTGATTTTACAAAATGAACGATTAAAGTAAATATCGAACAATACTCACAAAAAGTTCTGACTAAAAGTCTAAATTGATTCACTTGTGAAAGTTTATAGAACTATATACAAAAGAATTATTAGTTCAAATTTTAAATCGATAACATTTCTAAAATTAATATTATACCCGACCTTTCGTGAACGTTTCAAAACTACTTTCGAAGGAGAAATTCTTTAGAAATTTAAACGAGAAACCAAATCGTCATACTATTTTAGGTAAATGGCACACCGTCCTAGTTCCCTAGGTCTTAATTAATTGTATAGGAAAATGTTAAGAAGTTGTACTTTGAATGTAATTTTGCTAAGTCTATGAAAGATTAAGGGTGATATTACAAATTTGTAAAAGTATATAGTTAGTATTGAAATAAAAGATAAAGTACTAAATGGGTATTTTTCATAATTTAGGGTTTAGGTGGAGAGGGTAGAACTTAGAAGGCCCACATGTGAACTCTAACATTCAATATCAAATTCACAATAACTTAATATATAAAGAAAGAGAGAGTGATAGAGAGATTAAATGAAATATTCTAATGCAAGGAGGCTTCTGCAAGCAACCTCTTTCTTTCTCTTCTTCAACATCTCCTCTTTTCCTTTTTAAGTTCTTTTTTTTATAAAAAGAATTCAACAAATTATTTGGATCGAAGATATATGATTTGTCCGATTGATTTATGTCTACATACAAAGTTGTTGAACTTCTAGTGATTTTAAAAGAATTTAGGTTAAGATGATGGTTAAAGTTGACACGAACCATTAATTCTTTTTAGTTAAAAATGTAGGTTATTGGAGAGTCGATTTATTTTTGTGACTGGTTTTGTTGAGCTTGTAGAAGCTATTGCTATGTATGAGGGCATAATTAAGGCTCTTTAAGTTAACCTAACTTCGGTATTAGATAAAATCGATTCCATATGATCATCTGATAAATGTTTTGGGAGGAAAGTTTAGATGCATTAATGAGGTTCAAGTTTTTGTTAATTCTCTATGCAATTTGCATAAAGGTTGTTTGATTCAAGGCTTCCTTTTTGTCAATCGTCAATTTAAATTTATTTCTCATATTTTACCTTCTCATGCTCGTCGTCTCAAGCATTTGAAAATCTAGCTTGAAAACCATCCTCCATACACTTTTTTTTATTTGCGCTTTAAATTCTAGTTATCGTTATATTAAAGAAATTGAGGACAAATAAATTTGGGTGAGCTATGTTGACCTTAACAAAGGTTAAAAACTTATTAATGCTCTCTCCTATCACTTCACCTTGAGGATTGCTATGACTTTGGGCAATCACCATTATCCTTAATGGCTTTTAATAACATCATTTAACCATTGAAAAATTTAGTTGTGACATTAGGTCTTTCAAAAAGTTTAATGATATCTTCTCTCTCTCTATATATATATAAATAAATAAATAAATAAAGAGAGATTCATATAGTGAAAAGACAAGAAAAGAAAAGAAAAGAAAAGAAAAGAAAAGAAAAGAAAAGAAAAGAGAAAAATAAATAGAAAAAGTGAAATAAAGTTTGATGAGGAACCCATAAGGTCGTTTTCCACATTGTCCTTCTTCCTTCCCAATCTCATGTGCAAATATGCTATTCATCATCTAAGTTTCAATATCACCCAGCTGGACATTTTTCTCTCTTCTTATGTTCATTTTTCATTATCATTCCTATTCTTCTTCCACTTTATACTTTCATTTCTCCAAATTTTAGTCTTTCTGTCTTTCAATGTATATTAAATTTAGTCCTCATTATTGTCTAAAACTTGTTGTCATGCATCTAACTGCATTTTTCACTATGAATTTTGATAACGTATTCAATAATTGTTTAATCAATTTCGATGAAAATTAACTTTGAGATTTATAGAAAGTAAAACTATACAATTAAAAATTAGACTAAAATTGAATGAATGAAGAATGGTATTGTAACCTTTTTCCAAAGTGAATTTATTTTAAATTATTTAATTTTATTGTGTTTAAGTTGTCCTAACCCCTATGGCATTGTTTCACTTTGCTTAAGGCTGAAAAGGGACATAAGAAGGGAAAAGAAAGCAACCCAAATGAATAATTCCAACTTCAACTTCATCCACTCTCCAAGGAACCTCATTTCTCCAATCACACATTCTCAACTTCTCTTCTTTTCTTTTCGGTTCAACGATATGTAGGGTGAGAATTCAAAACCTTTTACTTTGTGTCAATTAGGTCGATGACATGTTAAACACAAAATTGAAAATTTCAAAGACTCGTTAGTCACAACAGTGGAAGTTCAAGGAACTATCAGACATTAAAAAAAACATAAACCTATCAATCACAAATATGTATTAGAAGATCTATTAGATACAAAAATTAAAATTTAGAGACCCAATTGACATGAAATACAAAGTACAAGTACTTATTAAACGCTTTTCAAAGTCTAAATTCAAAGTCTACCAATAATAAATGTAAAAGTTGATGTATTAAAACTTTTTAGGGTCACAAAGCTGAAAATTCATAGATTAAATTTATAATTTAACCAAAGCATGAGTAATACTAAGTAGGTAATACAATTGATAAATTCTTCTTAAGAATTGAGATATTTGCAAAAATAAATGAATCAAACTAATCTTAAACTACACTACAATTCAACTAGCAAAAATATACATCGAATACATCATAGGTTTGAGAGCGAATTTCTAAAAGAAAAAGTAAAAAAAGGAAGGATATAGAAAAGAAATTCATACCAATAAGAAGGTGACATGTGCACGTGGTGTATAATAGTTGGACTGACATTGAAGAGGCCCTTTATTTTCTCTCCTAAGGCATCCAGAAATAAGTGCAGCACTTTGGCTGTTAACCAAATGCATGCCATTGAATATCTTTACCAATAGCTCTTTCATAAAATTGAGTATCAATGTCCTATTTTCTTTTCTTTTTACACTATGATAGTAAACAAATTCACCAATCCTACCGGTCGACCGAATGAAATTGTGTCGGTAGATCAGTGCAGAATTGTAGTCAGTCAGTTAAGTTTTTATATTTTATAAATAAAAAAGGATTGACAGAAAGAATGACAAAATAGGAGCTCGCTTTGAATAAATGACAAAAATATTTTAAAAAAAAAATATTCGGTGCATTGTCTTAACTTTTGCCCTACTTAACTAAAAAACTTTAATGGTGAATACAGTAATGAAATAAACTTCAAATAAATTGTAATTAACAAAAAAAAAAAAAAAAAAACTCCCTAACCAATTAAACCCCATAAAAAATTTAATTTTCTCCCAAAACCAATAAAAAAAATCATCACCATCAAACCTACACCTAATGTCTGCAACAATTTCACATCACATTCAAACAGTGTAGACATTAAAAATAGCATTGAAGGCATCAAATCTCTACTTTGAAACCCTAGCAATTTTTTAATTTACATTAGTTGCTCCACGGATGAGCATTATTCCGCTCCACACAAATTTACATTCATTCACCAAAAACCATTCTTTCGAAAAGCATCCCTATCATCCTTCCACCGAAAAGCATTCTTCCGCTCCACAATTACTCCATTCGTCCACTCCAAAATCTCCAATCGGTTGAAGAAAGCATTCGACGAACGGTTGAAGAAGATTTCAATCGATTGAATAGAAAGTTTTTGTTTGTTTAAATGCTCTGTCTTATTCTTGTGTCTCATCTTCTTCTTCTTATTCTTCAAGGCAATCGGTTCATTTGTAAATGAAACCTAAAAGAAAATATTCAAATAATTGCAAAAATGTCATTGAGACATAATTACAATTCTAATTAAAAATATATATTATGTATTATTTAATAAATTGTTTAAAATATAAAAATGTTGTAGTTATATTTGACATTATTTTAGGAAAAAGATATAAAATTTAAATTCAAATTGTTATTAAAAATATATATTATGTATTGTTTAATAAATTGTTTAAAATATAACAAAGCTGAAAATCTTGTACATATATTTGTTATTATTATAGGAGAGGTTGCTGCAATCTTGTCCAACAACGAAATAGCAGATTAATTAGTTAAAATTTATCAAATTTGAATGTTGTTTGCAAAATACACTGTCTTCGTGCTATTTCCAATATTCTATCTCATTCTTTGAGCTATTCAAATACACTGTATTTGAAATATATAGATTATCCTATGCCCAGACGAATGATAATATATCTTGATGACCATTTTTTTTACCTTTTTGTGTGTCCCAAATCTGTCATCATTCATACTTGACACTATGTTTGAGAAATCTTAATTCTATTGGTTATTATAAAGTTTGGTTAGTTAAACAATCGTGATTATGATATATTCAATGACACTATTTAGGACATCGTTCTTATTGTTGGTTTTATAATAAATCCATCTTAATGTTAAGTTTTTTGAATTGGAAAAGTATATGATTATATGAGCAAATAAATATTAATATTTGAGTATATGATCATGATATATATAGAACGAATAGTTCATCACATTATTTAAAAGCATAAATTACAATGTAATTATGTCAGCAACATATAATATACAGTCTGTCAAATACTATGGAATAACTAATTTGAAAAGAATAATATTGTCATGTAGTATGTACAAATACATTGTAACTTTTATAGAAAATCAATGCAATTAAATATGGCCAATTTAACCAATAAATCGATTTTGAATTAAGAAAAAAAAACAATAAAACAAATGGAACAAATTAAATATATTCAAACAAATGGAAGATATTCTTGATTTTTTTAAAATCTATGAAGTTGAAGATGAATAAAAAGTTTGAAGAACTAAGCAACCTAGTTCTTCGGGTGCACAAGAGACTAACGAATATATGATAAACATGTGATATAAATTGAATCTTCTTTTCTGATTATGTGTACATGTAACAGGATGTTAAAATACACTATATTTGGAATGCAAGGACCAAGAGACTTTGAGGAGCACTTTACAGAGTAGAAGAGGACAAAGAAGAAGAGAAGGAACAAAAAGACCAGATGGCGAACTAAACTTGGAATCAAGCAATAATCCAAAAGTGCTTAGGAAAAAAGATGACGATCTTGACGACGAAGGAAAGGGAAACACAGCTAGAAATAGGAACGCCAAACTTCTAGAGGACCGAATGGTGGACAAACTAAATTAAGCACATCAGAAACAACACCTACCATCCAAGAACAAGAGGGAGATGACTCACAATATAAGAAAAAAACCCGAATATAGACAACCTATTCATAATGTTTAGAATACATCTTAGTAACTAACATGTATACCTAATTAATTGTAATAGGACACAAAGGATACTGAGGAAGAAATCAACATGTTGATAAGGTTAATCAACGAAAAAGTTATATACGATGAAATGAAGAAAAAAGAAGAAAATTGGATGAAAATGGTATAGCACTGTATGTTTGGCGTATGTTTGTTAATAATGAATAACTATTAAGTTTTAAGAATTGTGAATCCTAATTACAGGTCATTTGTAACTCTGACAACGTGAAATAGGTTAATTATATTGTCATCAATGAGATGTATATATTTTTGTTATGAATAAATTGGATTTGTTTCTTATCATCCGTGACTTATAACTTCTAAGAACTGTGTATTTGAATTCTAGAGAATTTATGGTTTGAGTACTTTATTGATGAGATAAGTAATGTGTATGTAAATTATAATGTATTTGGCATATTGAACCTACTGATGTGAACTTCAATTACGATAAAATTTTAAATTCAAATTATTATTAATATATATTTTGGAGGTATTTAAATTCAAATTTTCTATAAATATTTGGAAATATAAATAATCTAAAAATGTTGAATTTATGTTTGCCATCATTGGAGGGATATCAACTAAATAACATGATTTTAGGAGATGATAAAATTTTTAATAAAATAAGTGAATAATCATAATTAGCACGATTTTAAAAAATAATAAAATTTTAAATTAAAATAGTTACTTACAACCTGTATTTTGGAGGTATTTAAATTCAAATTTTTTATAAATATTTTGGAGTATAAATAGTTCAAAAATATTGAATTTAATATTTGCACCATTATTTTAAGGATATGATCGTTTAAAAGAATTCTAATTGATATTTTAATGAATGTTATAAAATCTAATGTTATAAATATAAACTTCAAATTGTTATTAGAAATAGAAAAAAAATATGTATTATAATTATAATAAATTACTAAGGGTATGGAAAATGAATTCACAAAAAAGTATTAATACATATAATGAAACGAAACTGTTAAAATTATCTTAGCCATTAGTTTAAGGGTGAAAAAAAAATTGAAATTCAAATTGTTAATTAATTGATTTAAGTTCTAAGAATTCGAAAATCTAATATAAATTACCGCCATAATGTTGATGCAATCTTATCAATCTCAAAAATATCATATTTAGTTAAGATTTTCCAAACGGAAGGTTATTTGCAAATATATTGTATCCGTGAACCTGTAATATTCTGCTTCATTCTTCAAACTATACAAATACAAAAAAAACGAATTGTTCTCTTGGGGTATAATCGGTAAAAAAAAAGTCAAAAAAATTCTCCAACCAACAATTTTGCTAAAAATCTTATTATTTTGGAGATTTGCTATTTTTTTAGTTTGTTATCTAACATTTTGTCATTCTCACGGTTATCTCAATAGAAAAATAGTTGGATGATCCACAAAAAAAATGGAGAATCCGACCGATCAACCGTCCAAGTTTCAATGTTGGTTTTCCCATAATTGAAAACAACCTACCGACTCATGTACATCTCTACCTAAATAACTATCATCCTAGTTACCGTCCTCATTAAAGCGCATGAATTTCAAATTTGAAAATATACCATTTTATACGAAAATTTGCCACATCAATTTCGTCCACTCGTTCACCTATGACCTTCACCTAACCCAAACTTCAATGGACCTCAATCTAGACTCTAAAGTCACAGACTAACAAAAGTGGTTCATAAATTCATTGACGTGAACTGACTGTTGGGGCGTCAACCACTGCTGAGAGCCTCATAGAATGGACCCCAATTGGATTTTTGGAAATTGTAAGCAACGCTCTACAATGATGAAAAAAATTCAGGTTGTGTTTAAAAAGAGCAATAGAAGTGTTTTTAAGAACAATAGTATGCAAAACAAAAGAATAGGTTAGTTAAACAGGCTTATCTTGTTTCATCAATAATCTAATACAACTAATATACTCTTCTCACACACCGAGGAAATGCTGAAGTAAACTAATTAGCTACGCTGAAAAAAGTTCCAACAGCAACACAAAAATTTCTAAAGAAAAAGAATCGTACAAAGAGTAAGAGGCAGGGGGAAAAGGTATTCGTACCGATCAGCTAGCAACATGTCACACGTGCCTATGATAGCTGGGCCATCTTTTACGAGCTCTGGTATGTAACAGTAACAGACCGCATTTTTTTTTCACTCCAATGCATCCAGAAACAACTGGCGTGACAGAATCTTGGCTATCAGGTAAAGGACATCATCGTATCATCTTCATCTGGTTGTTTGTTACGCTCTAGAAGATGAAAAAAGGTTCAAATATCCAAATAATTTACTCAATGTGTACCTTCTGCATGATGTCCTTGAGATAATAAAATAGCCTTAGGAGGTGCATCTTGAGTTGCTAGGAAGCATGAGGGCAATGACAGGAATTTCCCAAATACAACTAAGAACTCACTTATTAGGATCAAAATTTTCAAATCTTATCTTGAAATCTTCAGCCATCTTTGTTTCTTCTTCTTTAGAATGGGCGCAATGCCTCCAATCAGCTTTATCAGCCATGTTAAGTAAGCCTGCTAGAACCTGCAAAAGGCTTTTCGGTCATTCTTTTAGCTATTTTAATTGTAGAAGTTCTATCCATTTTTTGACAAAGGAACACTGTCTTGTAGCTGTTGGTGATGATGAGATTTTCCAAATCTTTGCTTTAGTCCGTTTTTATTTTATTAGTATATATATCATTTTTCTTTTTATGGTAAACATTGGAGGGATGAAACTATACGAATTTGTGAAATTTATTTAAGCTAACCTCGCGTCCAAATTGGGCTGGAAATATCTCGTTCTCCTCAACAACATGCGATAAGGTAACACATTCAGGAAGTTCGGCATAGAAGAAACTGTGATCACTATCAAACTGTGTCCTCAATGATTTTCTTCCATCACTAGGCGCATCTGCTGCTGCAATCAAGTGCAGCAAAAATAAAGGGGAGGTGAAAACCATAAAATATCTGCTAATTTATGTTCTACTGCTAATTTATGTTCTACTAGACAAATCACAATATAAAACGAGGCAACATAAAGTTGAAAGTTACTTCAGCACAACAATTTGCAATCAGGAAAAGATGCTAGAAACATCAATATTACATGCCTCACATGGCAATTCAACGATTTTATTAAGAATCTTGAAAGACAAAAAATTCATCAACTATTGGAATTATTTTGTTGCAGGGAAACGATCCACCTCAAGACAATGAACAGCATCAACATAAACCATAAAGCCCAATCCAGAAAGAATTGGAAATTTGATATTAAAATAATAACAACGTTAACTTACATTTAGAGATCGCGAACTTAAAGCCCAGCTTTTCAGCAGCCATATCAAATATGTTCTGAACAACATGAGCTCTAGATGATGGAATAGGAACAGCCTAACATCAAAACACGACTAGCTGGGGTGAATCACCAAGATTAAGTTTAAAGAACTTATTCATTAGAATATGCTCCATGGACCAGATTACTGCTCTAAATGATAAAATTTATATAGGAAAAGGAAACAGTACCATATTTTATTTGATTGTTTCTTTAGAAGTTATACATGATTTAATACATAGTTTATGTTAAAAGCAGTAAAGCAAAGTAGACACCGAGTTACGTGGAAACCCGAGTATCGGTAGAAAAACCACGATTGACTTTCTTATTAATTTCTCATATTAACAAAAGATACAGGATGAAAGATAAATAGATTACAGCTTATGATAAAAAAGGAAAGGATATTAGGATAAATACTTCCTTGGGCCAAGCCCACTAATTCTAACGGTTTATGTTTTCAAAAGTCCAGATGTTCATTCACCATCATGGCTTCTCATTTTCAAATCAAAAGTACTCAGGTGACAAAAGCTATTTAATGAACATCTTATCCTTTCATTTCATTCATGATTGAAGTTGGAATAGATATTTCTTTTTCTTTTTGAGGAATGGGGTTGGGGGATTTGAACTAAAGACCTTTAGGTCTTCATCATACAAATGATGGTTGAGCTAAGCTTTTGTTGGTAAAGTTGGAACAAAATTGATATGTTAGAAAAGCAAAAGTTACCCATCATACTATCAACTTTCAACTTTCAAGTTCTAAGGATAGCGTGTATAGAGAAGAGAATTACCTGAAGATTAGCATGAGTGCTACGCTTTGAAACCCACTCAAAGAAAACAACTTCCTTTCCTTGACTCTTGAAATACTTCCGGAGGCAATTTTGGAGTCTTTTGATTTCAGTTTCATAATCTGGGCCGAGAGAGAGGGTGTTTGGAAAGTGCTCTACAGGTATTACCAATATGTGGTCCGGAACAAGAGGACCTTTGGCCAGTGCACAGTAGAAACTCTCACCCACACTGACTATAAGATGTGACTCTATATTGGGACTTGATAAACAAAACCAGCATTCTTTAGACCTGAACCTCAATCATAGAATAGAAAATAAGTAAGCTTAAAACATATAATCCATCAGTGTGTCGGGATAATAAATTAATCAAGATGAAGAATTAAAGACCTATTGGTTCCAGCATTTCCAGATCTCCTCTTCCCAGAGTGGCTGTCAAATTCATTCTGAAAGCTGTGTTTAAAGTTGCAATCTGAACCCCTTTCGCATTTTCCTTTATTCAGAAAATCAAAACAAACACCTCTCTGGCTTTGCTCTCTTGCATCCATGTCATGATGAAAGTTGCATTTTTCTCCACGTGGACAAGATCCAGAAGATGTAAACTTGAAACAAAGCTTGTTAGTATCTGAGGTTCCATACTTTTGTCGTTTCTGAGACACTTCGTATCTCCAATATTGTGATTCAGAAACACTATTGCTGGACCTCTTTGCGGAGTCTGATGCTTCAGATTTCCGCTCAGTGAGTATGTATGGAGATAAGGTAGTATTTGGAGGCGTCATGCTAATTTCAGCAGCAGACATGGTAGACGATGGGATGGGAGAAATCGCATGAATAAATTTCTGAGAAGCAGGGGAAGCATCAGAAATGGAACACTATGTTCCCTTGGGGAGGGAGAGCCCAGAACATAACGTACCTGTTTCTCTTTATTACCTACCGAAGCAAGACCTAAAAAGCGAGTCACGTGCACAGCATCAACATTAGAGTACGGTTCTCGAGCAAAAAACACTCCTTTTGTACCTGCAATGTGATAGCTGGAAATGAAGTATATTTTGTCAGAATAATTGTATGTTTGTACTTATAGGCCTGTTCTACATTCAATATTATGCATGTAGTGGGAAACTTCTGCTCTGTAGTTTTCATAAGAACATGATACATATGACATACCAAAGGCACCAATTGAGACACAAACTTAAATCCTTAAAACTCTAATAGGCAACTGAAAAGATCTGGATATAAAATTACCTACCGTTGAAACAAAAGGACTCCTATAGTGGCAATAATTGAGCCATTAAATTTTGATCTCTAAATTGCAATTGAGAGAAAACACGTGTATGTTTACCAGTGGCGAAAACAAAAGACTCCCTTGAGCAACCGAGAAATAACCAATTTTATTTTCCTCTTGCTCAGGGACATTCTGAGTAGGATTGTCTTTAGAGGAGTGGAACGAGAGGTTTTAGGTGGGAGAAGATAATGTATCTTTGTCTCGTCTCCCATTTGCTGATGACATCATCTTATTTTTCTCGAAGAAAGTTGAGCCTTTAGTCAATCTTACCCAAATTCTGCATTTTCCTTGAATCTATCTTAGGTTAATAATTAACAGAGGCATATGCTTAGTTATTGGAACCTCAGTGCGACCCTTCCTAGTTGGAGAGATGGGCTTCGTGGGTGGATTGTGAGGTGAGGTCATTCCTTTCTTATTTGGGTCTTCCCATGGTAATAATCCCAGGAGTAGCCTGTGTGGGACTGTGAAGTCGAAAAGATTCAAAAGTGTCTGTTCTCTTAAAAGAGAAGTTTAGGGTATCACTATGTGGAGGAAACTTAACCCTGATCCAGTTAGTTCTTAGTGGTATCACTATATATTTCACATCATTAATCAAGATCCCTGTGAAGTTTGCAAAACTCTAGATGGACTTTTGTGTAATATTTTATGTGAAGAGAGGAGTTCACACATGGCTAGCTGTGCAAAATGTGGCTAAACTAGTGGAGCTTGGAGGTTTGGGCATAGGGAATCTTAAGACATGAAATGAAATCTTGTTGTTTAAGTGATTGTGGTGGTTTCCTTGCAAGTTTGACAGTTTGTGGGATAAGGTTACTGCAAAAAAATAACGTACCCATCCATTTGCTTGGTCCCCTAAGGGGTTTATGAGAGGTACTACTAGAGATCCATAGAAAGCGGGCTCCCTTTTCAATTTCTTCATTGTCTAATGGGAGATAGGATAAGTACTTATTTTTTAGAAGACAAGTAGTTGGGCATAACCCTCCTAGTGGTTTATTTCCTCGTATTTATTATTTGTCCAGCTCAAAATTCTCCTTTATGACTTATATCCTCCCATTTTTTTAGAAACTTTACTATTTTCCATGGTCTCAACTATTTGACAGGGAAACTAATAATGATGTAGCCTTCCTTGGTCTTTTTCTTTTTTATTCTCTATGAGCTTACTCACACCTCGACTAATCTCACGGGACAACCTGTCTGACTCTACAATACTTGAGTGTTAAGAAAACTCACAAGAAATTAATTCCTAGATAGGTGGCAACCATATATTGAACTCATGACCTCACAGTTAGTTATTGGGACTGTCTCCTTTTTTACCACTAAGCTGACCCATGATGGTTAGCCCTCTTGATCTAATTCTTTTTTAATCATGGGAAGACGGTAGCAGGTTTTGGTTTTTAACTTTGTGCTACTTAGTGGAGTATTTGGAGGGATAGAAAGTTGAAACAATAGAAACTTTAGAGTTGAACGATTTGTGGAAGGGCTGTGATCCCTGGCTAGATTTCATGCTTTTCTTTTGGTCTCGTGAGTAAAGATTTTTGTAACAATTCTTTAGTTATGACTAGACGGCTCGATTGAAGCCCCCTTCCTCTTTTAGTTGAGCTCCAATTGGGATGTTTTTGTATTCCTATGCATCCTTTCATTTTATACAAAGAGATCTTGGCTTTAAAATCACACACATGCACAATACAACATTGATGCATACAAAATTTATGAAAATTGAATTAAAAGGGAAAAAGAAGTATCATCTATAAGACAGATAACGAGAAGGCTCGTGCACACTACAAGGCTGTCAAATTTTAAACTCATTTGTCTTTATATCGTTATTGCAAGGATATTCACAACAAGAATGAACATCTCGTTGTCTCTCCTTTGGAACTCACTGTCGAGCTCTGGCTTTAGGGGTGCTAGTTATTAGAATGATTCGCTCAAGCCTAGATGGTTGACAACTTTTTTGAAAAAAAATGATTTTTCCTAATTAAAAAGAAAAAGGGACAACAGTTGAGAAAAAGTAGGAAGACAAGGTGGACAAGAAAAGTATTCTAAAGAAGTTATCAAGGCATATGGACAACTGAAGTAGAAGTACTTTAAATATATCATATTAGTTCAATTCAACACCCATATTGACTAAGTTATGAAATTCAATTGATAATTTACTAGGTACAAAAGCTAAGACATCAGTCATCTCCAATCTAACATACCGAGGTTTGATTTCCACAGCTAACTCAGAAATGGTAGCATCACTTCCCAAGAGATCTGAGACTCCAGGAGGGATATCTGATGTTGGCACTCTATTTGTAACCTCAGTTGGCCATTCATTTGTGTGATCAATTAAGGACATTGAAATTTAAGAGGGAAAATATTCACAAACAAATTTCATGATATTACAACAGGAAGACGAATTGTACGTCAACATTTGTATAACCCAAGTATCTGTCCAAATATTTGAATCCCTATGAATAATAATAAAAAAAAGGATATGAGAGGAACAAGTCAACAACACCGGGTTCCTCAGCTATTGCTCGTAACACGTCAACATCATCTTGAGTATATGTTCCAAATGGAAGACCATCTGAAGAACGTCTACCAGATAAGTATGCCACAGATAAACCTACATATGTAAAATCAATCAACAAATGAAGAAGTGAATAAGTTGCACATCGTTCAGTTATTGAAAATCAAAGCTGTACAACTTGTGCAAAGACAACATATATCATTAAGATTGTAGACAGCATTTAGTGCTTTGATGATCCAAATTGTAAATTGCACCAAGCTTCCGTTTGCCATTCTACTTTCAATTTGTTATTTCAAACACCTATTGAAAAAAAACCTTCTGTTCAAAAGGGAAGACCTTTATACTATTTGGAATTCCCTTCGCTAGCAAGGTGTATTGACGAATATGCCACATAAAGGACCTACAAATCCGAGCTCTACTAAATTCTTAGTAACTACGGACATTCGGTCTGGATACAGAAAAACGTGACATGTCTGATCAGAGCTGTAGTTCAGCTCGAATAGGAAAATTCAGGAACCCGAAATGTGGAGGGACATCAATAAACTAGCAACGAGCAGTATCAGTTCTTGAACTCTTTGTTCTAAATGTGCAGTGGAATGCTTAAATAAATAACATCCTTGTAAGAGAAATTTGAATGATACCATGTAGCGTGAACTTCCCACTGCCTTTCAACCAGTGCAAATTCGCGCAAATCTTCAAACCGTCCATTTTAAACCCTTGATTGGCTGAGTCTTTAGAAGAAGCCAATAGAACCTTAGCTGCACCGACGCCATAGTCGCCAATGAAGTACGTAGAAAGAGGGATTACTGATCGACCTTCAACGTAATCCATGAACTCATCGAGCTGGTCGGTTGAGTCCGGAAAAAACTGGCCAACACAAAGAAGCACGTCGAACGGACCGGCCGATTTGTTAACCTACAGTAGCAGAAGTGAGCTCACTCCGGTTAGCAAACAAAATGAAGAAAAATAAGAAAACAGATCACGCGTTGCTAAGAGAGAGAAGAAGAAGAAGAAACACCGAGACGACGCGCTTGTAAAGCTGGTTGAGACGGCCGAAAACGTCGCCGCAGAGAAGAATTCTTGGTGGAGACATGATGAACACCGGTACCGGAACGGTGGCAGAGAAGACGGAGCTGAGTGCAAAAGAAGAACGATAAAAATGGATGACCGGGCCAAACCGGCCCATTAAAAGCCGAATTTGGGCCTAGACCCAACATAAATGAACCCTCCCATTTAAAGTAACGAAATTATGATGAATAGTATTTTTACTCATAATAACAATACTTCACAACAAAGTCTATCGCGATAGACTTCGATCAACTTTTATGGCCAATCAAGGATAGACAATAGTTACCACATTTCCTATATATACAAAATTTAATTTGTTGTTATATATATTAATCTTTCGAATCTAACTGTTTTATTTGCAAACGTTCTTAACTTTTAATTGTATTGTATCTCATTTATACCTTTGCATATCTCAATATTTATAGTCAAAATCCACCTTTATTGATGTTAGCATTGTTTTACATGTCAAAGTGAGCATACCTCAATTAACATATCTTTGTGTTAGTGACGGAGAACTATATTGTTCGAATCTCCATACCCTATTGTATTAAGAAAATTGTATCATATGATATTTTTGTGTTCAACCATTTCTCAACTACATCAACACAAAGACCAGATGGTTAGTTGGCCCAATTAAGTCAAATGGATGTGGGCTATTATTTAATGGACTCCACAACACTAGAAGAAGCCCAATCATAGATAAAGGCCGGCCCAATTCATTGTTGGAACAATGTGATTTTATTTTATTTTTGCTTTTGAAGATATGAAGGGGAATATACTTAAAAGGAAATTTTTATATAGTTAATTTATTTAGTTAATAAAAAAAATTTATTGATTCCATTTTAAGTTTAAAAAGCTTGGCAATACTTCATATTGGAAAAATACTATTAACTGGATGATGATAAAACACTTACGAAGACATAATATGTTTACATTCTTTTCGGTTTGATCTCGTTCGAAAAGTCTTTACTATGTACTAGAATATTAATTTGAACTAACAGTTTCTTTGCTTTGCTTAACAAGACCAAATTAATATACTATTACAATTTTGATGTTTTTTCAACGTAGAATGGAATAAACTAAACGATTGAGATTGATTTAGAAAGTGAAAATCTTGCATTTCAATTCAACTCTTTTGGTCAAGTGGGAATCAACTCGAATTATGGTCGCTTTAGTTAGAAAAAAACAATACTAAACTGTGCATTAATTAGTCAAGTTGAAAAGGCTAATTATTTTGATTCCATGAGGTAGGAATAATATCTACACAAATTGGTCCAAAATATGCTTTTTTTTCCCTTTGGGATAAAAGTCCAAAATATGGATTGGTTTTGTAGAAAAGCACTTGTTAAAAAACAATATTATGCCTAGCTAAAAAGATAATGAGATATTTTCTTTTGGTTGAATCTAAAGAATTTTTATTTTCTAAAAAGAAAAAGAAAAGAATATCCATTGGTAAATATTTTTATTTGTTTTTTAGCATTAGAAGGTATATTTGACACATTCTCAAAAAGATTTTGTGTAGGATTTTCTTGTCCATCAGAGGTGTGTAGATATTATAAACTGACAAAATCTTAATATAATCAATCTTTGATTTGATATTATATAGTCATAAATATTGTTAGTCTCACCATGAATATACCCATCTTCAATGTTCTACCATTTTTTTACCCACTTCTTTACATTTCTAATGGTTTAGCATCAACAATGGTTCAATTGATATTTTCATTACATTGGAAAAAAAATTACGAAACAAAACAAAATGTGACAGGTCAATTACCGACATAAACTTGTACTATCAACTTTTTTATGTCAATAATGGTCTAATTCTCCCAACTTCTCTCGTGTTGTAAAAGTACTTATTTAAAAATAATCCTAAAACTTTTATTCGATGATTTTGATATGTTTTTAATAAAATCAAGACTTCACCATTTTTGTCGATATCAATATTTTAAACTTTGAACGAGACTTTGTATAAAAATGATAAAAATATATTTCTTTGTTTATATATTGTAAATTATCACTAACATCTACATTAAATTTGCATAAAGAGATAGAACCGATAGTTATAATTATGCTTTCAAAAAATTATATTTCATGTTCATAACTAGTTGTATGATAAAAATATAGACGTTATATTAAATTTACAAAATGCTATATTTCGATTATAATAATTTACATCCAAAACACACACTATATTTCTAACACAATCTATAATACCTTGCATGCACACCAAACACAAATTATAATAGTACACAATTTATTATAACTCACACGTTATAACAACCACGAACTACAATAATCTACTCTACACCTCAAAACGCTTTCTAAGTTGTTGTCAATAATTCACGTTGAAAATAACTTCTAAATAACTATATATTATTAGGGTTTACATTATTATACCATTTCCACTATTAACATTTTATATATCATTTTTACCTTATTACCATTTTCATACATCAATATAATTAATATGGAAAAAGAAAAGTTGTGACTCATATTAATGCAAATCTTTTAGACTTTTATCAAATATATATATATATATACTTCTTTGTTTAACACAATATTCGAATTCGGAAAAAGAAAAATTACGTAGTTGGACGAAGAAAGATACGAGTCTTAGTTTGAAGTTAAAGAAAAGTCTCACTTATTTTGTTTAGACCCACTTTGATATATTCTCATTAATAGGGATAGGACTATTTTTTTCTATATTGGTTGAATCACTTACAATTTTTATTTATAACATTATTTCCAAGGGGAAGATTTTGTTTGTTTTTGTCAACATTTCAACTACTCCAAAGTACTTAGAAATCATATTTGTTTTTAATGAGTCCTACTTGAATTGGTGTAGCAAAAAGGACATTGAGAATCTTTTATTTGGATATTATTGTACGGGTCAAAATGAAAGAAATAAAACAATTTATCATGCATATTTCTAGAATGTAGTATAACTACTATGTTACATATATGATTTATTATTATTATTACTATTATTTTCTAATGTTAAATAATATTCGAAAGTCCACGGGTAAAGATTTGAAAAATCTTTGACGTTTTGATCGAAGATATATATCTTAATTATCGAATATTTTTTTTAGTTATATAATAATGTTTTTCATTCTACTTTTTATTAGCAATAACTTTAATTTTTGAAATAGTGAAATGTAGGTTAAGGGAATGTTTGTAGTTTGAATAAAATTGCAAATTGATAAATGAACTCAATAATGGGTGAAGTTAAATATTTATACCCATTAATTTTGTTAATCATAAATACTTTTATTTTAATTTTTTTTAACAAAAATATATGTCTAATTCTTTTTTTATTATGATGTGCATCTTTCGTTATTTTTTTTAGTAAAAGAGTTAAATCTGAGTCAAATTCTAAGAATAAAAATTAATTTTAAAAATTAAGTTTATTTTTGTTTGATTTTTAAAAATTAAGCATACATGCACTATTTTTTTCATCTTCAACTTTCTCGCTTTGTTATATTACGTCGCACCCATCGTTATAAAAATCAAGTCAAATTTTAAAAATTAATAGTTCTTAAGAATTTTTTATTTTGTTTTTAGAATTTGGTTAAGAATCGAGATGTAAATCAAAATAATAAAAAAATAAGAAAAAATAAACATATTTTATATGAGAAAATTAAAAAAAAAAAACAAAACAAAACAAAATGATTATTAAACCGGATCAAAATCGTTACCAAACAACATCTTGGCACTGCTATACATGATATGATATGATAAGATGCATGGAAAATGAAATAAATTTGAGAGATGGATCATAAGTGTCCATAAAATTGTGTATGTTTTGTGTAGACAAACAAATCACTTTTCCTATCTGTCAAAGTGAAACCATAGGTCCCAAATTTCATTTCAACCCCTTTTTCCATACGTAACTCATGACATCTAACTACCTCTTCTCAAATTAGGTCACGGGTCTAGAAAATTCGAGTTTACTTTGATTTACATGCATATCAAAACAAGTCAATTTTTTATAAACCTAAAAAGTTAAACAGATCGTAATCAAAACAAGATCACAATCAAATTCAAACGAATTACGTACCAAACAAGTTTAAGAACTTAAAATATATACAATATCACATATACGAGAGTATAGAGATAAGGAACAAGTTTTGTTATCAAGTTCGATCGAGAAGTAACAATAATGATATTCAAGGCGAAATGTCAAGTAATTGTAAATGAATATCCAATGAAAGAGATAGCATAGATACGGAGAGATGGAACTAAGTATAATAGAAGAAGTAGTGACATCTTGAAAGATACCAAAAATAAGAGACAAGATCTTTGGATTAGATTTTGTTACCCCATTTGTATACTATGTGTTACATAAAATCGACAACTAATTTCATGCATACAAATCTATTATTTCTCATATGGAAGATTATTTTCATAATTTTGCCCATCTTTCTATTCTACTTAGGAAAGAAGAGAGGAGAAAGATATCTCGTTAAGTCATACACAAAATCTTTCGTGTTTGCCAATTTGCTTAAAACACATGTCACATTTGGCATCAAAATCTTTTGCCTAACAAAAAAAAGGGGGTAGACTAGGGGTGATAGAAATATGGCATATCTTTGTTTTTAAAAAACACAAAGACAAAGACAAGACTTGGGATTTTGTTTTACAATTCAACTATGTAATCTAAACCCCATCTTGAATATTTAATTTGGACCACTCTTAATTTAATGGGTCTTTGATCACTTTCATTCTAGATTTCCTCCCAAGATTCTGCAAAACCCTAATTATATATGTCAAGGCTTTTTTTTTTTCTTCAAAGATCATATTTTCATTCTTATAGTTAATGTTATCTTTTAAACAAAAAAAATTGATACCTAAGGATGACTTTGACTTTGAGTTTGGTTATCCCCAATGAAGTCCTTTGAAAGCTAGGGAGCAATTGAGTCAATTGACAAATCTAATTAATTTGTAACTTCCCCATATATTGGTCAAAAAAGGTATAATTTTATGGGGGTGGGTGAACTCATTTAATATCAAGTAGTTGAGAGGGTTTGATAGAATAAAAAAGTAGATCACTTTTAGGATAAAACTTTGGAAAATCAACACCAATTTCATTAATTTAAGGGGAATAGTTGTTAATTAATGTATGGATTATTAGGATAATTGTACATGAAGACAAATCACATTATTCTCTTTTTAGTGAAACATTCACACACTACAATAATTAATTTGGGAATCTATTTTCAAAAGTAGGATTAATTAGGTATAAGCTAGTTTTCAAAGCTAGCTAAGTGCATTCATTCTGATCTCATGCATTATATTAAACTAATATGATTCCAATTAATCTAAGTTAGTATCATTAGTTTAGTCAATTCCCAATTTGTCAGTCTTAAAGAAAATGAAACTCATGGAAATTGAAAATGAAGCTGACGATCGAATATTCATTTTTGTTTTGAGATATAAAATAAACAAGCATTATCTCTCTTGACGTAGGAGATCAAGGTTTAAATTCTCAATCTTATAATATTAAAATTCACCCAAAAATTGACATTAGAGATGTGATTAAGTTTGATTATAATGTGAAAAGAGATAAATAAAACAATGGAAAATCTTTGGGGTTGGATTTGGTTTTGTTGTAAATGAAAAGGAAGAGAGGGATTTGGCATTTAAGAATATTGAGGGAAGATTTATGTTTTGATTCATGTAATTAGATATATAGATATGGTAGATACATTCAAATCAAGATATGATCATATCATTATTCCAAGATTTTCTTTTTCTTCTTCATTAATTATATATTTTTCTTTCTTTCAAGATTTTTTTTATTAAAAAAAATAATAATTCAATAATTTCTTTTGAAACAATGATAGTTTAATTAGTCTTTGTCTGATAATCTTTGTGTTTTGATTTTCTATCTTTGAAAATTATATGCTTATTGCTATAAACCTTTAATTAGGTGTGTTAGCTTACGACATGTTTGGTAGACAATATGAATTCTATTTTATGTTTTTCAAACTTTAAACTGAACAAAGATGTGATCTAGATCGTTTGAATTTCATTTTTAAAGGAAAATTGCATTAGATGACAAAAAATTTAGAAAAAAGCCGTTCATAACACTTTTTTTTTTCACATTGCAAATTTGGCAAATATGACTAGTAATTGACGGTAATCAGACGATAATCTGCTTTTAAATTTGTCATTTTACAATTTAGAAAATGTAGGTGATAATGGCTCTATTATCTTTTTTTTTTTTTTTAATTTTTTGCTATTTTTGCAAACTTTTTTTTTAAATTGATTTAATCAATAAAAAATATAAAAACAAAATTTTTATCTTTATTTTAAAAAAATAAAACTAAAAACTAAAAGTAAAATAATTATTAAATGGGACCTTAATAAATGATATAATATGACCATAAATTGCCTTAAACATATGTTACATACGGCATAATAATATATATGCAAATATTTTGAAATAATATGCCTTAAATATTATTCTACTAATTCTACATACATACATACAGACATATATATATATATTGTTTGGAATTTTCTCTTTTGAAGTAAATGGGGTATTTTCTCTTTTGAAGTAAATGGGGTCAACTCATAAAACAAAGGGGTCAACTCACAAAACGTTTTTCATGCAACTTTTTGACAATAGGGCAATTTCCCTACAAATTTAGGGTAGAATTGGAAAACCCTATTTTTTTTCCCTCAATAAAGATGGTGTGAAAAGAAATTTAAATCATTTTTATAAAGATAAAATAATGTCACATATTTAAATATATATGTCAACGTTAAACCTAACGTTTCATTATCTATATTATCTAATCACATCCATATATTGAAATGATAATATACATTACTTAATTAATTGTGTAACCACTTTAGCTCGACAATAGTAGTAATTATGAGGCATGTAATTATCGGTTTAAATATTTGTACACAATTAGATCATTTAAATATTCTCAATCACATTTGTTGATATATCACTTCGTCGTTTAACCACTCCATATAATCTCAGTAGTTGTGATATAGGGTAAAAGTCATGATTGTTTGTTCAAATATGTTTTTACCATTAGATCGTGATGTTTCATACCTATACTTTAAATCACTTCCATATGCAAAAAGTTACATCACCCGAATAATTGTAACAAAGAGTAAAATAAGAATTATTAAAACATGTAAAGGCAAAATGGAGTTGTAAATATTCTTTCGTTATAGCCCATTTTATTTAAGTACTATAGAAGTTATAGATAAAAACTATTGTTGGCTTATTTTTATGGAAAAACACAAAGATTTTACTCCGTATAACAAAAATTGCAAGTTTAATTTATATGGAAAATAATTTAAGGATTAAAAATATTTTTATTTTCTAAACTTTCAATATCCGAGCAACGATAATTTAGTCTTTAAATTTTAGTAGGTAATATTTTTAATTTAATTTATAAACTTTATTATGTAAAATTATAATCGTAATATATACTTTAAAGTTTTAAAAAACTAATCTCTATCTTGGAAAAGATATACTTTTTTAGAACAAAGTACAAAACAACCAAAATCAAACACTACACAATAGTATCACGAGACATAATTATCAACCTGAACTACTCAAGAAATGGAGTAGAAAGAATTAAAGTCTCTCGATTTCTCTAAAACTTTATGTGCAACAAAGTGAATCAACACATTATGACAACAACGACTAAAAAAAAAAAAAGACAACGTCGAACTTTCCATCTCTATCTAGATTGGTAAACTTATTACAAGCAAGTGTGTATTTGTAAATTAAATTAAAAAAGTATAGTTAATAATAAAGAATCACACATTATACTGTGATTAATTAGATTTCCTACATGGGTATGGATTAAATTGTTAAATAGATATTGAAAGTACAGTAATTTTAAAAAATAAAAAATAGAATGGAGACACAAGACTCTAATTATTAATTATTTTTGTCTCTTTTCGACGGGTACACTCTCCCATCAACAAATATTTTTGTTTTCATTTTTAAATTTTATCCACAATCTTCAACTACATTATTAAGTCTTTAATTTTCTAATTCATCCAATTGCCAGATATAAGAATTAATGTAAATGATAACGAAAATATTTACAAAATTATATAGCAAACAATAGCCATATTTCCACACAATCATACATTGAAAGGCTTTTCTAGAAAAAGAAGCAAACACCAAGGATCATGAGGTATCTTTTGACAATATTGTACCCAATAATTCCTAGTCCCCAAAAGAATATTTCTTTTAGAAAAATAATATAAATAAAGGGTTGAGATTAAATCCACAATGTATAAGTATTGTGGTGGCTGATATTAATTATAGACATGTGTGAATTAGGCAAAAAAGAGACATGTGAATTATTCAACTTCAAAATGGCAAAAAAAAAAAAAAAAAAAAAAAAAGAAATCTTACCTAAAAATCTTACATCTAGAGAAGTTAGGCAATGCCCAATAAGCTTTCTACATGGGAAGAAAATTGTGATCATATACTATAGCTAATGCATTAGACCCTATTAAAAATTAATGCACTTAAGTTAAGTGTGTGTTTATAGACAAGAAGTGTAATACTATAAGTTGAACGACTACTTAAACAATCATTGTGTGTTGCACTCTTTTGATTATGAACTAGTCCATAATATTTACCATACATGATCAACATTATTGGTTTTCTTATTGTTTGACATGAATAAAATTTATAGAATTTTAAAAAGGAAAGTACGTGATTATCCGTTCAAACATATATCTCCATTGTTAGTTAATGTGAATACACCATTTTTAGGTAACCATTGAGAGTAAAGGAATATATGATCATACATTTAAACATATCTCCATCATTTTAAATGGTAATATTTCATATAATGGTGTATGTATATATATATATATATATATATATAATGAGATGGGAAAAGATGAATTAAAGAGGGTGTTAAGAGAAAGAAAATAGAAAATAAATAGTGAGTTAGGCCACTTTGTTATGCAGAAGCAAAAAGGCAATATTTGGGGGAAAAAGTTAGAAATTGGGTTGGTCGGCCACGCAATGTTCGAAGAATATCCACAAAGTATATTATAATAAAAGTTCTCACTTTTTTATTTCTTTTTTCAACCATCCTATACAAATCACATACATTTTCATAATAAAAAATTATAATGATATTTTAACTCAAATATCATTTTCATTATCGTATTTTTAGTTTAGATTCATCTTGGTTACTATATATATTTTTAATTTTGGTTCATCTTAATTTTTATATATATATTTTTTAAAATGACCATTTTAAAAGTATGAAGTCAATAATAGAGTGACCAATGGTATTTAAAGTTTATATATTATTATATATGTGTGTATATAATTCTTTAAAAAAATAAAATGAGTTTAGGGTACCTTTTTGATAATCATATTGTTGTTTGGATAATAATTAAATGAAACAAAATGAAAACAAAACAGTTTGATTCGGATGCTTTGCTTCACAACAAGGAGAACAAAAGAAGATTTGATTAACTTATTTTTTTTATTTAAAAAACAGCATGATGGGAAGAAAAAGAAGAAAGAAAAAGGAAATATATATATATATATATATTGCATAGAAGTAGGCTTTTATGAAGCCTTCATGTCTCCTAAATGCCTGCAATATGCAGTAACATTTGAAAACATCCTTTTTATAAATATATAATAAATTTATATATATAAAAATTATTAAATTCCTTTTGCTCATTCTCTTCTAGCCGCAAAATTGTACCCTTAAATTACAAGTTTAATTAAAGTTAAGTTTGGTTTTTATTTTTTCAAATTAATTCTATAATATTTATTTATTTTGTGGCAATATTTGAAAATTTATATAGATAGTTTTTAAATTTTTTATTAAAAATTCAAATGTTTGTATATAAACCATGAAAAATATGATGAAGGGTGGAGAAAATTATTAAGATTATTATGAATAATATATAAAAAAAACTAAATGGTTATTAAATGAGATCTAAATATTGAATTATTTTTAGTTATAAATAGCAAAAAAAAATTAAATAAGTGTTTAAGTATTCTATTATACATATCTTTAAAGTTTTTGAAACCTATAGTTCTCTACTAGTCATAAAATCGAAAGCTTAGAATTATATCATACAAAAGTTTTAATAATATATTGAATAAAACTTTTTTATTTTCGTTTTAATATAGAACTTTGTTCTCGAAGAGTTTTCTATCAACCTAGCTAAACATGAATTTCTTTTATTTAATCATTTGAAAAAAGTATTAATTAAAAAACTTAAAAGCTAAAAAAGTCTATCTAATAAATATGTATGATTTGAGATTATGGTCGGATGGCCTCTGCAAACATTTAATTAGAAAGAGAAAAGAAACAAACATATATATATATATATATTGAACTAATAAATAACAATAATCAACTTTTTAGTATATAGTATGAATTATATTATATGATATGGTTTATTGGCACTGTTTTGGTGTCGCCATATTGTAATTATAAGGCGACAGGCCCCCCCACGTGCCTTCTAAAACTTACTTTTATTAATTATTAAATCCCACTTATAATACTTTTAATGCAATAATATAATTATGGGAATTAGGCCACCCATACTGTCTCTTTTTCCCACATCATATATTAATTCATTATAATTTTTTAATACGAGAAGAATGTTACGTAGGGTGAGCATCGATGGATTGGAATTGATTTCAGACCAAATAACAATCGAATTAATTATAGTCAGTTTAATTAGTAAATGTTAAAATCGACTCTGACTATAAAAGAGTACAAATTAATCGTTTATTAGTCAATTGATCAGTTTAATAATCCTTTGAATTCTTTTTTAAAATGTTGTCGGTTTGATTTGATTGGTTTTGGTCGGTTGACTCGGTTGTTTAGTTTATCGTACTCATTCTCTCTGTTGTTGTTCAGGATGTAAATTTATTTACATAGATATTAGTACATCTCACGTGAATGTCAGTGTGACGACACACAATAAATGAAGAGAGTAAGAAAAATTTTCCATACTTTCACATACAATTTGCAAATGTATCAAAGTTTAAGATCTACTTCTCAAAAGCTACTGGTGGTATAATATATTTGGGAAAAAAAAAAGTCTATCAATGATTGAGTCTATCGAAATTTTACTATATTTATAATTCTTAAAATATATTGACATTGCACTAAGTTATTATTGCTAAAAAATGATATCTATTGAAATCTATCGATTATATATATATTCACTGATGATATGGACCATCGGGATTGTTAAATTATAATATATGAAAGAAAATATAAGACTTTTAGTGTGCTAAATGGAGAGTATTAATTATATAAGATAAGGTATTTTTATTCTATTCTCTCTAAGCATATATAATTAAATGGGTATAAATGTCTACTATCGACCTTTGTTTAAGGTTCAATCTCTTCAACCCCACGTAATTATTTTGTTTTTATCTTTAAGTTAAGCACTTTTGCACGAACTTTTTTATTTTTTATTTTAAAAAAAATAATCTTCTTCTATACACTCTAAGATGTTGATGGGATAGCAAATTAGTTTAAGATGTTATTGGGTTTATAAAAATATCAATACAATGTTAATATTGATAGATTTTTCTAGATAATCATGAAAACAAATCACAAATAGTCACATGTTATTGCTTAGATTTTATGTTTCATTCATTTTTTTTCTATCTATATAATGAAATTGGTAGTTCACCTCTTATGCCGATATCAATATTAAATCCATAAAGATATATAAAAGTAATATTCGATGCCATATAAACCAAAATTTACTCTACCTCAGATAATAGATCAGAGACTGAAAATTCTAATTCTAATTCCAACAAATATTACATAATTGTAATACATACACCAATATTCCTTGATCGTCCCTAGACCCAAAAGAAAGAAGAAGAAAAAATTGACAGAGAATAGTATAATAATAATAATAATAATAATAATATTTTTTAAAAAAAGAAAAAAAGACTTCAAGAATTAAAAATTTTTTGTCCAGGAGACAAAATCATTTTAGGATCAAATTGATTTTTTCTATCTTGAATAATTTTCCACTTATTTCCAAAATGTTTTTCCCAATCCTCTTTTGTATTATAATGAGGAAGATATTGCTTGATCTTCATATCCACACTATCACAGAACCTTAATATGTCTTTGTTTTGTTCTTCGACGGCTTCCCAATTATCATATCCACTTGAATTCAAAAACCCTATTGTGTAAAATACTTCTTCTTCTGGTATAACTGCTGACATTTTATCATCCCACCTGTATACATAAATATTATACAAATAAGTTTCATATGGTTTCAATTACATAAATTAAAGTAATGAGGAATTGATTTAGTTAACTACTTGTTTCTATTCATGGGGTAGATGAGTATAGGTCCATTGGCAATTTTTCGTTTGAGTATAATGTCCTTAAAAACGCCCGAGTTGAATTCGGCGATACGAGATTTTGGTACAAAGAGATTTAACCATGGATGAGGAACGTCCCATAACCCTTGAGATCGAAGACTCAACTCTCCACCTCGAACCCTGTTTAAGAATTCAACGTATGATACGTCTTTCTCGAATTTGTATCCCGGTAGAAAATTTAACCCTTTCAACAAATTATCAAGCTCCTACACAAACGAGAAAAAGAAAAAAATTGATTGTTTAGAGAAAAAGTTAAAATTTAATCTAGCTAGTTAGCCTATAAACAAACATACAACCACTTCAACTTACGTTATAAATTTGGTTTTTATGTTTGGGAGAAAGTTAAAATTTAAGTCCTTATAATTTTAAAATTAAAATTTAGTCTCTATAATTTGATAAAATCCTCACAAAATAGTCTCTACCGTACGTAGAGACTATTTATGATATTGTTTTTTTTATGAAATTACAAGAACTAAACTTTAATTATTATAAACTATGAGGATCAAATCAATAACGTTCTTCAAACTATAAAAAATAAATTTACAATTTATTTTAAGAAACATAATCTTGACAAGTTACCTTATAAATTGAGGTGAACGCATACATGTGTTTAATAAAACCGAAATTGAAACAAGGTCATGTTTTAGCCTAGCTAGGGTTAAAGATAAAGATACGAATATTTCGAGAGAGGACACGAGGGACGATGATTAGGGAATGTACCTTGTCGATGGTATGTCGAGAGCGATCGTCGTAATACTTAGCAACTTCTAGGCAGTATATAATGGAGTGTTGGTTAACCAAAGAGATGATTGTAGAGTGATGAGAAGGTGGAAAAAAAGAGGATCTCCAATTGTCTGGGGGGCCATCATGCATTAGAAGCAAACCCTCTAAATAGTTCAATCCTCCAGCATCATTACTATTCTTTGAGATTAATTTTTCTTGATCTTTCACAAACTCATCAAAATTGTTGTACAACATTCTAACCCACTTAACCTAAAAAAACAAATCACAATGAATTAATATTTAATTTTGATGATGGGTGAATAAATTTTAAACACAAAAAAGTTTTAAAAAAATTGTACCCTGTTTGGAGCTGGGAATAAGGGAATCCTAGCTCTAACAATGATACCAAATTGGCCTAAACCACCAAGGACTGAGTTGAAGAGTTCATTGTTTTTTTCTGCTGAACAGCTTACAATATCTCCTTTTCCTAACAAAACAACAACATGCAACAACAAATTTAAACTTGAATATAATTATTATTTTGTCTTCTGAAAAATACGATCTCTTTTTTATTTTAAATATAAATAAATTTGCTACGTGTGATTGTACAACTTGATAGGCTGTAAAGTGTGTAGTTTAAGCTTTTCTTCTTCTGTTTTTAATGTGTTTAATTGGAAAATAATATATCCAACCAAAATTTTGAAAATTAAGAGATGGAATATTGAGAATTTTACTTATCTTTTGTACAATATTTCTACTCTCCAATTAAACACAAAGTGGGAAAAAAATTGAAATATATATATTTTTTAAGAAAAATATGAGAAGATTTTGGCTATGTATTTTTCTAGAAAGTGTGTTTTTCAAAACTTATTTTTATGTAAAATTGATTTCATTTTTAACCTTTGAAAGTACTCCAAAAACTAATTTAAATAGTTTGGAGACACTTCGATTTCTTTTTGAAATTCCCATAAGTTAACAAATTGAAAAACAATTTGCAGTATGAAACCAGTACAATTTAAAAGAAAAAGTTTAAACTGATAAGCTTTTTGAGTTGAGTAGTAATTTGATTAAATACCTGTAACCACGTCGAGCTCAAGAACATTACAAATTTGCGGGCCATAACGAAATGTTTGACCGCTGATTCCGGCATTCGACAACGTCCCGCCGACGGTAAGATAAAGATAATCCGTCCAAGACGGCGGAGCAAGTCCATGTTTAAGAGTAGCATTAAGTACATCAATCCACATCTGTTCACCACCGACGTCGGCAAAGAATCCGGCATCGGCGGAGCCAGAGATAGAAATTCTGGAGGGATTATTATTCAAGGAAGTCATTTCAACGACGACCCCATTTTCGGCCATGGCCTGGCCGTGGACGGAGTGGCCGCAGCCCTTGGCGGCAACGTTGAAAGGAACAGAACGAGAGTTGGCGAGTTTGAGTAAAGTAACGAGGTCGTTTATGGAGGTGGGGAAGAGGACGGCGGCGGGTGGGTTGGTGACTAGGTGACCGAAATCGGTAGCGGCAGAGGAGAGGGCGGCAGAGTCGTGGCGGAGATGGGTGGGGAGGTGGTCGGAGAAAAAGGATTCGGGCAAGAAGGATTTGAGACGGTTGATATTGATAACCATGTCTATGAAATTAGTTGGAATGGGAAAGTTGATGGCCATATTTTTTAGAGAGAGAAAAGGATTGTGATTTTGAGTTGGCAAGAGAAAAGTGAAGGCAACTCAAAGGTATTTATAGCCAAAAAAATTTGGGTTATTTTGTTTCTTTTGTTTAATAGCTTAAGTGTTCGAATACGTAATCTCAATTGATGATTGGTTTAATACTACAACATTTGAGTGTCAAAAAAACTTTTAAGATATTAAATTTTAGATAGATATGATATGCAGTGATAGTTGTTTTACTCTTAACATTAAAATCGATAATATAAGATATTTGTTATTTTTAAATGCCTTTAAATAACAAACATATATAATATTTAGTGATAGAGACATGACAATTACGATGTGAAATGTGACAAGTAGCATATAATTCAGTAACATTTTCTTTGTCCCCATTTATTATACGTCTATATATTTATCAAAGATTGATGGTTCAAATTTTTACCCGACAATTAAAATTTGAAATTGTTTTTCTTAAAGCATATTTTGTTTTAATGCATGAAGAAAGGTTTCATTAATGAACTTTTATGATATGTTAAATTTCAATTGATATATATATATATATATAGTGAAAAATACATTTTGACATTAAGTAAGGTTTAAAATGTTGATGTTGACAAAAATAGCGAAGTCTTAATTTTACAAAACCGATATTGAAAAATATCAATATACAAGTTATATAGTTATAGTTATAGTATACATGTGGATATATATCATACAAGTTATGGAAAAATAGAAAGTTTCTTCTTTTTCTCTTTTTATGTTGAGAGGGAAAAAATATATAATATCTTTTTGACTAATTGGCACGTCTCTCTTGTGATTCTTTATTACTTCCCAAAAGAGTAGCTATGAAATATGAGAAATAAAAAGCTTTGGCAAGAAATGTATATTTTTGGGATGAAATTTAAGATATAAAATCTTTATAGTGGATTAGATTGATTACATGAAAAGGACTTCATATGCAAGGAGTTTGGGGTTACTTACATTATTTTACTTTCTATTAATATCATTTTAGTCTTGTATTTTGGATTACATTTCATTTTAATGCTTTGATTTTAATAAATATTAACCTAGTCCTATAATTTAAAATTACTTTGATAATGACAATAAAGCTAAAGTATATATGCTTTTGTTTGGATTTTATTCCATTTTATTCTCTATGCTTTCGACAAATTTTTAAAATAAAACACGTTCATTTGTTGTTAATTTTTTTAAAAGTCAATATAAGTTTTTTCTTAATAAAATTTGAAAATATATGTCATAGTATTTTTTTTTTTCGTGAATGAAAATTAATACTATAATTTAAAAAAAAATTGAAGGACTAAATTTAAGGTTTGAAACATATCTCAATTGGTCAAGAAAATCAAGATTTATTGAAAGATATATAACACATTGCACACGAATTGGATTAAATTTAAGATAGGTAAGAAGTATATATATATATATATATGAGAATTAAACTTGAATGATTTAGTGTACAAAAACAACTAAAATAGAAAGGAGATGATGTATAAAAATCATAATGATATTTTATCTAAATAATAGTTTAGATATTTTCAAAAATAGTAAAATGAACCAAAATATTTACAAATTAGAGCATGATTTCATATTATATCAATGTTAGACGTTAATATAACAAAATTTCAAATTCTATTAAATATAGCAAAATTTTATCAGTGTTATATCCATAGACATTATAGAAACCTATCGGTATCTATCACCAGTAGAATTTAAAATTATAGAATGAATAAGCATAAAAAGTATAACAAAATTTAAAATTCTATTAACGATGATAAACACGTGGTGAGATAATTTATTTTATTTTATTTGAAAAAAAGAAAGAAAAAAAAAGGGAGATATGCATGTGGGAATGGAAAGGAAGAAAGTGAGTGAAAATCCAAGGGACACGTGTGTGTTAAGTCGAAATGAACGGTGGAGAATTGAGGGTAAAATCGTAAAACCACTTTATAAGAAGATGGGGTTCTCTTTGGCCAAATAAACACCGTTGGATGTTCAATGAAGATCCAACATAGAGTCCGTTTGGTCAATCTCCATTACATCCAATCTCCACAATCCCAATTAAAATATTCTTCAAACTCCAACCATTTTCAATACCTTTTTTTTTTTTCTTATTGAGTTTTATCATTAAATAAATATTTTTATGAATTCATCAATCTATACCTCCAAGTTGTTTGTTTTAATTAAATCTCTAAATTTTTTGTGTTCTTGTGTTAATTTATGGATTATTATTAAATAGGTTTATACGTCTATTTTAGTCTAGTATATTTTATTATAATTTTTTTATATATATTTTGTTAGATAAAAAAATAGTAGTCTATCATATTATAGTCTATAAATAAAGATTATATTATTTTACTATATATTTATAAATATAGTTTGAGAAATTTTGTAATTAAAAATAAATTATCTTAATTTATTAATTCCTTCAGTTGCATTTCACATTTAGACAAATTTATGAATCAATTGAAATTCTTAAGCAGAATTTTCTTTGCATGTTTTTACTAAACTCTACTACTTCATTATATAACTTTGGTATTTTAAAAAGTCTACACACGTTTGAGAGTTAAATACATGGGATGGTTTTCAAAGGTAATTACAATGAAAGGTAAAATATTCATTTGCTTATAAAAATTTTAGAAATTTTTTTTTAAAGAAAAAATTCATATAACATTTGTTGAATGAATTTAAAGGATTGGTGTGAATGATATATTTACAAATTAAAAGTTCAAAGACTCGAGTTGATGCCATTATTAGTTGGACGAAGTCTTATCCGACATAACCTTTACAATTTAGGAGTATAAATAAATCTTATTCTTTAAAAGGTTTTTTCAAGAATAATAAAAAAATATAAACTATTTACACTTTGAAAAAAAATTAAAAAAAAAAAAAAGTATCAATTTTTTTTACTATTCTTGTTCTTTAATTTCAAACTCCAGCCCATTTTCATTTATCTATTTATTTATTGGGATTGTGGGTTAAGAAAACCAAATTCCATAAAAGTAAACTTTTGTTAAGGACCAACTTTATTGAGATTTATTGCAAGTTTAAGTCATTAAAATTTTAATAAATCCTAAAATACACATGGGGATAAACATGGTGTGTTGACTAAGAATAAAAAGATTTGTTATTAATTTCAACTAAGATCCCAATTTCATCAATATAGTAATTCCAAAATTTCAATAGGGAAATTTCATAGACATGAGTTCATCTTGTTAATTAAACTCTATGTGGTTTTGGTATTTAATATAGTACTTGTTTGTCATATTGTAAAAAAAAAAAAAAAAAAAAATTGACCAAATGATAATAACTAAACTAAGATGAATGTGTGACAACTTCTTATTTGTCATATTGAAAGCTAACAAAACTCAATTTGACAGATGATTTAATTAATTTGTTCATACTTAGGGTTGGGGGGATTTTCCCTATTGAATCTATGGATTTGTATTTGTGTAGTTTTGTTTAATTTGTTGTGATTGAATAAATCCAAATATGAGAATAAAAAAGATACGAAAAATCTTTCAAATTAAATTGTGTGAAAGCCAATGTGGAGTTGGTCACGACTTGAGTAAATGGTCAAAAGAATCTTTGAGATTTCCCTTTTTATAACATTTACAAGGAATTTTCCAATTTCAACAACAATAACATTAAATTAAATATAACTTTTGCTCAACAAATCTTTAAATTATGTTTTTTTGGAATTCTTTTAACTTTAAAATAATTGTTGACAATTGTTATAAATTCCAATTTTATACTTGTTTACATGTTTTTTTTGTAAATAAATACTAAATTATCGTATTTTATATATAATAACTAAAATTGTACTTAATAATTTATAATTATCAAATAATTGTTTAAAATAGATATATTAAAAAAAACTACTTTTAGTTGATAAATTTAAAAATTAAATTTTATTAGATATTACGCCTAGGTTGATAGAAGATCTAAAAGCTAGTAGGCTTTAAAATCATCTCAACATTTAGAAGGGATTTTAGTGAATTTAATCAAATATAATTTTGTTTTACCAAGCCAAAGATTAAAAAAAACGCTCAAGATTTTGTCATAATCCCTTGTCGTTTTTTGAAAAACAACCTATAAAAATTTAGCTCTGATTCAAATTTCTATGTGTACTAAAAAAACAACTCTAAATACACGTTTAATCCCTAAACGAAAGTCCGAATATAATTTTAAAAATTAATATCATAACACAAAATAATAATAATAAAATAAAAAGGAGGGAGCATCTATATTATTATTCTCTCAAACACTTTTTTACTTTAATTTATTACATATAAAGAAAAGATAATTAATTAATTGATAAGTGTGTGTAATGTAAAAAGAGGGGAGAAACATAGAGAATATTTTAGGGAATTGTTGGATCTTTAGGGAGCTAAAATGGGACTAAAGAAATTCTATTTAATTATATTGGACCCTAAGTCCAATTGCCCCCCATCTATTATTGGGTTATTGACACAACTCACCCCCATTGGTTTTTCCATTAAAATAATATTATATAATTTTAAAAAGCAACATATTATAATTATTTTATTATATGGTTTTTAATTTTTTTTTCTCTTTTTGTAGAAATTAATATTATTATTTTTATATTGGAGACAAATTAGGGTTGTCAGTCCCATGCTGTCGGAATTAGAACATATATAATCAACTATTATCAACAATAATAATCTTTACATTAAATTATTACTATTATTTAGTACTATATAGTATATATCAATTAGAAAGAATTTTGCATGAACTAAAGTGATCACTTCATTTTTATTATTCTATTAATGTTTTTCTTTTGGGCTTTATGTTTTCTTCACATGCAATGCCATGGGAATAATATATGTTGTGTGGTGTGCTTTCGGCCACTAGAAATGTTTACAAGCTTAGGTTATATATTTATTGATTACTAGAGATAAGGTTGATTATCGGGATGGTCGGTGTAGTTATGGGAAGAGAATTTGAGTGACTCAACCGAACTCATATAAACTGGGTTTGATTATTAAGGGTTTTGTTAGATGGAAAACTTATGGATTTTGTTTGGAGTTTAAAATTCACTGAGTTCGGTAAAAGTTAAAATATGTATTAGGTAAGTTATCTGTATTCTAAATTTGAGGTTTTGTGATTCAAATATAGTGCAATTTTTGAATAAACAACGGTTTTTTTATACATTTAGTGTGGCCATATTTTGACCGAAAAATTTTAAAATGTAGAATTATATTAAGTAAATAATATAAAAATGTCAATAAATAGGTATAGTATAGTTCATGCACTCGACACATTTATTTCACTTTTCAAAACAAGAAACTCAAGTTTCGTTTTGTTTTTGGTTTTCAATTTTCAAAAGTTAGGTTTGTTTTCTCATAAATTCTACCCTACAATTGATTCTCTCCTTTCACAAGAAAACACCTAAATTATTCCCAAGTTTTGAAAACTCTATCCTTCCATTAAAATTTCAAAACTCTCTCTTTCTCTAAAATTTTGGTTAAAACCAATAACATAAATTAGATGACAAAACAAATAAACTTATAAATAAGTAGTGTTTATTGTTATAAGTTTAACTTTCATGAACGAAAAAAATAAAAAACTAAATAGTTATCAAACATAACCTAAATAAATGGTCAAATAACCTAAATAAATTTAAACCTAAAGTTTTTCATGATTGCGTTTGTTAATTAATTGGGGCTATATTCGAGTTTAAGAAATTTACGATAACTAAAACAATTGATTTATATCTAAAAAGTGTTGTCAACTTAATCCCAGCAACCATAAAGACTCGTGTCTATGATTTTTTCTATATATGGACTCAATTCAAACCCATTACTTTATGAAATTAAACCCTAATTTTGTGATTTAGACACCAATCAAGCATTCTTCAATCCCAAACTCAATAAAATCCAACTATGATTATTACCAACGCTTTTCATTGCGTATTTGGAGAATGTCTTTTTTAAGTGCTTACATAAATTGTTATTTATGCACAGAGAGAAAGTCATTTCAAGCAGACCTTTCGTTACACATATTTCAACTATGAACAAAAACAGTTTAATCGATTATTCTTTTTTTTTTCTAACTGATTCAAACGATCTAGTTACCCTTCTCTCTCCGAGATAGAGCTATATATAAAACAAGCTAGTAAAATAAAGGTACATTTGTTGGCACATGCACAAATAGTGATAGTTTGGTTGTGTGCCTAACCAAGTGATAGACAATTGTACACAAGAAAAAGCCTCCCCCCCCCCCCCCCCCCCCCCTTTCTTTTCCTTTCCCATAGAGAGAGAGAGAGAGAGAGAGAGAGAGAAGAGGGGCAGAAGAAAAAGCTTTGAGTGCATACAAATCAATATAAAAAAGAAGAGATGGATAAGTCATGGGGGGGACTAAATGTGTAAAGATACTCTCAAATCTTTATGGGGATCCAACCAACCAAAATAAACCATATCACGTGCTCAAATACAATTTTTTATTTCCATCATATTATATATATAATATATATACTTCTATAACCATGAATATTATAGAATTTAGTTCACTTTTCAAAACCATCTCTATAAATTATGGTATTGGTTTCAATTATATACCCCTCCAAAGTGTGACTTAATTTTTCTTTTCAAAACAATCTTCTAAGACTTTTGATTGTTAAACTTATAGATGAAACGAACAAAAGAGAAACGAATCTAAAAACATATGGGAAGTAAACTTGAAAGTTAGGGTTAGGCAAAAAAAATTGTATATGAAAGGACAAAAAAGATTAAGATTGTGAGATTATTGAAAATGACAACATGTATAGTTCATAGGCAATGTGTCATATCATGTCTTTGTATTTTTTTTTCCATGTGAATGTGTTTAGATTTGTTATCACTAAATAATAGATACAAAAACTTCTCAATAGGTCTAAAATAAACAACTTTAAAGGTTAAAATAAAAAAATTTAAAATTTAAAACTATAATATATATATATATATATAGCCCTAATACATAAGTACTCCTATTATTGTTTCTTTTCTCCTTCCCACTACATCTTATATTACAATTTAAAGTTTTAAACACATAATACTCAAAGTATATGTGACCAATAATATATATTATATTTCATGGATGGAGATTGATGAACGGTTGAGATTTAATATTTGGTCTTTCCTTCTAATAATTTTCCTATTGCACTACACACGAGAAAAAGTATAGCCTACCAATTATTGGACACTACACTCAATTCCTTAGGGCTGTTTGGAACATACCAAAAAGTATATTTTAGAATATATCATATACTTTTTACCTCATCAAAAAGAATATATTCAAAATCATACGTCACACCCTTTTCCTATTTACTAATTTAATCTTCCAATATATTTCCATCATGTAGACACGTCTTTCTTATACTTAATCATTTTGTTGTACCTTGATGACATAGTTATTGTGATTTGTGGTAGGATGAGCTTATCATACATGGGTTTGCTCTAACGAAGAATAATGATTTGGTTATAGTTAAAATGATATGCTTGAAAATAGTACACATAGTTTCAAGGAGAGGAGTGGTGAAGATCGGTCATAGATTTCATGATATATAAGGAGTAAGAATTACAATCTCTAATATGATATAAAATATTTGGGTGGATTTAATGTTTAACGCGTAGACAAAATCATACAATTATAGAGATAGATAAGTAGATGTTTGTTTTATATACACATGTAGTGTTGATACTTTCATTAATATTTATACATTTTCATAAGTTCGACATTGAGACAAAGGGTATATAAATCGATGTTTCATTCTATCATTAAAAAAATTCAAATTCATGAAACATAAATATATATATACTGTCATATCATATATATCATATGAAAGAAGAATCATGCATGGCATGTTAATTTGTTTTAGCGCTTTTCTTTTACAAATTTTAATTTATTATTATAATCCTTTTCTATGTATATAATTTTTCATTAATATTTTTCGAGATCAATGTGTTCATAAAATTAAGATGCAGATATTTTCAAATAACACCAACATTGACTTACTAGTAAGAATAAACACACAACAATAATTTGAACTTTAATTTGAATATGAAAAAAAAAAAAAAATGACGTCAGTTGAGGGGTTTTGAAGTCACGTGTGATGTGGAGTGACGCACACGTGTAGACAAAGAAAGAAAGAGAACACTATTTAACTTTATACTTCACGCTTTTGTTGAGTTGTTCCATTTCAACTCTTTTTCTTTTCTTTCTTATTCTATTTTCTTTTCTTGAAAATCATTTTCAATATTTTATCATACATATAACTTGAATTAATTTTAAAATGTAATAAAAAATAAAAGTTAAATTACATAAACTCGTTTGAAGTTAGTATAACTTCGATATATTTCCGTCTCTTCATTTTTAAAATGTTCATTTCAATCGTCATTGTGTTTTTAATTTTGTTTCATTTAAATCCTTGAAAAATAGCTTTAGAATTTTCTCTTATGATCCATTTTAGTGTTAATAAAAATGTGTTTAATTTGCTCGACTAGTATTACACTTAAAAAGTTGAAATATTAAATATAGAGTAGCCAATGTTCTATCAAGTAAGATATTTGAAAAAAATTCAAAATGATTATTGATAAATAACCTTTAGAATGCTTTTTGAATAAATAGAAAAACATTTTTTTTCTCTAATGAATTCAAGCAAGATTTCGATTTTGAATTTTGAAAATTATATGGTAGTAAATTATATACTTTAGTTAATCATTAGATTAAATGTTATCATTTACTTTTTACTTTATTTTATGAAACAATGTTATTATTTAATTATTATTAATTTTATCAACTTTCATTTCTTTGGTTGCTTAGGTAAAAGGGAAAAAAAATCACCTTTCTATTTTGAGCATGTGTTTCTAAAGTACTTTATATATGTCTAATGAGGTAAGAATATCAAATATATTATTATTAACTTTTAGAAATGTGAAAATTCTCTTCTTCTTTTTTTTTCTTTTTTTTTTTATTTCCTATCCTTTTTTTATTGACAATGGGAATATTTTTTCCTCTTTTATGCTACATATCTTTCACTTTATTTGCAAATAAGAAAATCACGACTAATGAAGTGTATAAAATATAAAGTCTAACAAGGGAGGAAAAGTGTTAAAACAAAGGGAGGGAAAAAAGCGTTTAGCAGCCGGTGGTTTTAAAAGTGCTTGAAGAATTGATCCTATCGCAATCATATGTAACAACACATGCATCTACTAATATATATCGACGATAATATTAATATGTATGACAACGTTTCATTTGCAATAGTTGTGTAAAACTGTTGCAATCGATATATACAACTGTACCCATTGTTAATAATCACATAATTTCCAACTTGGTACTTTAATCTCAACATTTGTAGTAACTGTGTCAATAGAGTATATTCTTCCAACCGTCATATTACAATGTTTTGGATAATGTACCGATTGTATATAATGCTATTGCAATAACCGTTATAATAACAACATATAACAAAAGTGTGGTAGGTATGGATATATTACAATTATTATGTGCAACGTTATAGAAATTGATGCAAGTTTATATATACAATAGAAAAAATTATGTTATATTAACATATTTATAAATTGTCAAAAACATATCTATTACAATGGATAAATAAATTGCACCAATAATATAGAAATTGTAGCAATTGTTGCAATAGATCATTACATACCTTGCAACACAATTAATTTGCAAGACATGTTACTTGTTAAAATGCAACATATAATGATTAAAATTTGAAAATCACCCATTTTATATTAGTGCAATTTTTTTTAGAATTAAACTCGTTTACTAATAGTTTCGTGATGAATATGAATCGACATAGAGGAAATGTAGAAGAAGATTGAAGAGTGTATAAGGGAATTGAAAAATTCAAATTAGAGAGTGAGACATGATAATTTTTAAAAACTACTCAAGAATCATCAACGATAATAATGTAACTTTTCTTAGAATTAAACTCGTTTACTAATAGTTCTGTGATGAGTATGAATGGAGATAAAAAGAGTAAATGAGAAAGAAGAGTGGTATAAGGGAAATGGGGAAATTTAAATGAGAGAGTGTGGAAGTAATGATAATGGAGCCAAAGGAGCCCATGTGAAGCAAGTTGGCTTACTTTTGTGGGTACTGTCTGTACAATAGGGTGCTTCAAAATCTGAAATTTGAGAACAACGACAAGAAAAGTAATGATAATATTAATAATAAAACCCTAAATATCAACATAATTGCAAACCAAAATGGACCCCTATTCCCCCTCTTCTATTTCTTTAACACAAACCAACAAACAATCTAACATCCATATGTATCTACAAGTGACTACAATTCCTCCTTTTTTTTCCCTCTCTTTTGGATAGGTCTATCATGTGAGATTAATTGAGAAGTTAAAAGATCAATTGATTCCAGAAAATGATATACGTTTTATGTTTTTAGTGTTTACTTAAAATTCGAAATTGAAATCTTAAAAACATTTAAAAAGAGAATATATAAGTTAATCCATGTTATAAACTCAATTGCTTTTGTTAAATTACAATTATGTATTACATGGTACCACAAAATGATAATCTTAATATTTTTTTTTAACATAAACCAAATTTGTAAACTAACTAACAATCGTTTGTAGTCAAACTAATATTCAGTGAGTAACTATAAGTTTTATGGTTTATAAAAATTATATGCTACCAAACATATTGTACATAATTAAAAATATGAAGTACAACTTTGTTTTCGTTAAATTCCTTATTTTCAAATTTTTGTTTTTCAGATTGTCGACTTATTAAACATGCCCTAAACATCTTGTGTTATGTGATGGTAATTGAGAGATAATTAATTCAATAGCAAAGAATAACGAAAGAGGGTGAAAAAAAAAAACAAAAGAAGGGTTATATTGTTATTTTGAGGGTAGAAGAGCAAGATTTGGAGAGATGGTGATGAGATATTGTGATTGAATTTGGAAGGAGGGAGGGGCCTAAAATACTTTGCCAATGAAGAAGGTTTTGATAGGACAGATCAAAAGGAAGGAAAAGTTGATTTTTCTTTTTGAAAAAAATATATGGTTGTCCAAAGTACACGAAAAAAGCGAGGTAATATATTACATGATGACGTTAGACACAACAAAACTCTATCATTCATGATTGTTCTCTTTCATTTAATTTTCTGATAAAAAATTTAATTAACTAAGAGTCTCGTTTGATTAATAGCTTCATTTCAAAATAAATTATCATCAAATGGATCAACTTCTCTACTCTTACAAGATGAAAGGTGTGTGAACACCAACTTTCTATTATAAGAAAAAATCAATACAAAAGATTTTTTACCCGAGTTGAATGATGAAAACGTAATTTAAATTTGATAAGCCATGTGTAAAATGTTTTGGCCAAAAGAAGAAAAGAAAAACAAGTAGAAAGGAAAGGATCAAAGGGGAAATGAAAAATAAAATTTTGAGGTAAAAATCATTCAATTTTTGAAGAAAAATTAAGGGGGAGTTTTGAATGGGTCCCCTTTTTCTCTCTTATGATGGTGATGGATGGTGATGAGATCACAACATTACTTGCATATAATGCATGGCAAGTACTACCCTACCTACCTATACCTACCCCCAAAAATTCTCACCCATGCATCTCAATATACTCTCATTTTTAGGGTTTGTGTGTGTGCCTTTGATCAATTTAATTTGTTGTCATCTCTAAATTTTCTCTATTTATTATTCTACCCTATTTTGTGGTAAATTATTGGATATACTTATGGAAATCTTTTATCTTAGTGTTAAATCATCAATTGACCTAAAGTTTCAAACTAATGATCTTTGGACTATAGGCTTTACTATCATGTTAAATCAATCGATTGATATCATGCATAAATATGGACCAAAAAAAATGATGCACATGTGACTTTTGTGTAACATCAGCAGTAAAATTGTTACAAGTTGAAGAATAGAAGACATGGAAACGAAATAATAATAATAATAATAATAATAATAACAATTTTGATGCCAAAATTAGAGATTGGAGAATTGTTAAGTGGAGAATAATTTAGAAGTTTAAGTGTTGGATGAAGTTCAAATTTAAGATTAAGAGTTAGGAAGTTTAAGTTACCACGTAAGAAGTTACAATCATGTATATTATTTCATTGAAAGAATTACTTGCAACTTACTTTTTTTTCATTTAAGATTAAAATTTGATTTGATTAAATCACCGGAACTTATTTGATCTAAAATTCATAAATTTATCTTCACTCTCTTTTCGTGGCCTTTGGCCTACTTTGTCAAGTACAAATTCATTCACACAACAACTCAAAAACTTAATTTAATGACCGAAAAAAGGTGTTTATAATATTATATAGCGTCTAACACTTAGAGAAGATATAGTATATGTACATTCCTATACACCGTACCCAATTATACTCTAAATTATTATGAGAAAAAGTTGAGAGTGATAGTGAAAGGGGATAACTTAGGGTTTTGAGGATGTGTGTGGTGAATCTTTGTTTGATTTGTTGATGGAGATTTTCAAAAAGGGGTATGGTCAGCCATCAGAATGTGAAGAGAGATCATTTAGTTTTTTTTTTTCTTTTTATGATAGCTAAGGCTGTGGGGTATTATTATACAATTATCCATTGTATTTAATTTGTATATATTTGTATTCATTATAAGCTGGCCAAATTTGGAACCAAGTGCCTAGCTGCTCTCTCTCTCTTTTCCATGATCTCTGTGGGTTTTGGTTCACATTCCTTCACAAGTTTCTCATTACACATGTTGGTTTGATCAATTACACATGTTGGTTAGATCAGTTGCTTCCTTACACGTAAATAGAATCGAATCGAATTGAAAAACTTATATGTGAACTTACTTGAGTTTGCAAAAGACACAATCTACTTGACATGTTTTCATCCTGTGAATTAGATAATGTAACAAATCATCTAACGAGATAGGAGATAGATTCTAAACTTTTGGATAAATGTTATGTTTAAATATTATATGTCACTAATATTAAAAAAAAAAAAAGATTTAAAGTGAAATTGAGATTTGATATATAAGATCTTTTCATTCCCTTCAAAAAAAACTAAACATTTTGAATGTATATGACATTTATACATGCAAATTTGAAATAGAGTAAAAAAAAATTTGAATTTTTTTAATGAATTACTCGATGTCTTCGATTAAATTTTACTACTAAATTAAACCATTTTTGGACTATAAGATATACTTTTAACCGTGGTGCATTAGTCACCTCATGAATTAAAATCGTTATCTTAATTAATTAGATATTTGAGTTTTATATAATCGTCCTTAGTATATTGCAAATTATATTAAGTCTAAGAAACCTTACCAAACAGTAATTATATCCTAAATCAAACAGGGCTATAGGTAATATTGGACTAGTGGAGACCACAAAACTATTATATATCAAACTTTGGACTAAAGCAAAATTACAATGGAAAAAGAAAAAAATTTATGACTATTAAAGCTAAAAGAACTCTAATAAAACCTAAATAAACATAAACACATTTACCTCTACTAGCTAGCACCATTATAAATTTAAGAACTTTTATTATTATTATTATTGGTGCATGTCTCAAGTCAAATCTCAAATAATAACTTAGGTCACCTCATTCTAACATTAGAACTTTTTTAAAAAACAATAATGATAATTAAAAAAAAAAAAAAAAAAAAAAAAAAAAAAACTACAAGGAAAAAAGTAAATGATAAAACCCTAAGTGGGTTGGGACCCTAACTCTTCTTTTCCAAGTACTAGCTAGGGTTATGTTTGAATTATCCACCTCTAAAACAATATTTGATATTTTTCCTTACTATGTGTAAAAGTAGAATAGTTTTTTTTTTTTTTTTTTTTTTTTTTTTTGTAGCAAACATATAAATGAAGGGATTAAATATGTTTGGACATATATACTTTATATTATACAAGTGGGATGCATCATATTATTCTCTAGATGTGAACATAGTATAAAGTCACGGGGATTCAACTTTGGATTAAGGATCTTTAACTCATATAGCCCAAAATTGCTATATGATATTACATGAAGGACCTAAATTACATAAATGGGCTAGTATATTACATAAATGTAGGACTCAAATTACTTTAATACACATTTCTATTATTTAATTGATTTATAACAAATATCTAAATGTAAAAAATCGTGGGATATAGTTTTGGAAAGAAGTGGGGCCCAAATTAATTTAATAAAAATTTCTATTATTTAATTGATTTATAACAAATATCTAAATGAAAAAAATCGTCGATACGGTTTTGGAAAGAAGTGGGACCCAAATTAATTTAATATCAATTTCTATTATTTAATTGATTTATAACAAATATCTAAATGGAAAAAATCATGGGATACGATTTTGTAAAGAAGTGGAAAACCTTTCATGTTTTCCTTCTACGACGGTTGTCTACTCCTTCCAACGTGGATTACGGTTTTTACTCGAAATTTTAGAGAGTTCGTAGGTGAAGAAGAAGACATTCGACGGCCGAAAAATACAAAACTTCTCAAACATAATCTAGTTAAAAATTTCGAGGTTATTATTGTATATATTCAACACATATGAAACATTAGGTATATTTTAGATATTCAATTAAATAGGCAATCAAATGAAAATGTAGTTTTGACTGTGATACATTTTAGGGTTCATTGAGATTTCGATGGTGAAGAAGAAAACTTTCGATGACCGACAAATACAAAACTTATCCGACATAATCTAACTAGAAATTTTGTGCTTAATATTGTATATATTCAAAACATATGAAACATTTGGTATATTAGGTATATTTTAGATTATATTCAAAATATATTAAACATTTGGTATATTAGGTATATTTTAGATATTTGATTAAATAGGCAAACAAACGAAAATCTAGTTTTGAATGTGATACATTCTAGAGTTTATTGAGAATTCAACGGTGAATTAAGAAGAACTACATTTTGGCCATCCTATCAAAAAATAATAAAATTATATGTCGGTATATAGTATTATTGTATATAATATGGGGTATATATATACTAAAACACAGAACATAACTGTTATAGATTGCAGATATATTAAAGTATAATGTAATCAAATACATTTATAAAGGAAAAATATGTATGTATGATCATGTCGTTTACTACTGTTTTAGTAATATTTACTATATAAACAAAAAAATTTAAACACAAATTCTGTAGGAATTATGTATAAGGTATTATTGTATATAATATGAGGTATATATACTAAATACCATATATAAATTCGGATTTCTTACTACATAATTATATATGTCATATTATATATATAATGTGGTATATATGTGTAAGGGCTGCCGACGACGGATGAAATTTTTCAGATCGTTCACGGTTATAATTAATTAACATAAAATTCCATATTAGAAAAGATTTTGTATTATACTTCATTAAAACAATATTTTCAATTTTTTACCATAATAAAGATGCAAATTTATACAAGGAAGTTACGAAAATAATAATGGCACTCAAATATTTTTCTATGATGACACTCAAATACTTCATTAAAACAATATTTTCAATTTATTACCATAATAAAGATACAAATTTATATATGGAAGTTACGAAAATCATAATAAATTGAAGGTACTGTCAACAAGAAAATAATCTAAATATAATTACGAATATGATATATAATTAATAGTAATTAAAAGGTTAATATTGTCCAAAAAATTATATGAATTCTTAATTAAGAAAATAAATTATACTTTAGGACATTTGTGAAAAATGATAATCAATTTAGGTCATTCATCTAAATCTTTCTTGGATTAATAAATATATAATATTAAGACATTTTTTTGGCAACCATCGAATTTTCTTTATAAAAATAGACAAAATATTTATTCAAAATATTAAAATTGTGTGTAAATCATTTTTGAACTTTAGGGAGAAAGAGATGGATTTAGATTAAAAGGGCCAATCTCTTAAAGGAAAAATAATTAATTATTGCATTAAAAAATAAAATAAAAATTATATGTATATATTTGGGTTGTTAATGATGATTATGGAAATTTTGGTGGATGACAGTAGAAAAGGTTTGGGGGAAAAAGGCAGGCAAGAAATCTCAATTTTTGATACCCTAAAGTCTATATGATTATATTAGGGTTTGAAAAACCAACCTCTTTTGGATCAAACTTAATATTTGTTTACATTAATTACTAATACTATGATTTATATGCATTGAATCTTCTAAACATGCACCCTTCCCTTGTCTTGTCTTTCTATTCATTTTATCTAATCACAATTGGTTGTTGATTTGGATATAGTTTAGTGCTATAGAATAATGATAATTTTTTTCAATTTGGTGTTGAATAATATAATGTTAAATTTAACCCTTACCCACTAGCTTTAAGGTAGTCGGGTCAATCAGTGAATTAATTGACGATATCAGAGCTAGTAGGTGTTCGGATCAATCGGTGGTTTAAGATGTATATATTGGAGTATGTGGTCTAGGAAAAGTCTTATGTTCAAGACAGCTCAAATAATGTTATTTCCTTCTTAATTATAATTAAGATTGACTTCTATTTGTCGAGTCTTATGCATATTATGTCGAGCTCTTGAGTGAGGGAGTGTTGATAGTATGAAATGACGTAATATTAAATTTTTGACACTGTCATGGGATATTTAGGTAAGCTTGAAAAATTTATAAAAATTTATTTAGATTAATAATTATTTTGCATTTTTATGTTTTACTAACATTAAAAAAAGAATTTGGAAGTTTTAATAAATTTTTAATATATATCGATGTTAAACCTTTTGATTTATGGGATATAACAAAGGGAATATAATTAATCTGTCTACAAGTATGTTTTAATATTAATTCAAATATAGTTTAGTAGATATCTTACTGAACGTTGATGATTCAACTCTCACCAAACCTAATTTGTTAAGAAAATTGAATAAGGAAGAATTAATATAATAATAGTAGCTATCCTCCCTCTCTTTAGTATCTACCACACAAATTTGTTACTTGTAAGTCTACACCTACACCAAATCAAAAGTAGAATATATTTGATGTTAATGGATGTGATTTCCTTTTCTTACGAAAAAAGTGGAAGGGATTTCATTTTGTGATCATTAAGCTTTACATATAGTCAATATATAGTCAATTTCTTTTTACAAAGTATCAAACCAAATGAATAATAAACTTTAAAAATTCATTTTTTATTCTACTAAAGCAATAATTTTTTTTTACACATTCATACGATGCAATATTATTCCCTTTAAGGTCTAACCATTTATTCGTTTTCCTTTTCGATTTAACTCATAATATTTCATCCCATATATATATGTGTGTTTGTTAAAGTTGTTTTTTAGTACATCAATTACAAATATGAACTAGAGTGCATATTAATATATATCCTAGGTTTGGTTTTCATTTCATTCCATCCTTCACCAAATTTTTTCTCTTTTCCACATATATTTCCCTTTGTCTTTTTGCTTTTATTTCCTTTAATACACTATTCCCTAGTCCACACGTTTTGTTTTCTCCCCAAACATAACTCTCTGTTCTTGATCATTTCTATTTTTTCCCCCAATGAAATAACATTGTCCATATATGCTTTTAATTTATATTGTTAGAGATACATTTAAACCAAAGAGAATAACCGAAGTCAAACAAAAACACAAACGTTAAAGTAAAAAAGATAACAAAGATTTGGAGTGAAAATATAGGAACTTTAAAACCAAAATGAGCTTAGAAAAGGAGGTTGGTTTAGCTCAATATGCTCGATCCTACAGAAAATACCTACACATGTCTAGACCTAATGAATGATCTCTCTCATGCTTTAAATATGGCTAGAAAAAAATGCTCGGTCGAAGTCAACTCTAATAATATACCAAACGAGACACATTCTTCGCATGCTCCAACCCAATTTGTCAAAGGATATATACATGACCAAGTGCAACTCCAAAACTTTATTAGGAAAAGGACTTTGGTTAATTGCACGTTGAATTACATCGTGATAGCTCTAAGAAAAAGTCAGTCAATTCTAAGATAAGCACCACATTGATGTGCAAATCTTTTCATTACGTGTAGGTCATATTCTTCCTTAAATTACAAATTTACTGTTATTGTGTACTCACGTGAAGGTCAAGTACATTTTTTTATTCAAATTTTGCCTTCAACAATTGTTGTCCTTGTTGTCATCGTCTAAGTCCATACAACTACTAGTTGATGTGACGAAGATGTGGAGAAAGTATGTGGATAGAAGAACTTCCAAAATTTCAGGCTTGTTAAAGGATAGAATCTAAAGACTAATTGTCTTTACCTTCATGCATTCACAAAGCCTTTTATATTTTCTTTGGATTTACTAATACTGCAATTAGATTCATTCTGCATTTTCTTTTTTAATTAGAAAACACATTGAAGTGAAAATGATTTAGGAAGATTTGGTTTCAAAATGTCTATACATGTAGGGTATAGTTTTGAAGACAATTTGAGAAATGTCCTTTTCTCTTAGAATTAGTTTCTCCGTTAACACATCATTCACGCATTATTTCACATGCTTATTCTCGATTGTTGAAAATGACAACCAAATCTTACCTTAGTTCGATAAGATGATGATTGTCATTATATTACTTTGCAAATTGGAAGACAACTTTGATACATTCATTTTAATTAGGCCAAATTAAAATTAAATATTTTTTTTACTTTTGAGATTCGTTTCATTCATTTTTAGCAATAAATCTTAAATTTAAATAATTCAAAGTTGATTTTTGTGAAATAAATTATATAATAGTAACAATTTTCAAACCATGGCACCATGTAAATGTATTTTCATATTTTATAGAAAAGAAATATTAAACAAAAGTTCACAAATTAAAAATGGAACAAATCTCAAAATATATATATAGACCCAACAAAAATAGGGCCAACGAGAAGAATAGCAATTTTAAAGTTGTTATTTTGAAAAATAGCAAAACTGTTATTTTTTTTTCAAAAATGGAAAAACGAAAAGAAATACAATAAATAAGAATTTGCAAAAACCCAAAATACCTCTATATACATAGAGTGCAAGCTACCTTCTAAGCTAAAATAAAACATAACTACACTTTAATAAATGTTGAAATATAATTACACCTGCATACTTGTCCAATCAAAATCAGAACCCTTCATCTCTATTTTCCTTCATTTTTCATTTTTGTTTTTCGATTATCCATCTTCCTTCTTCTCCATTTTCTATTTATCTTTTTCGATTCTATCTTCTTCAAGTGAGCAAACCCTAATCTCCATCCTCCTTTTACAAGTTACCGTTCCATTTAAAGTTTCAATTCTCATCTTCAACTTCATCATGTATTTTCAAGAAGGAGAATATAAACAAAATACATTCTCATTTGAAATTAATTTGGTTATTTTGAAATTAGTGAGATTGAATAAAGTTGTTAAAATGTTGAAACAATTGGTTAAGTGTTGAGATATTAGGAAATTGTTATGATATGAGTTACTATATCGTGAGTATAACAATTAATTACACTATAGAGACGAAATAATTATAGTTCGAGAATATAGGTATTTTGATATTTTATAAAAATACCATGCACGTCCAAAAATTATCATTTTCTAAAAATCAAAAGAATAAGGTTGTTTCACCATTTTCCAAAATGACCCCTAAAACACATGTTATATCTCCAATTATTCCATCAACCAAAGGGAGTTTTGGACTATGTTTCCACTAATTTGGGCTGGGCCCGGCCCACTAACTAGAAGTTCATAACATATTCTTCAAAGCAACTACAAATTTAAACAGAATTGTCAAATTTTAATTGTGTCTTAATTATAATATTGGCAATTTATTGTGCATTAATTGGTACAAAAACAATCATAATTTCATATGTAAGCAAAGTTGACCAGATCATAAAAATAAATATGTTTTCCTAAGAATATATATATATTAAAATTTGTAAATCTGAGAAAAACTTTAGTTTTAGAAATCAATTTTTTTTTTAAAGAAGAGGAATTTAATTAATAAAAAAGTCAAATAGATTCTGCTTATATATTATTCTTAATCTTTTATTGTAAAATATATTATTCTTCATCTTTAGAAGATAACTTTAGTTATCTTTTTCAACATGTATATATATTATACAATAATTAAGAGAGATGGTGTACTGAATTTAAATTATCTAATTGGAATTTTATTTTATTTTTGAAAAAAATAAAGCCTTAAAATATGTTGTTTGATCAGATAAATAAAATGTTATAGTATATTTAATATATATTTATATTAACACGTTTAGTACCATTCAAAACAAATATATTTAACTTTCTGTAGAAAATAAAATAAACAAACAAACAAATATTCAACTCTTCTAAAAATCAAATATTCAACTTATTAAAATCAATCAAATGAAATAAAATCAACATTTTCCATATATTATATCAAGTAGTAGCTTGATTTTTTTATAACGAGATTAAGTATTTTGTTGATTTCTTGTACTATATATTTTCGCAACGTTTCGTCTTGGTGCATGCAATCTATTGCTTTTATTGTGTTAAACACGATCTTGCTTTACATACTTAAAGACATCAAACGAATATCTGTTTTTCTTACGTAGTTATTTTGTTCTTAAAAAAACTTAGTGACACTGCGTATATATTTTTTTCGTAAAAATTACCTCAAAATTGTTCTCAATATTATAATGTTTAATGTTAGATATTATTTTTTTATTGAACTTGCATATAAAAGTAACAATTAAGTTCTTAAACTTTAACATGTAAGAATTTGATTAAACTTGTAATGATTTAATTCAATCATTTTGATAGGATTTAACTTAAAACAATTATACTAATAATAAAAAGTTATCACAATAAAAACCGACACCAAATTTTGATGATATTTTTTATGATAGAAACTAAATTGTTAATATTGTTTAGGATTAAAATACAAAAATATATGCAATAGCGTGAGGAGTTAATTTTCATTCTATCCTAACTTTAATTCTAATTAAATAGAAGAAAAAAAATATCATCTTAAAATTCATACTTGCAATCCAAATTAATTAGTAATTAATTCTCATTATACAGATTAAAGGTAACATTAATTAAGAATGAAGACTAATTAATACAATATGTACAAAAATAAAAGTTTGGAAAATTATTGATTTGGTTTGAATTTTTATTAATTAAGTTAATTTAAACTAATTGAAAATTTTCTGTCCCGGAGAGAGCAAATTTTTAGGGTCAAACATGGCCTTCCGTTGCCGGAAAACACTCCATTTCCGGCCAAAATGATTGATCCAATCTTTCTCTGTTTCAAAATGTGGAAGATATTGTTTCACTTCAATTCCAGCTTCTTCACAAAACTTCAATATATCTCTACTATGACCATCAACCGTTTCCCAATCTTTGAATCCACTCGAAAATAGGAACCCCGCGGCATAAAACACCTCCTCGTCGGGTATCACGGCGGACGTCCGCTCATCCCACCTGCAAAAGTTTCCATGGACGAAAACGTTAAAAGAAATTACCTTCCCTCGATTTCGTTACGTACGAATATGAATAAATATATAGAGTTAAAGTACTAACGTATCTTGTCTTTAATTATTTGACTAAATATGGTGTATGTATGCAAGTTAAAAAAAGAGAACACGTACTTGTTTTTTAACATGGGGTAGAAGAGGAAGACGCCAGAAGTAAGATTACGCTTTTGAATAATGCCTCTAAAAACACCAGAATCAAAATCGGCAATTCTCGACTTTGGAACGAAAAGATTTATCCACGGATGAGGGACTTCCCATAACCCTAAAGCTCTTAAAGCTACCTCGTCGGTATGAACTCGATCTAAAAACTCTTCGTAAGAAGCATCCTTAACAAACTTCATCCCAGACTCAAACTTCAACCCCCCCAACAAATTCTCCAATTCCTGCACATGTCATTATTAGAAAAAAAAAAACATTTTAGAAATCGAATTGAAACAGAACTCAAACACGAACGAATGAATAATCAATAGAACGAACCTGGTCAACAGAAGAAGAAGAATGTTGATCATAATATTTGACAAGTTCAAGGACATAAACGATGCCGTATTGAGAGACAAGGGATGAAATCTTGGGTTGGTCTGGGAGAGGGTAGAACGAAGACTTATCACCTGCATTGAGTTGTAGCAAAAGCAATCCTTCAAGGTAATTTGGGGCGTTGGATTGATCTCTAGATATCAAATTCTCTTGATCACTTGTAAAGGAAGAGAAGTTGGTGTAAAGCATCCGAACCCATTTAACCTTAAGCAAATTTTTATATTTAAATAAAAAAAAAAACAAAAACAAAAAAGAATCCATGTCAGCAAATAAAATCTTATTAACCTTAATTTAATCAAAATGTTGCCCAAAAAGAAAAAAGATTAAAAAATAATATCAATTCTAAAAGTCAAAGAAACCGTTAAGTGTACGTAAGGTCGTTAATTAAAATTAATATATACATTTCAATTTATTTTTTTGTCAAGTCAAAAGAAATTATTGGTATTATATTATGAAAAAAAATGGTAAATAAAAAATAGGGTTAAAGGAAAGTTTTTAAATTTAAAAAAGAGGTAATAAAGATTTGATTTTAGAAACGTCATTGAATTGAAAAATGTTTAGCCGGCTAAGGCCTGTTTAGTGAAATCTCAATTCATTTGTGTTTTATTATTATAAGGTGATGAATTAAATTAGAGAGAGAGAGAGAGAGAGAGAGAGAGAGAGAGAGAGAGAGACCCTGGTGGGAGTTGGAGCGAGAGCGATTCTAGCTCGGGTTATTATGCCGAACTGACCCAAACCGCCGAGGAGGGAGTAAAAGAGTTCGGGATTGTTGGTAGGAGAGCAAGTCAAGGATTCTCCTTTTCCTGTCATTTAAACAAAAAAGGATTATTATTAGGGTTATAAACTTTTTCAATAAAAAATAATTATCAATGTCATTGTCGTGGAAAAAGCTGAATTTGATTGGGGTTTGGGTTTTTGGAGAAAAAAGAGGTTAATAACATATGGAAAGTGGTGTGTTTGTGTATACTTTGGTGTAACATGGCTGAGTTGTACTTATAAAAAACGATCTACTTTTAATTTCTTTTTGTATTTGAAAAAAAATGAATGGAGATATATGATGTCTAAGCTTGCAACAACTAAGTCTTACGTACACTTACTGAAATTATCGTCAAAAGACAATACTGCATAGTCTATATTACGACATCTCCAAAGAGCGTTACAACATTTTAATTATTCATCTAACTTATTCTTTGTTCTTTTTCATACAATAATCCCAACACCCACAAATGATGACCAAAAGACAATTCTAAAACTTATTTTATTCACAATTATGAGGTTTTGTTTTTCTTATTACCTTTCCATACATGGTAGTAATGATAGGATGTGTATTTGCTTTTGGTAGGTTGTTATGTTCGAAATGAAAAAATTGGAGCATAATAAGTAAGATGTAGAAAAATGTAAAAGAGTCATTGAAGAAATATATACCAGTTATGACATCAAGTTCATGAACATTGTTGATCTGAGGACCGAACCGAAAGGTTTGGCCGCTAATTCCAGCATTGGACAACGTCCCGCCAACGGTAATATGCAAATAATCCACCCACGAGACAGGGCTTAAACCCTTCTGTGTGGTTGCATGTAATACATCGATCCAAAGTTGCTCAGCACCAACGTCGGCATAGGGACCCAACGGCGACGTAGTCGACACCACAATTCTACTAGTCTTTTGTCGTAAACCACCAAGAGACGTCATGTTTACAACAAAACCATTCTCAACCAACGCTTGCCCTCGAACACAATGGCCTTGACCTCGAGCAGCGATATTCAAGGACACCGGATTCATATACATGAAGCGGATCAAGGCGGCCACGTCGTGACCAGTCACAGGAAAGAAAACTGCATAAGGATTGTGTTGAACCATCAAGCCATAATCTTTGGAAGCTAAGCTAATGGTTTGAAGATCATATTTAAGCTTATCTGAAATTGCTTTTGGAAGAGCTACACTCAAAGCCACACCAAAAAACGGTGCGTTTTGAAGGAAAAGAAAGCAAGTGAAAATTATGAGAAGAAAAGGGTTAGGAGCTTCCATTTCTTTTTGTTTTTAGTATATGATGAAGATAGAAGAATATAAAAGAATGTATATATTTATAGAGACAGGGAAAAAATATATTAAATCTAAAATTGTTTTTAAAAAATAAATAATTTATGAATGTGTGTGGAGAATGAATGTATTGGCAACGTAGAATTGACTTCTAAATATAATGGGTAGCTTATTAAATTAGAATAATAAATATTATACTATAAAGTTGTAAAATGGTATGTGATTATTAGTATTTGTTATGATTTTTTTAATATTTTAAAATGGTATGTCTGACAAAAAAGAAAAGAAAAAAAGATTATTTAAAGTTCTCTTTACAAAATTGTTTATTTTCATTTTTTTTCTTATGGTGGAAGTTAATGCGTTAATTTTGGTAAACAAAATTAATGTTAATGTGATTTCAAACGTGTTAGTGACTAAGCTAACCGTTTAGAAATAAATTATAATTTTGAATTATGATTTCAAATGTCATATAATACTTTATAAAATATTGATTTTGGTAAAATAATAATAATAATGGATAAATAAAGGGAAAAAAAATTATTTATTGCTAAATTTAGATAGTACATTACTTGTGGAAAATTATATTTACTATTTTTTTTGTTTATTTTGGTGGTCTTAAGATTTTATCATGATTTTTTTTCAAAATTTTGAGTTTACCTTTTTTTGGTGTTTCATTTTTATTCCATTAAAAAAATGTCAATGATTTTGGTATAGTGATCCAATTGAATATGATTTGTCTAGTTTACACTAAGTTTGAACATATAATTAAAATTTTTTGAGTGTACCATTTGAATTGTCAACTCTCTCTCTCTCTCTCTATCTCTCTCTACAAAATTGCATGCATAATTTTATTTTGTCCAAATAAAATAAATAAAAAATATATACCATAGAAATTACACAAGCAATAATTAATGTTTTTTTTTCTTTTTGTCAAATTTGGTTCTCTTATGGAGAAAATAATGAAATACCTAACTGTCACCCTTTATCTAGGCTTGAATTTCTCAATTTCTTGCAAATGAATGAGTGAGTTGCCTCTAGAATTTGGGTGTAATTTTTCTATTTCTTAATTACAATTTTGTTTCAATTTTATATCTCCAAATTTGGAAGTGTTGCAATTTTACTTTATGGCATTTTTAAATATAGCAATAAGTGGAAATAATTTACAAAATATATAGCAATCAGCTGTTTTGTTATATTATGCAGATAATTTCAATTTTTTTTTTGCTAATCCAACAAATGATTTCTCACAATAATTTTATATTAATTAGTACACCTTAATGTCAACAACTACAAGGAAGTGATAATTTAATGAAAAGCTGAGTATAAATTTTAAATCTTAAAACTCAATGAAACAAAACGCAAACCTCAAAAATAAAATTTTAACCTTTGAAACTTAACACAAAACTTATAAAGTAGGGATGTTTGGGTGCATAATATAAATCCAAACTTACCCAAACCTTATGTTTTGATGGAGTGTTTTAAATTCAATTTATAATACAAAAGTCAATCTGTTCCCACAGTTTCTCCAATTCAATCTTAGTTTCCATTGCTTTAACGTTTCACAATCACATTTCTCAATCCATTCTTGATTTAACACACATTCTAACCTCTCAAATTCACATTAATCCTAATTACGTTTTAGCCACCCAAAAAGATCCTACATGTGTAATATTTCGAAATCTTGGAACCAAATAGAAATTAGATCTTAAACCTAACAACCCAAAAGATGTTTACCCCTATCTTACAATATTGGTCCAATTAACTAATTCTTCCTTGTTTTAGTGTTTTCTTAAAAACACATGATCTTACAAAAAAAATAGTTATTTCTTAGAAGATTTAGGTATGAAATCAAATCCTTGATTTAAGCAACTAATTAATAATAATAATATATATATACACATATATAATCAAAATTCAAAAGATGATATGATAAACTAAGTTAATTAATTGATTAAAAAAAAAGGTAGTATATTTGATTAGGGTTACTAAAATTATTTTACAACCTTCCACCTTTGCTTTTGATGTAGGAAATCACTTAGAACTTAAGAGTCAACTATGAGCATAATAATAAGCTTTTGAGTTTGAAGGGATTTAAGTTTGTTCGAAGTATCTCGAGATTATAAAAGCCTTTCCTAGTGCTCTCAAATTACACTACAAGATTAGATAGCTGCACTTTTTCTACATAATACTATTTTACTTTATCCATCTATCTATATCTATATATATATATTAATTTATCCTACATCAATAACTTTTAACCTTTTTTTTTTTTAATTAAATGGGTCACTTCTAAAAAAAAATGTTTGTAAAATTACAAAATATCAAGATTTGTTTGAATGAAGGTAAGAAAATCCAATCTGATGCAAGAAAGTTGACTAAGATTAGGTAGGAATAGAATTACAACATGTGATAAGTTAGTGAATAATAGATTAGAAAATTGTAAAAATCAAGTATAAAAGTATTTTCAAGTGTACCTTCAAACTTTCGAAGATAAAAAGTGAAGGCTTAAACTTGGTGGTTGAAATTGGACCTTTATAATCATGATTATAAGTTTACAAACCCAAGAAAAACTCAACATAGTTAATATACAATCAACTAAGATGTTAAGTTTTTAATCAACGACCACATGTTAGTCAATTCATTTCTAGTTTATTCTATTTAAAATAAAATAGGTGTTCCCATAATCTACATTATATATAAATAAGATTGTTGTCATACCAATGCTAATTAGTTGGCAGTTTTTGTAATGAGAGGTCTTTTAATAATTTTAACACAAACAAGGCTGTTTCTAAGGTCATATTAAAATTGTTACAAAAACAAATTGTCACAATCAAGCATAAAGAATTATAATCTGATTTGAAAATGTAATGCTAAGTCCCCCAACCCCAATATACACAAATACAAAAAGAAAAAAAAATACCAAAAATTCAACACAACAGTAAAAACCTTTCCTTCGGGATTTTACTGTAGGATTTCAAGATCTTATGAGAATGACATTTAATTTTTGAAAATGAAATTTCAACTTATATCAATTTGAGATTTGATAATTCTTCCTTTTATTATTATTATTTTTTTTGGAAGTACAAATTATATTAATAGTGAACTTTTTTTAATATCAAATTAACAATCCTGGTTCATCTAAAATCAGATTTTGATGATCCAATCAGATCATATTATTCAAACAAAAAATAAAGAAGGAAAGAAAGAAAGAAGAAAAAGAAGTCACCGTCCAATAAGATTATGTTATTTCAAATCCAATCTCAGATGACGGTAACAAAATATTTAGAGACGGCGTTAGATTAATGAAATTAATACAAAAGAAAAAAAAATGTAGATAAAGTGATGAAAATTATTAGGAAATTGAATTCCAATTATGCAAAACCTTTGTTTTAAACTCAAAACATCAAAAAATGTAAGGATTAAAAGACTATAAAAACGTTTTAGATCATTAATATCATTGGTTCTTTTAAATTCTTGACCTTAATAGAAAGTTTGTTTTTTGAAAACTGGCATTCTAAGATGCTCAAAACAAACATCATAATCTATATCTCCACCAAAACAAGGCAAAATGATCAAACCTACTTCGAACAGAAATTCTTTTAGATTATGTGTAGACAACATGAAAATTTTCTGATTCCAATTCTCTTTCTGTCACAAGTTCTAAATTTTATCCAATTTTTAAATATTTATAAAAGGTGAAGTAATATAGCAATTAAAAGTGTGCATGCCATTAGATTATTGTTTCATTAACGTATTTAAAGACATGGCATGCCAATAGAAACAACTAAATTCTATTGGCGACTAAATAGAATTTCCTAGTAATCGAGTAACATATAAAATAGGATATCCACAAAACCAAATATGTTAATAAAGCAATAACTTAATCCTACATCAACTTTTTTTTATTAACAAATCCCACCTACTTAAGAAGTTACCTAAAGAAAGGATTAAGGATGATTACGGGTATTTAATTTAGAGGCCCATTAGTTTAATGGGGACCTAATCCGGTTTCTTAAGGTCCAAACAAAACACAAACTACGCTAATTCAAAACACTTTCGGTAGAGAAGTACCAAAAGGTAAAGGTATAGCAAGCAAAGGGCAAAGAGAAAAGGAGGGCACTTAAAAGTCACACACACACACTAAAAATAATCAAGTATATTAATGATAATAATAATAATAATAAAAATAACCTGACTTGTGGTTGTGGTTGAAGTTGTGCCAATGCAATGCCAACTCTGTAGCTTCTAGTACCAACCACAAGCAGGCCGACCATCCATCAGCGCACCGTCCGCCTGCCTATTAACAAAAATCCACACACACGCACGCAAAAGCACCAGACAAGTCAGCTTTCTAAAATTCTATTCTATTTCTACTCACTTTTTTATCTTGTTAGACAACGAAGTTGCCCACAGAAAAGCAGTTTTGATTGTTCTATGGAAATAAGAAAGACAACATCCGCAGACATGCACTTTCCTATCACATCATGGCATTACAAAATACGACCCTCACCTTGGTATTGACTTTCTCAACATCCTATACCTTAAAAGGTTTTTCTTTTTCAAGAGTTTATCTTGTTTTTTTTACCATGAGGATGTGTCTTAGTCAAGATGGAGGTATAAAGTAGTTGTTCAGCAGCATCATCATTTCCATAGTGCTGATCCATCCATATGCTAAAAGGCTAAGCAAAGCAACTTATTGAACATCAACATATTAGGTTCTTATGCACATAATATATTGCCACAATTAGCGAATCAGTTTCTAACTTCAAGTTCTACCATAATTTGTTTTGTTGAATTTCTATTGTTACACTCCCCTTTACCCACAAAGCAAAATATCATCATACAAGCTGTCAAGTTCTACTGTACCTGAAAACAATGCTTTGACAAATTCCAATATGCAAAGAGACAATAACAGTTTGCACTGAGAAAAAGTGGGGGGAGAAATATAAAGAGACACGTGTATGGAGTTGTGTATGTAAAGTGTAGAGAGCGAAAAAATACAATATCAAGATATAATATAGCCCTCTATACAAAGCACCCATAAGTTAGAACAGAGTTTGACCAAGACTCCTTTGTTCTTTTTTCTTTCTTAATAAAAAAAAGGTCAAAATCAATAAAGCTCATCTCCTGAGAAAAGGCTACAAGGATTGAAGAAAGCGGGACAAAAAGTCTCCTGATCCAATACATAGGTTTTTGGAACTTTAACAAAAAAACTGTAATGGCCACTTACTTGTGGAATCTTAAAAGGACTCGCACAAGTAGGGAAAAGGATGCACATAAGTCCATATTATTTGTTTGCCACGATTTCAATGTCAAGCAGCAGGAACCTTTTTCCCATCTTCGATGAAGAAAATTGCAGTTTCTGGAACCTGTTGCAACAATGGATTAAGACGCATATATATATAATACTCAAATAAACTCTCTACTCCGGAGGAGATTCCCCCCTGAAAATTTTCAAATATATGTTATGTCCACATAATTATGATTAGAAATAAATGATGATGGAATGAGGGGAATTCGAAAGAGGAACAATAAACAGTACAATTAGCAAGAACATGAAGAATGAATCAAACATTAGAAAACATGAAGCAACACTGACAACTTTTTCAAAAAGCAATGGCATCTGAAATCACATATGAAAGCAAATATAAAAGGTGTCATACATTAGAACATAAAAGATAAATTGTTGCTTTTAATTTTACTTAGCTTAGTATGTTATTGCAAGATGCATAAAATACTAAATTCAGACAACGAAGTTTAAGTCCAAGGTGGCGTTCAAAAAGAAGACATCTGTAGTGGAGCTATGTGTATCACTAATGAAATGGCTAGTTCATCTCTGACCTAGTGAAATGTTCAAATTTTCTCTGAACCAATAGTTTTTTCTCAATTCTAATTCAGGTTTTGCTAAATTATCAAACTCCATGGTGAAGTGAAAAATCCAATCATGACAATGCCAGACCCCAAAGAAATGGAAAAGACCATAAAAAGTGCATGATAGTTGTAATACTGGGGAAAAGGGCAAAAAGGAAATAACCAAGTTGGAACCTACTTTATGGTTAAAAGACCAACATTATAGTTCAATCTATATAATCTACCACACTAGACCTAATCATAAGTGTATATAGAATCGAAGAATCATCTTCCCTGAGTTGGGTTTTAGCACTGATAGAAAGTCTACATAGCACCATCATCCCCCATAATAGTGGGAAAAATGAGCAACTAAAATCCAGCAAGTTCTTAGAAAAAGAAAAATGGGCCTGGGAACCAATATTGTGTACTAATGCTACAGAAGTATAGAGGAGCGCAAGATGAGTTGGATGATATACCTCCAATTTCAAGAAGGAAAGAAGGCAACAACATCAATAGTGAAAGAAGTTGAACAATGATGGAGGAGCTATACCAGAAAGTTTGGTGCATGTCGAGTCTAGACAGTTATTAGAAGTTATGTGCTTGTGTGTGGTATCTGGATTAGTATTTAGGCACAGTAGCCTTTCTTTAGAAGAAATAATTTCATTAATTGATAAAATAGAGTAGAAATTTTCAAACACCTATTGGTGAATTATAACACAACTCCCCAATCGGATATTAAAAAGTTTTTTTATATATATTTTATGTTGGATTTATATATATATCCTTTTGAAAAGTTTTTTTAAAAAAAAGGTATATCCCCAACATGTCTATGTCCTAGTTTTCTTTAAATTGGTGTATCGTCATATCGTCGTGCCGTGTCTATGTCCATATCCATGCTTCTTAGAATCAAACCAAAATTACAAAAGAAACTCATCACCAATGCCGCCTAAAGAGAGACAATCCAAAAAGGGACTTAAGGTAAATTTAATATTATATCAACACTAACACTCTATTTCACTTGTGGGCCTGATTTGTAAAAAAAAACAACTGGAAATCAGTATTAATTAAGAAGCAAATAATATTGAACAGGTTTGAATACAAGAACTCCTAACAGGACCAAATACCAAAAGACTCTCTCCATCCCTCTCTCTAGAAGCTCGGTCTATTTTCTTTATAGTTTCTTCCCAAACACCACAAAACAATGTGCACAACTGAACCTCTAACATTAGATGAAAGTAACATAGAAGATGCCTTCTGGATTTCTTGTATTATTTTTCTCCAAACAACCGTGCACATGTTTGGGATTGATTGACACGTTCAAAGTCACTACTAAACATGTTTATAATCATTCAAAATTAATTTTTATGGCAAAAATCACGTTAAAAGCGCAAAACCAAGCATTAAATCGGTTTTAAATGATTAATAGCATGTTTCAAGTTGATTTTAAACATGATAAAAGTGATTAAATCCTTTCAAAATCACTCCCAAACTGAATATGATGTGAGTGAAAATAAATCATTGGCAAATTATTTGGTTGAAGTCAATTTGGTGCCAGGAGTGATGGAAGGGAGTTCATTTCAGTACAAGATGACCATGTAGGATGATACCAGCTATTGAACAAGAATGTTAATGTGATGGACAAAATGAAGCAATTGTTTGTGATAGAGAAATTTGTCGAAGTCACCAACTTAAGGTGTAATTGTGTCAAGATGACCATGATAGAGAAATTCTTTTGAGGTAGCACGTGAGGTGAGGGGCAACACCTGCCCCTCACTTCTGGACAGGGACCAAAGGAACCGTGCAGCATTGGATGAGAATACCTGAATCCCACAGCACTAAAGGAAAGATTAGAGTAACTATGTTCAAAAGGACAATCTTGACGGCTGGATAACAAACCCAAGCAACTCTCTTCCCAAACTGCATTTCGGAGGTTGAGAAGCTGAAGGCTCATAATCTTAGATTCTAGGTCAGATTTGGTTTGAAAGGCCAAACAAATATGATAATGACTACAAGATTGACTAGAGCACAAACACCAAATATTATTTTCAGGAAAGAACCAAACTTTCATTGAAAACAATAATAAAAAAGGATAAGAAGAAGAAGAAATAATAAATGGGAATCCAAAAAACTAAGCCCTAATATAGAAAGGAACTTCAATCAAGTACGATGAAACCTAAAGAGTAACTACAAAGAAGACTTTGTCAATAACACCTAAGAAGGAACATGGAACCTAAAATTACAAGGGCCCTTCTCAACCCCTCTAAAGGTCCTATTACTCCTCTCCTCCAACAGACCCCTACTCCAACATGAGACAAAAAATTTAAACAATCCAAGCAAAGTCACAATTCCAATAAATATGATCAAGATCTTCCTCTGCCCTCTGACAAAGAGTGCAACAAAACAGTCCTATCAAAGTAGATATATTTATAAAAAGCCAATCTAAAAAGTTAAAATCTTTTTCGGTGATCTTCCTAACGAAAAACGTAACCTTCCAGTTGATACTATGAGCCCTTCCCTATATTGGAGTGGATAGGGGAATAACGACCAAAATTAGTTTCTAATAGCAAAACCAAGATCTCCTTGTTTGTTTGTGGTTAGGAAGGTGAGGGCATGATGCAGCACTATCAATTGAATTGTACCCTAGTGGCAAGCAGACGAGAAATCGAGGAATCAATTTAATGAGAAAATGTACATGGCTCTGTGATTGCATGTTGTTGGTGATATATATTTAAATTTGTCTTCAACCACCAGCTTAAGCTTTTAGGTGAATTGGTGGTTTAATATGGTATTAGAGCAGGTGGACCAGGGAGGTCCTGCGTTGCTACATTGTCGTTTCCTCCCCAATTAAAATTGATTTCCACTTATTGAGCCTTTTAAATATTTCAAGCCCACAAGTGAGGTAAAATTGATTGATTTCCACTTGTTGGGCCTTTCAAATATTTCAAGACCACAAGTGGGGGAGTGTTGGTGATATATATTTAAATTTGCCTTCAACCACTAGCTTAAGCTTTGGGTGAATTGGTAGTTTAATACATGCTAAGAAGCACGAACACTTTAGTTTTAGCGTGTCCGTGTCCAACATGCTAAGACACACGGACACTTGGACACTCTTGACACTTGGTGGACACCTATTGAACGCGTGCTAGTGCAACAAATGCATTAGACATGCATAGAACATTCGTTGAGTAGACTAAAAAGACACATATATGACAATAATAATAACTTTTGAGCGTGGAATACATCAAACTAAGTCATGTAAGCATATAAATGCATCAATTCATTTACTATCAATTTTCTTTTACTATAAAAATTATATATATATTTTTTCATAAGCGTGCCTTTGTCGTGTCATGTCCTAGATTTTTAAAATATAGTGTGTCGTCATGTCTGTGTCGTGTTGTATTCGTATCTTGTATATGTGTTCTTGCTTCTTAGATTGGATGTACCACTTTTATTCATATCATTATATATGATCTAAAGTTGTCTTAGTACAGCAAGACTAGTAGAGGTGCGTGCAAGCTATCTCAGTACATTTGGAATCTTTTTTTTATATATATATCCGTGAGTGTCCGAGCCAGCTTACGCGCACCTCGACTAATCTCACGGGACAACCTGCCTGACCCTACAACATTTGGGAGTAAGGAAACTTGTAGGAAATTAATTCCTAGGTAGGTTGGCCACCATAGAATGAACCCATGACCTCTCAGTTGGATATTGAGACTATATCTCCCTTTTTACCACTAGGCCAACCCATCATGAAGGTTACATTTGGAACCTATTCAACATTGAAGTCCTTAACTTGATGACTTTTATACATACAACAGTAGTTTAAATTCATTAAAGTGTGGTGACAAATTGTTAGGTACTTAAGCACCTTGGAGAACCACACTCCAAAAGCAGTTGTTGGGGTGGGAGAGCCAAGCTACTCAAGTACCACATTGGTCCTCCCATTCTAACCAATGTGGGACAAAGACATCCCATACAACCTTTGTTCCTAACAATACCCCGTCCCTGGAAAGTCAAAGTCCCAACGGCTACTCCAACAGCACTTCACTCGGCCACACCTGATCAAAACGCTTCGCCGGTTCCACTTCGAAACATCGATAACCGACTCTGATACCATTGCTAGGTACTTAAACACCTTGGAGAACCACACCCCAAAAGCTAGCTATTGGGGTGGGAGAGCCAAGCTACTTAGGTACCACATTGGTCATTGCATTCTAACCAATGTGGGACAAAGGCATCCCATACTCCCTTGGTTCATAACACAAATAAATTCTAAGAATTCAGGATGGCAAATAAAATTACGTCAAAATTCAAAGCTAAACTTCAATAAAATTGTTTCTTTCGTTTATCATCATTATTGTTATTATTTTGGTTAAATAATATGCCACAAAATTGATATAATTATAGAATGACTAGATAATGGAGAAACATATTTGACCATGTAGACCTTTTACATTGTACTTTCAGAAAAAACCAAAAAGCATCCAATCGGATTTTTATCATTAGAAGTTGAAAGTGTTGACGTTTTTTAAAGCTAACTACATCCATGATAACCAAATCAAATTCAAGAATATATGGTAGAGTATAAGCAAAAAATTCAAGTACAATGCTGCAATGAGTTCAGAGGCAATGGGAGGCAGGTATATGCTTTTCTCCCAGATTGTACAGGGGAGCCTAGCTCTAACTCATGGCTATCCAAAAATAATAATAATAAATAAATAAAATAATGAATAAGTATCTTACATCAGGCCAAGTCTCCGTAATGAAATCCACAATGTCATAGGCTATGTCACCTTGAACATCAATTTGCTCTTTCTCAGTTGGCCCCTAAAACCAAGTATTAAACAGATGATAAGAAATCAAGAGGCATCTACAGTAGACAGATATCTAAGTCACGACACAAGAAGTTAACAACCTTAACCACAGAGGCACCAGTAGCAAACTTTTTCCCAAGTTTCTTTGAAGCATCACTTAGCTTAACTCCTAAATCCAGTTAAGAGACATTGTTATTGGAAATAAATGTAACAATGAAGAAATGTCAAGTAGGAGTAGGAAACAAAGTATTGCTCACCAAAAAGGTCTAATCCTTTTACAGTTGTAATGCACTTTCTTTTATTTCGTGTAACCTTCTCAATAATAACTTCTTGCTTATCCTACATGTACATCCAATAAATTAATTCCATCGTGTGAATCTTTTATTTATTAGTGACAATAAGATTGAATTTAGTGACTAAATTACTTTTTTCTTTATCTTGCCACCGGGAAGACGTTTCACTTCCTCTTGCTTAGGTCCTGTAGTTTACCACCAAAAGAGAAAAGAATGACTAGAGTTATAAGTCATAGGTTGAGACCAAACAAATATAAATTATTATTAAACAATGAAGGAAAAGCAAACATCAGTTAAAATACCATACAATCAGACCATGTCAAACATAAGCCAACCAAATCAATAGCTACCTAGAGAAGAGGGGTATGAAAGCGAACCAATTGGCAAAAGGGGAAAAACGATCTATGGGATTACTTGCTGCAGTGTATTTGAGATGAAAAAAATTTTACTAACTTCAAGAAATATATTTTAGGATCAATTAATCGTACATAAACTCGCTCACTCAAGGTCCAATAAAGTTCAATAGTCTTCTGGGGCCTAAGCACAAAGCACAAAAAAGAAAAATAGAATGCAGTCTTTATTTGTGAGTCGCACTATATATAAATGGATTACATTAAGAAGAGAAACTACAATTGAAATAAAGAAAGAAAACCCCCAATTATTAATATTTTAAAAAATAAAGAAAATGCCTTGAGGTCCAAGGCTTTGATCCTTGAGGCTTCACAAAGAGCACGCATCTGATTTTGTGAGGCTTGCCTTGCTTTTTTGAACCGAGGGTGCAAACCTACGCCTAGAGCTCTGGTGGGCGCCTAGGATGGCTTTTTTAAGCAGTGCACATACTGGTATTAAATGTTCGATATCCGACTATCCGCAAAGTTCCAATGTCAGAAACACTAACTCTAGGCAGGTTGGATCACAAAGTTAAATCTGCTCAAACTCAAACAATGTAATTGATCCCAGTTTCCAGGAAACTCTTTGGCAGACCAATCGTACCTAGCCTCCTAAGGAATTCCACAATTTACCAAAAATGATAATCATTTTATTTCTATCTTTCCACACATAACCAAATCGTGGAAAACATTATTCAATGGCCCCGGGTCTCAAACGTGCAAGGTAAGCACCGCCAACACCTAATACTACTAGGAAAATAGATTATCCACTACCCCTACTCATTTACAATGCTAAATAGCCTTCGTAGTGAACTAAATAGAATCAACAGGAGGTGAGTTCATTCAACCGAACCTAGCATATAATTACAACAAAACAAAAAACTATGCACATAGATTCAAACACACATAAACAAATTTGACAGGTATACCTGAAGAAGCAGCTCCATCGCCAGCAGCAGATGAGATACTGGTGGACTGCAGTTGATTAGAAACTTCACCAGCTTCCCTCGCATTGGCCTCTGCAGACAAAGAAATGTTAATCAAATAAACTGGGATATGAAGTAAGAGTTGCGATTAGGGTTAGGGAGTGGGAAGAACCTTTGAGGAGATCGGGATAGAGGTCGGGAGCATTTTGGATCAACCAGGGCTTGCATTTCTCGAAATCGGGTCCAAATTCACAATACTCCGCCGGTAAACTGCAGACCGGACAGTACAAAACGCGCACCGGTTGGGGTTTCTCCGCCATTGAAGCACCTCAAGAACAGTCTCTCCGCCCCCTTGTTGGTGCGAAAGAGATTTTTTTTTCTTTCGCTGTTCTTTGGTTTGTTGCTTGAGAATGAGATTCGGAGAGGCAATGAACAGTGGAAGGGTATTTTGCGTTAGGACGCAAATTTCTAAAATATCTTTTCCATATAAATTAAACAATTTTAGTCTTTTTTTTTTTGTGGTGGTTTTTTGTTTCACATACGTTACACGGGATGCCATGTTATTTTCTATAATATAAATTACACCAACACTAATAATTATATTTTCATATTTATCTAACGTACGGTTATATCTCATCATTCTTTACTTTTATTTAGAATTAATATTTTATTTTTAATATTTTTTTTAGGTAGTCTCTTTATTTCAAGTTTAGGTAGATTTTAAAATGTGATAAAATTTAATTTATTTTTAAAAAGTTATATTATATCTTTAAATTATAAAATATTTTTAAATTATATTATATTATGAAATATTATTGAAAGAAGCATCCGTTATAAAGAAGAAAAATAGATTTAAGTAATATATAGAAACATGATAGCAATTATTATTGGATAATTGATATAAAAAATATAAGTATATATAAAATGTTAGGTTTTTATGAGATTAAATAATTAATTTATCGTCTTTTACTATTTTAGAATTTGAATATTTGTAATAAATATTCATAAACTGCTTATACATAATATAAAAATCATATATTTCTAAACTAAGAATTTGAAAATGTGTAACTAAAATCATTGATTTGAATTTAGTTTTACCATATTTCAGTTTCCTAACTCTTTTGGTTTTGTTCTTATGTCTAAATATTAAATATTTATCATCTAAAATAATACTAATTTTAAAATTTTAAAACACATTCTAAAAAAAATGTTATGAAATTTTAGAGTGTTAATCTATAAAAGCATAACAAAGAGATATACTAATTTAAGATAAAATACATCATGAAAAATAAGGTATTATATCATTTTACTTTCTCATTTTAGCTAGAAAAATAAAATGAAGATATAATAGAAAAGAATATGAAAGAAATTTTTTTCATTTTCTCATTTATATAACTAAAAAAATAACAAAAAGAAAAATAATTCCAACCAAATAGAAAAATAGATAATATTTATAAAGAAATGAAAACAAAGAAAGAAAATATTTGTACGGATCTCTAACACCGAACAAATAAATATTGTCTTCGTGCATTTCTCTCCTCCTAATTGATGATGTGGTTTTCTAGATTCACTATTGATCTTTATCTTCACATCTTTCTTGTCTCCTTGCACTTCCATCTCCACTTAACAATGATTTGTTATTCAATGAAGCAAGATATCATACATTTATATTGAATAAATTGGTAGAAAGTATAGGTTAGAGAATTTTAAAGGCTTCTTTTAATTTATTATCATGCCTATAAAAATTATTCTTCCACTACCCATGAAATTAATTAGAGTAATAAATATTTTTTAATCAAATATTTAATGGTTAGAGAAATGAAGAGGAAGAGTTAAAATTCACCCAATATTCATGCATTGAAGTTGAATGACAAAATTGTCATCAAATGATTAGTAAAAATACTTATAATTAAAAGGGTAAAATGGACTAAAAAATTTCTCATATAGGAGCTTTTATATATACTATAAATAGATAAACTATATATAAAAAATAAAAAACCAAAATCCAAACAAATTTACGAGGTCGGTGTAACCAAAAAAATAAAATAAAATTTCATACTTTTTTCTATGTTCCTATAATGGTTGCGCAACAACTTATTCATATTATTAATCGTATATCAAGATACCTAGATCTAAAATATGACATTTAACTTTAAAGTTCCTACGATTGAGTCACCGAAAAGAAATGTACACTCGTTGGTATAGAAATTAACTTTTAATTTTTTTAAGTCTTTTTTAACATATCGGTACACTCGGTTTATTCATGTCTCCCTCATAATCTCGAGCCTTACATATGGGTACACTTGGATATTCATGTCTCCCTCATAATCTCGGGCGTTACATATCGGTACACTCGGGTATCCTGTAATTAATCACGATGTATGTTTGTTATTTTACGTTGTGAGCTTGTGAGTTTTTTTTTCAAATTTGTTCTATACAATTAAATATTTGTGTGTTTTATCTATTTTTTAATAACCTCTTTTTCTTTTTCAAATATAGCAAAATAAACTATAAAAAAATAAATCTATTGTCTATAATTTTGGGTCATAGATATTCATTGATAGAAGTCTATCAATGTTATAATAAAATCTTGAACTTTGTTATGTTTTTAAAAATATTTGGTAATTGTTATAGATAGCAAAAAAATGAATGGAAATTGTAAAAAAAAAAATAGAACGAAAAAATATTTACATTTATAGAAAAACAAGTGTAATTAATTTTGTCTAATGATTTTGTTATATGTAGTGTAAATAGTTTGTCAAACTTTTATATTTTTGAAAAAAATCAAAAAATAAAACTATTTACAAAAAGGGAATTTTTAAAAATAGCAAAATAAATTAAAATATTTACAAGCTATTGCAAAATTTTGGATTTTATCACTGATAATTTTTTATCACTATAGCATATCAATAACTATCAGTGATAGAATTGTTATAGGTTGTAAATATTTTGTAAAATCTACTATTTTTTAAAAAAAAAAATTTACAAAAAACAAAAATAGTACAATATTAAAATTATTTACAAAATATAGCAACAAAATTTTATGAATTTTGCTATATTTTGTAAATAATTTTAATATTGTGCTATTTTTGTTTTGAAAATGTTCCTCTTTTCAAGTGTTTTGTCTTTTGAAATATTTTTTCTAAAAAATATTTAAAAAAAAAAAAGCAAAATATTACATTTTTTCACCTAATACAAAATAGTTTGTCTTGCTCTTATGTCATTCATCGTAGATAAATCGTAATATTTTACTATGTTTGTTAATATTTTGATTTTCTTTTGTTATATTTGAAAATATGTTTTCTATTTACTTGTTTAATAATTATTTAATTTTTTTAAGATAACAAATGTAATTGTTTCCTTTCATTTTTTAAAAATACTTTGAATGATATGGACAAATTAAAAAGCTAAGAGTAGAATAGATTATCCTTTTGCATTTACTATTTTTCATAAAGCATATTTTGGCATCCCTAATAATTAATTTGGTTGATGTGGTAAACGTGTGTTTTTCAAATTTAGAATTTTAATTGCAAAACTATTGCAATATGGACAATCGTTTGAGCACCAAAAAATGGAATACTTCTCCCCTTTAATTAGTTAGTTGGTGAGGAAACAATTTATGAAGACGATGATTAGTAGTTTGGTTCGAGAGGATGATCAGCCACAATATGACTAAGACACAACCTACTCTAAACTCTTCCAAATCATAGCAATGTGTATATTTTGTACCTTATACTTTTATATTCCATAAAATTAGAGCATATTAATTAATATAAGATGTAAATTACTGTTTCGTTCTATATTTTATAAATGTGAGATATATTTAATAACATAAACTACATATTATTGTTTCATTCCATGTTCATATTTCATAAATGTGGAATATATTTAATAACATGGAATATATATTCTTGTTACATTCCATATTTATATTTCAAAAACATAGGTATAATTAATAACACTAGTTATATAATTCATATTTAAACATATTTGATCAATATAAAAAATGATACATTGGACTAAAGCGCATTTTTAAATTATATATTTTTAAATTTTTTTGCTATAACAATTCCAAACTACATATATAAATTTTTAGCACGCATATAATAGATATGAAATCTTGTTATATTTTTTAAGTATTTTGGTTTATCTTACTGTATATTTGAAAATGTCATCTAAAATTAAATTATATATTTTTTAGTATGAAAAAAAAAGAGTAAAAGTAATCATTAAAATATAAAAATCAACAAATTAAAGGTAAACTTAGAATGAAAAATGTGCATGATTTCAAAATAGACATTTATGAAATATATAGTTAGACTTTATGTTACCTAACTTCATATTCTTCAATTTGTTAGACTATTTATGAGTGTAATGTAACTTGTGCTAAAGCCCACGTAAAAGGCCCAATAAAAACAAGACATTTTCAAATTTTTGAAATCGAGTTTTTAACACAATAGTTATTTGATGTACTAAAATATTTACAAAATATCACGATATTTACGATGAACCATATAGGCTATTATATGTGTCTATCATAGTTTATCAAAGCATATCACCAAATAGATGGTGACATACTTTTCTAAATTTATAAATACAGTTAGAACTTATAAATTTTGTCATTTCAAATAGTAAGGAATAAGTGCATTGCATGTGAAAATACTAAAGTTTAAATTTGATGTTTTCAAACAGTAACTAACGATTTTGTAAAAAAAAAATCAAATGCAAATATACAATATATAACATATACAAATGTTTTCTTTCCCAAATATACTCGTAAGTGAAACAATGCAACAAATCAATATTCAACTATCTATATCAAAACAATCGCAACTCATCGATATTGGTTGTATATGTTGAACTCAACAAACATATATGTTCAAATAGTCGTATCTCATCTTCAAGAGTTATATATTAATTGTCGACATCAATTGCACCTATTAGACTACCAACTACACCCATTAGATTCTTTGAACGTGTCCTCTTTAGAAGCGTAAAATATAATTTTTAAAATGATAGAGACATAATAAGAAACAAAAGATTCTCTTACATTGTATCATTTATATAGGTATAGATTATACATAGACTATAGGTTATAGATTTTCCTACATTTATTTTGAAATTATATATGTATAGTCAAATAATAATGGGTAGTTGGAATGTTCACTTTATTCTAGAGATTTATTATCTTGAAATATATGATCTCAAAGAAGTGTGGCATCAAATCACACATATCATAACAAAATCAAAAGATTTATACTATTGGAATCCAAATTGATATTTGTTATTGAAAGTGCTTTACTATTTAAATCTTTAAGCTTTTTCTTCTCAAATACTTGATTAGTTGTAGTGTTTCTATCAATATATTAATTATAAATACACATTATCAATTTTATTTTTAAAGTTATGGAGAATTTTCTTATATTATCGTTAAACAAAAACTTTAATCCCAATACATTAACTAGTCTTGTCAATAAAAGAAATGTCTTTTTTTAAGTACGAACAGAAATGAACGAATCAGATTTAATATTTAGTATTGTGGAAGTACACGTTCATGTCATTTAAAATTTGATAGGTAACTAAAGGTTTTCCTTATAATTCATTGCTTCACATAAAATAAACATTTAAGAATTTTGTTGATCCATAAAATATAATTATATAATAATTTATTGATATAGCAAATTCCAAATAAAAATTGTATACTTCTATATAGTTTCAAAGAATGTGATGTAGATGTACGTATTCGAGATTATATTAATATTTTAGAAGATTAGTAAAAAATAATGATGGAAAAATTCGGTTAGGGACAATAGCGCGCTTTCCACAATAGTATGATATTGTTCTCGTGGTTTTGTATTGTTTTTAGTTTTATTTGAAATATTTTATATAATATAACCACAAATTTATCTTCATTTGAAAAAAAACATATAGAATTTTGTCTAAATTTTATCTCGATCATCTATAATAATTGATCACATTAACTTATGGGAAAATATAGATTGTGGACTACAAAAAAATTGTTCAAGTAGTTCTTTTTTTAAAAGCTAGATAATGAATAAGACATAGCACTAAATAAAACCTTATACTTTTAAATGTTTAAATGTTGAAATTTAGTTTTGATGTTAGATATATTAAAGTAGGTTTTAATTGATTTGAGTTTATCCAAGGATAGATTAGTATAAATATAGATTTTAGGTTTGTATCTCATTGTATGCAATTCTAATTCTAATCTATTAAAATTTAAGAAAATAATCATTTTGGTATTTTGGCTATCTACCATTTTTCTATCTTTCATAATCCACTTTCTATGATGTAATTTAACACCTAAAAGTTTAGAGAGTACATTTGTATTTAAACCATGGAAAATAAAAGTGTTTTAATGAGTGATTTTAGTTGAGTGATTCTACTCCATTGAACGCAATCGTCTCGATATCATATACTTTAAGCTCACTTGCATGATAAAATTATACGTCTGCAGTTTTGCGTCCAATACACTCCTAAATTTCAAACCATTGTTTGTTGAAATAGTATCAATACGAAGCATTTGAGGAAATTTGATAATCTACTAATTAGTTTGTTGGTTCGAGCTTTTTTTTAATCTATCTATGTAAGTGGGTTGATTACCTTAGACTCAACCCGCACGCATACAAAACAATTTAATCTCTTTCTAAAATGGCTGACCCATTACAATGGTTAGCTTCAAACCTATAGATTCTTTATATGCATATATATGTGTGCACGGGTGTACTCAACAATATTATTGTTGAAAATCCCCTAGAAGGAGTGATGCGTTGATAAGCCTTAACACCTAGCTAGACATAATGTATGCTTCCTTCTAGGAGTGTTCATAAAATATTTGAAAACCAAATCGAAAAACCGAACCGCAATTGAATCTAAATTGAACCAAAATCGATACCGATTGCATGCGGTTCGGTGCGGTTTGTGTTATGTTGAAACTATTTCTTATGCTGTTCGGTTCGATTTAATATTTTAAACCAATTCTAAAATTGTTCACTTCATTTAAAAAAAAAATTAAAATGTTCATAAAGGTTTTGTGTCTAAAACTCAGTTTAATATGTTGATCCGAGATCCATCGAGATCTAAAATAGAAAGGATTTTTTTATAAAACTCGGTGCTTTGATGGCCCGAGATTGTTTGAGATTTAAAACAAAAAGGAATTTTTTATTGAACTTGATGCTTTGATAGCCCGAGATTCTCCGAGACTTAAAACAGAAAGTAAAGTTTATAGAACTCGGTGTTTTGGTGGCCCGAGATTGTTCGGGATTTAAAACAGAAAGACAAATTTTATCGAACTCGATGCTTTAATGACTTGAGATTCTTTGGGATTTAAACCGAACTGAAATCGAACAGCATGTGTGGTTCGGTTTTGATTTGGTTTGATACAAACGTGCAGTTTGGTTCAGTTTCATTTGAGATTTTTTTTTTCATTTTGCGGTTCGGTGCAGTTTCAGCTTGAAACCAAACCGAATCGAGAATACCCCTAATTCCTTACCTTGTATATCGCACAATTTGTTGGTATCTCGCCTGGTCAGAACCTCTTCTTTAGTCAACTCGCGTTATGGTTAAGTCGTCAAACGATCACCCCGCCTTCTAATCAACTCACTTGCTAGTCAAAACGCCTAGCGATAACCTCGTCTGTCACCTTGTTAAAACGAGTACTACAAAACAGAAACAAGTTAAAAGGAGGGCTGAATCGTTGATCTTGCTCTTTTTAAGACATTTTGCGGCTCTGCTCTTTTGTGCAAACAGATTTGTGTTACCCTGTCGTCTCTAGAATAAAACAATTTCGTTCTTCAATTAGTTTTGCACTGAAACGAATCGAAATGTCAACACTTAGATAAACATTTAAATGCCCAGAATACTAAAAGAGAATTTTTGGGAGAGAATGAAATCGTTGTATATGTTTTATGTGTATTGAAGAGAAGAATGAAACCATATATATATTAAGCGAGAAGAAACTCCAACGATCATATTATTAATGACAAAAGAAAAACTTATTGTTAATTATAATTTATTTTGAAACGGTTTTGGTTTTGAAAAGTTTAATTTACCAAAAACGTTTATAATATAAGAAAACAGTTTAGCAAAAATATATTATCATTATTTTCCTCTCCTCACTCGACCAACTGTAACGGCGCATGGGTTGAGATATCGGCAAAACTACTTTTGCCTATCAACCCATCCCATCCAAACTTTGTTGTCCTTATATAAACTACATATATTAAAATAAGTAAACTATATATATTGAGTTTGACACATATATTTATTTGAAATTTAGAAAATGGAAAATGAGTAACATATAATAAATATGGTCATTTTAAGAGTGTTAAACACTGAGATTCACGTACTGTGTTAATATATTTATATAATTTTAAAATCTTGAAGTCGGCGAACTCAGGTTTGAAAATTTTATTTTATTTTTTCATTTTTCAAGAGAAGACATTTATTGAAAAAATGAGTGTGATAGAAAAAAGGAAGAAAAAAATATTTATAGAAAATCTAAATTATTTAATAGAATTTAAAATTTTATTAAATTTTATAAGTATTTTGGTTAATTTGATTGTAAGAAAATAGCAAAATAACATTAGAAAATCTTCAAATAAAACTTTTGAGTAGGTGATCTAAGTCCTCCATCATCCTGGATTGTTGCAAATGAAAAGAAAAACTAAGAATAAGAAAATAAAAAGGAAACGGGTTGTTGATAAATTATTATCACATTTTTCTTTATACTTAATTAAATGGATAAAGAAATGAAATGAGAAGAGAGGAAAATTGCTTAAAACCCAAACCTCTCAAAAGTGGAGTCAATGACGTCATCTCAATTATTACAAGTCCTACTTTCTTTTTCCCTACTTTTTTCTCTTTATTTTATTTATACAAAAAAAATCATACTCATTTTAAAGAAAGCCTTCATTGACTACAACGTCTTTTTTTCCCCCCTTCTTTTCTAAAGCAATAATTGATTTCAATCAAATGTCTAATTTCAATCTTTTATTTTCAAATTGAGTGAACAATAAATTCTTTCTTATATTCACTTATTTCGATCAAAATTAACTTTAAATATTATATATTATCATCTTTTATTGTTTTTTTTTTAAATATTATATATTGTCATCTTTACTATAAATTTTTAAAAAATATTCACTTACTGTATTATATGTTTGCTTGCATTAAAATTATTGTTATTATTTAGAGCTAACAAATTCATACCTAATACATTTAACATCAATATATATTTTTTATCATCGACAATCTATGATTGGTTCCAAAAAAATTTATTCTAACACTATCTTTGTACATCTGTTCTAATCACTCAAACAAAAATTATTAAATATTTCTTAAAAAAAATCAAAATTTATTATTAAAAAATTATAATTAAACAATATGATAGCGAAATATAGATAGATATATAAATAAAAGAAATAGACGTGAGTTTTTATGTATGGACAAATATATAAAGACAGGAACCAACAACGTCACAGAGTATATGAATATGTTGTGGCACAATAATATTCCAATTAAATCATTTTCCTATTTTCCATTGTGATTGGACCCATTAATTTTGAATATATAATCCAACCTTACAAAAATTAATCAATAATCAATTCAACAAAAAGATAAACATGAATTAATATAATAATTAATCTTGTGGAACAACATTGCAAAATTTCAAACAATTTCAACAACTTTTTTATTTACAATAATTTAGTGGTAATTAAAATATATAAAGTTTTAGATCTTCTATTTATAATTATTTTTTCTTCTCATTTTCTAACATCTCAACTAAAAATTGACGTAGTTTAATTATTATTTAATTTTCATTCTTTAAAAAAAAGTTAAACTTATTTTCTTTAATTTCTTGATTTTATCTTCTTTTTTTTTAGTTTAATGATATATAATAGCTTGGAACACACTGTATATATGTATATAAACTAATAAAAATACATTTTATACCTAAAATGCCTTTTATTTATATTATACTCACTCTCACATTTTTATACTTTTATTGCTTATATTTGTATGTTTTTATGATATTTTTACTATATCATAAGGATATCAATTTATTATTTATTTATGAGTTATCATTACAAATATCGATGTGAAATGAGATGTATTGTCAAATTCTTAATAATAACTAAGATCACTTTTTACAAGTTGGTAGAATTTTTATGCTCAAAATCATGAAACAGATAATCATTTATTTGGTATCTTGCAAAGGAACAAAAACGACCATTCTTACCCTTCTCATAGGATTCCATATGTAAATGAAAAGTTTATGGCTAACTAATATAGTTCATCGTTATTTAACTATTACAATTGATATATAACTGATTTTGGAATTATACGCAATATAAAAAATCTTTTGAAAGCACACTTTATTCCACCAAGAGAACGATTGGGGTGTGGACATGAAAATCTTTAGAACATCATCACTTATTCACTTCATTTTTCATTTTCATTTAGGCGTTGGCTTAGCTTAGCCTCTCTAGAGAGGTTAGACAAAATTTAATTCCATGCTATAAACTTTTTTTTATTTAAAAAATGGTAGCAACTAAAAGTCCAATTTTGGAAAATGCAAGATATTTTCTCTTACATTTATTCATAAATTTATTGGAAAAATGAAAAGTAAAAGAAAAGAAAAAGAAAAGACATGACATAAAAATTACTTTAGAGTCAATTCTTGGGACATGAAGTGGGGTGTCAACATAACATGGTGACTATGTCAAGTCATGGTCATTTCCCAAACATACAAAAGAAAAACTTCTATTAAATTTAAATCAAATTTCACGTTCTATCTATATATCATCGATACTTATCTTAATCAATTGATAAAATTTGATTAACGCTTTGTGCACAATCAAAATCGGCTAATATTGCATGCATACATGTGAACTGTCTATTTATCTTATATATGTTAATTTATATTGACTAGATTCATGAGACATTGAAGAATATCGACTATTATTCATGAACCATCAAAGGAAAGTTTTGTTGTAGTGTAGCTTCATAGAAAACGAGTTATATAAAAGACATACATCTATCGTCGTAATGTTTTACCTATAAGTAGGATGTAAGATGTTTGGAATAATGATATATCCTTGAAAATATATTTACAATAACATAACGTGATTTATTTTGATTATAATATTTATGAATGCGAATTTTTATTTGACCTAAAACATCTTGCAAGGTTAGAGATGGTTGTCCTAGTTAAATATCCATTGAGAACATGTTTAGTATAATGTTTGATTTATACTAAAAAGGAACTTATGCTAAATTGGTTGGTAGAAATATAGTAATGCTTGAACAAAAATGAATTCTACTTTAACACTATTTGGATGCTCAACTTTATGGTTCAAAAAAGGGATCTAAAACCAATTTAATTATTTCAATAACAACTTTCCACCACAACTTGCCTTAAAAGATTGTATGGACATACTCTATAGTACTAAAAAAAATTATTCCCAAATAAGTGAATTAAGTTCAAATGAAATTAGATTAAAATATTGTTTTGATATTTGAAAGAAGTTTTTTAAAAATAGAAAAAATCAACAAAATATTATTTCTTAAGTTTTATACCATTTTAATTTCAATAAATATTAAATTTAGTTTTGACTTATTTTTTAAAAAACAATTTGTTATTTATCATAATTTTCCTAATTTTCAGTCGGAATATTATTGTTGATTTGGGTAAAATTTAATTTTGATGAACTTTATAAAAAAACAAATTAAAAATATTTTAATATAAATTTAACTATATTAATAGTTTAAATTTTCTTAGAACTAAAAACACACAAAGCCATCAAGAGATTAGTTCAATTAGGACAAGTTCTACATAGCTAATTCCTTTCACAATTCAAAGATTATGCGACCTTTTTTAAGAAAAACAAAAGAAGATGGTCTAAAGACCCATCATTGAAGAACGAAGAAAAGAAACTCCTCACCAAATTTCTTTCCGCCATTAATGGCGGTACGGCAGATATGTTCCCAAGGACAAAAGAAAAAAACAAAGCTACAAAACCAAACCACCACACAAATCCAAAGTTATAAAACACAAATTGATTCTATAAAATATTCAGAACAGTGGAAGACGAAGTAAGAAAGACCTTATCATTTTTTCCCTGTAACCATGTTTCTGTAACGCAACAGAGATTCCAACCTCTGCAACTGCAGCTGCTGTTTGAACTTGTTTATGAAATCATCAGCTCTCGAATCCACCTCCTCCTCCCCTCCTTCCTTCGTTTCTGCCTCCTCCGCTCTGACCGTCGCCGGACGCCGCCGTTCGATTTCATTCACTACTTCCTCCGTTTCACTCTGCCCCGCCGTGGACGACACCCACGGCAGCTTCTCGCTCAACGATTTCTGTAATCGCCGCCGTAAGCTCGTTGCCCGAGGGAGAGTTACGGTTTCAGATTTACTCCGGGTGACGGAATGGTCCTGGTGGGTTTCGTCCGGACTCTGCACTATGGTCTCTGCCGCTGGCTGGGGAGCTTCCGGTTGGCGGATTGAATCGGATCGGTTGAGGGTGATGGATTTGAGACGATCCAACATGGAGGGAGTTCGAGCCGGAGCCGGGTTCGGGTTGGGATAGTAGTTGGAGTCGTGGAGGGTGAAGTTGAAAGACTTGACTCTTTCTAGGAAAGAGGGAGGGCGTGAGAGGGGGGAGGCGGTGTGGAGATGGTGGGGGGATTTATGGGCAGTGAAGCGGGAAGTGATGGCGATGGTGGCGATGACAAGGTTGATGAAGATGAAGAGGGAAGCAGGAGTGATCCATGTTGTGAGGGAAGTCAACATGCCGAAGTCGAGCCGGTGGAACAGAGAGTTTAAAGAAGGGAGTAGGAGGATGGGAGAGGATGGATGTTATATATGAATGAGAACGGAAGAAATGAAAGGTTGGTAGAACTATCGTTGTGTTTATCTTTTTTATATTTATGGTTAGATTTTATGGACAATGCATTAAAAATCCTTTTTTTCCTTTGTTTTTTTTTTTTTGTTGGTAAAAAATATTTTTTGGTGCCAAGATTTTTAAATTCATGTTTTTGATGTTGAAATTTAAGAACAGACACTTTTATCTTAGATTAGGTTAATTATGTTTAATGATGTTTAAATTATATAGACTTGAAAATAAATTAAAATAAAAGTTTTAAAATGTTAAAAATAGAAAAAATTGTCAAATTCTTTATGCAACAAACCCACTCAAATACAAAATTATTACGCTCAATTATTTTTACGATGGTAAATATTTGGCCAAATGTTATGTGTTTGATAATTTCCCTAAAATATGTCTATAACTTAAAAATATTTTGTAACGCCACAAAATTTAAGGCCAAAATTTTTTCTTAAAATGTAAGGCCTCTACTTCCAACAAATTCGTTCCTCTCATCGCCGCCACACCCTCCGTTTGTCGAACTCCAAGCCCAGTCACACAACGTTGTGTTCCACTATTCGTTCGTCATCGCGCTGTCACTTGAGCCAATCCATCCCCTTCACGAGTCGTTTTCGGAAGTCCAAGCCAGACCTGAGCTGTGTGAGCCAATTGTTTCTCTTAGCCGAGCTACCTAAATTTCTGCTATTTTTTTAATAGGTATTTGGTGGTTTGTGGTGAGTATTTGATTGAGTTTTGGTATGCCCATCAAATATCAATTTTTTTTTGTCTAAGTAAATTAATTTTGGTTAATGTTGGAGCATTTTTAAGATGAATTGTTTTTCTTGAAGGTTTGATTTACTAGTTTTGGAGTGGTCATTGATACAATACCCAAAGGTTGAATTGGTTTCAACCCCTTGATGGTAAGAATTTGAAAAGACTAGACATATTTGTTGGGATTGATGCCCTAAATCTTGTGGTCTTGTAGTTTGTAATTGTATATAGTATACAAACATTTTATTTATCTAATAAAATAAAGTGTGTTATTTTATTTGACATTTAGTTGCATTAACCCACAAAACCAATAAACTAACATCCAAGGTTATCTTATGTAACCTAAACATGTATGTGGAGACATACAAGTGGATCATGTTTAAATAATAACCTAAATGGTCTGTAGTAGATGGATAAGGCTGGATACCTTATCCTGATGACACTAAGAATACGACATGCTTTGTAGTTGTTACAATTGTTCTAAAGTGCTACAAATGATTTGATCCTAATCATTCATGTCGAGACATTAGAGCAAGGGTATTCTATACAAAGGGTTTGTATAAAATTGGACCATGAAATGAATAGTTTCTCTTATTAACACCGTTACTAGTTGAGACTACATTTCACCAAGATGACCATAGGTGACTTGACCTAAATCCTGAGTGAGTTGTGAACTCCTGCCTATGAAGGTAGTCCTTTGATTTGCATGGGTGAGAGTGACCTATATCGCCGACTCAATAGATCTACCATTTTGGAGATTCGTTTGATTAGGGAGCTGGAAACACAATTACACAAGAAGGAATTCACTCATTCTCTATAGATAGAGTAAGTAGAGAAATTGCTCTCTTAAGGGCTGATTCCAGAGCTTGAACAATGTGGCGCCACACCCTCTCTTGGGCCGAGAGGAGTTTAGTTATAGTGGGACTATAACTATTGTTCATTAGAGGGATTGGTGGTACTTAAGGAGTTAGATGTAACTACAGGGCAAAACAGTAATTTTTGGTCTAGTTGTACTTATGAGCAATTTGTGAATGGTCATTGCACCGTTGATTGGTTATATCTAATGGACATAAAAAAATATATACAGTAAGAAGAGTGCAACTATTGGTCTTTAGTGGAATGACGGATAGTTAATGAATAGTGATTAATTTAATTAAAAAGTTTAATTAATTAATCTCACATCATTTGAGCTTTAATCTGTAGGTCCATAAGGTCCCCTCGTTAGTTCAATAAAGATAAATGAGAATCAAATTTATTTTGGTTTAATTTGAATCGTTCAAATTGATTAAAGAGAATAAATTGTATATGATACAATTAATATAATGTATTTGATACATTATAATATAAAATTTTTATGAGAGAAGTTAATATTTGGATATGATTCAAATAATAATAATATGAATAAGATTCATAAATAAACTATAGATTAAAAATTAATATGAATTCAATTCATATTAGAACTATAGATCATATGAGAAGATCTAAACCATTGGTTATATTATATATGATATAATATAAAATTAATATTATATAAGATATAATATAATTTGAATTTATATTATATTTATATTAATATTAATTTAAACAAGGGAGTTATTCTACGTAAAGGGAGAAGGAGAAAGTTATTGATAACTTCCCCTCCATCTCTCTTCATATCTTTTGGTTAAGATATAGAAGAGATGGATGCAATTTTTCTGTATGAGATTTTTGACGATCTATTGCTTCCAAGAAGAAAAATTTTCTCTGCAAATATTTTTCAGTTTAAACAAAACAAAAACACAGAAGCCCCACAAACTCTATGTTGTTTTTCTATCTTGAGGATAACAAGGAAGACTTCGTGGTGTTCTTTGGGAGATTCGAGAATTCTTAGGAGGTTCTACAAATGCTAGTTTTCTTTTCTTCTTTTCCTCCATAGAAGCATGTTTAAGTGTTTTCTCTGTGTTTCAAGTTGAATTTCTTTTGCACGGCGTTCACATGCTTCCGCTATGGAAATTCCATTCCTTCAATATTTTATTAAGTTATTAAATTGGTTCCTTTTATGTTTAGAAGTGACTTAATTGGGAATTGAGAAATATTGTTTTAACTAATTGAGCTAAGAGATTCTGCTACTAGACCTTTGAAAATATAGACTATGCATTTATGTAGCTAAAGATACATAATCTGACTGTTATTGATGACTGTTATAGATGACTGATATGTTATGATGCATGATATATTAATCACATGATAAGGACGTTATGATTAATATTCATGTCATGTTGTGATATGCTACATGATATGGACTATGGCGTTCTATTAACTTTGTTCATTAAGGTCGTACCTATATAGATGTCCCTCGGGGATCACCACCTTTTTATGATTGTGTGGTTCGACGGGACCACTAGTCTGTCATGGTATGTTTATGAGTGGTCTGACAAGGTCACTTACATCCCGATTCTCTTAGGCGCTCCTTCAAGTTCGTTGAAGACCAGTTTCTCTTAAGTGTTCCTTCAGGTTCATCGAAGACCATATGTTTTTCTATGAGATCACTAGATAGCGTGTGTTCGGGAGCACGATAGTTTTGGGTACTTCCTTACGAAACCCTAATAAAAATTAACAGACACCTAGCGGGACTAGTAGTGGGTCCCTTACTGACTTTTTATGTTTAATTTTTTAGACAAAGGTAAATTGGTAAATGACAAAAAGTGACCGTGACTTGCCATATGGAATATCTTATGTTGCTTCTGCCTTCTATGTTTTTAGTATTGATTTAAAGTTATCGAACTTATGAATTACTTTCATGTTTTATTTTAAAAAAAAGTTAGATAGAGCGCGAACTAGGACTAAACTTTCTAGTATTTGTTTATATCTTTCCAAATTATGAATTATAACTAGTATTTTAAATTATTTATTTAAGACCTTGGTTTTTTTTTTTATTTAAATGAAATAAAATTATTATTTATTTTAGTATAAGGAGTTGGGATCGTTACATATTTTATCTTTTTTTATTATTATTTAAATTGTTGGTAAAAAATGTATCAATTTTTTAAATTTAAATACCATTTTAAATTTAAATCTTATTTAAAACTAATAAAAAAATAATTTAAATAAAATTCTTTTTTACCAACAATTTAAATATATATAAAAAAAAAAGATAACACATTTTAAAGTTATTTGCATATTTTAAACAACACTTAACATCTAGTAAGCACTCAGTTAAATTAAAGTTAATTCAAGAACCATGTAGAAGTATTTAGCAAACGTGTGGGGATCAAAGTATTTATTTTGAAACTTCTAAGATCAAATAGACATGAACTTCAAATCTCAGACGCTAAAAGTGTATTTTACCTTTTTTTTTTCTCATAATTATATACTTTGCCCGTTTTATAAAAAAAGGATTTATTGTATTTTTAGGAAAAAAATAAATGAATTAATATATGATTCATTACAAATATTTTTATGAAAAATTATAAAAAATAACAAAATGGACAAACTATTTAAACTTTATACAAAATCTGAAAATCCATATTTTTTATCGGGGTAAATTACCTTTATATTTAGAAAAATTATTTAACAAAATATAACAAAATTTAAGAGTTTCTTACCAATACACACTAACACATAAATGTATAATTTTGATATTTAATTTTTAATTTTATAAGTGAATTAATTTTTATATTATTAAAATCAATATTTAATTGTTAAAATTAATTTTATAATAGAGTGCATGTCACTACATTTTCTAAATTGCAAAAATAATAAATTTAAAAATCGATAACCTTATAACAACTGTATGATATCATTAATTATATGTCATATTTATCATCTTATGCAATTTCTCTCTATTAAATTAAAACAAAATTTTTATTCATAAAATTCTGATAGCATTTTTCATGCACAACCAAATACTGTCATACTTGATTTCCATATTATCTTTTATTTTCAAGCATCTATAAAATCTATTAAACTAAATTACTCATTAAAAGTTGTTTGATATTTTATTATCATTATTTTTTCTTTTTAAAAGATCAATGTTGAGTAATTGTTTTGTTTATCGTTTCTTTTTTTCCAAGAAAAATATGTAAAATGTAAAAGCAAAAAGCCATCTACTTTTAATTAAGTGAAAGTATTATGGTGATAGCAATTATATGCTACCACTTTTTTAAAAATGAAAAAGGTGTTCTTTTAAGCATACAAATAAAAATCTTCAAACTTTATAAAGGTAAATTTTAAACTCTCAAAATTGTAAAAATTAAATCCATTCTACCCAATATTATTGAAAAAAAAAACTTAGGTGCATTCTGGATGCATCCATCTAGGTGCCACCCGAGCTCTCTAGCTATTTTACAAAAATAAAAATAAAATGTTAAGTTTTAGTCTCAGTTTTCATGGATATACATTTGGTTCCTAAGTTCTAAAAAAATGAATTTTTAATCCTCGGGTTTATCAAAACGGACTCATTTGATGAGTTTTCAAAATGTATCTTTTTAGTATAAATAAGTTTAAAATGTCTCTCAAATAACTTTGTACTTTTATTTTAAATAATTATTTGACATTTAAAACTAGAATAATATTTTCTAAAATTCATATTCTTTCTAAAACTATTTTTAAAAACTCATGGACTAAGAAAGCTAGGTTTTGAAGACTTGAGATAAATTTAGAGACTTAAAATGTATATTTTAAAATTAAGTGACTAAACATACATATTTATCAAATTACAAGTTGCTTTCAAAATAAAATTAGAAGTTACTTTTAATTTTAAAGAGACTATTAACTTTATTTGTGTCATGGAGAGATGGGGAGCACAAATGCACCTAATCATTGTTCATATTATCATCGAATATGAAGCTATGACCAGAAGGAAGATAATAAAACATAGATGTGGCTCTTAAGAAAGTCTATTTGAAATAAATATTAATATAAACTTTTAAAAAATGATCTTTGAGTATTTAATGATTAATGTTTTTTTTTTGTCTATTATAACAACCCCCAACAACAAACTTTGGTGGTTTCATCCACAAGCACCACAAATTTTAGTGATTATACCTTTGACCACTAACTCTAACAACCACATCGGTGATCAACTTCGATAACCACATGCACCAAAGCTAGATATAACGACACCTTTAATGTTAATATATGCCAAGCACCATTATCCCATCATGGATAATCAAATTCATGGACCATTAGCAATGATCATCTTTGCCTATAAACCTCGTAGACAAACCCCAACAATGATGATCATCTATATTGACCAACTTTAGCGACCAAATCTGCCAACCAATTGCCTTGATGACTTCCAGCGACTAATTTTGATAACCAAATAGATCAATCAAACAGAAAAGTCCACTCAATGAAAATGTTTTGAAATTATTATTTCATAACGTTCTATAGTAGTTCTTTATAGTAACTCGACATATAAATAAAAACACTTTTAGGATATAGCAACCCAAACAAACTTTTATATAAAAACACTTTATCCAAATAATTAATTCTTAAAAATTTTAAATAGTTTTTATTAAAAGCGTTTATTTATTATCTCTCTCTCTCTCTCTCTCTCTCTCTCTCTCTTTTTTAATCAATCCAAATGGGTATATTTCAATATTGTATAAAGTATATGCAAGTTGTTTTTGATTGAAATATTATTCATTCTCACTTCTTAGAATATAGTTATCTATTTTAATTTATAAAATTTAAAAATTTTCGAGGTTTTTTTTTAACTCTCACAAATTAACATTTTCCTTTGGCATGGTTTAAATTCATAATTAAAATCAATGTGATATAAAACCTATGTTTGGATTGAAAGTTTTAGGTTCAATTTGTAATATTAAACTCATTTTATTCTAATAGATTTGAAACTAACTCTCTTTCCATTATTTTCACACTTCAGTTTTCATTTTTTCATTGATTCTTCACGTGTTGCAACACTTCTAATGTTTTCTTTTTCCTCATACATTGTCCAAATAATACATGTCTTATAAGTCGACTACATATCCTTGATTTTATAGAGAACCATTTTTGCGATCTAAATTTCTTATAGTTTATTTTTGATTATTTCATAAGGAACGACTAATATATATATTTTAAAGTTTCAAACACCAATCAACCAAAAATTGAAGCGATTCAAATATATCATACTTTTTATGGTCGGGATTAGGACTTAACTTGGTAATTTAACCTATCATCCTAAATTTTTAAAAATAAATATTAGGTTAAGTGTTATTATTTTAGTTTATATGTCACATTCATTTATTAGATATAAAATTTAAATATAAGTTGAAACTTTTAATTTGCACCATTACTTTAATGCTAATGTGACATAATGACCGACTAGTTTAGTGAAAAAAAGAAGTTTAAAATAATGAAATAATGTAGATTCCAATAGTGTGCCTTGTCAACTTTTTGTTTGCATGTTCTTATTATTTTATGTAGTAATCCCTCATTCCTCCTCATGCATTTATCATATTTGGATAATCATCCCTACTTTATATTTTATTTTATTTTCTCAACAAATGTTATAATTTTAATTCTTAATTTCTATTTAGTCAAATTGTTATAATAAATGAAATTTGAGTTTTGTTGAATCTAATCTCTATATTTTAATTTCGACTTCACCTAATATCAACTTTTCACTCTATGATATCTAAATTTAAAAGTATAAAGTGATCATCTTCAAAATTATAATAACTATTTATTGATTTTTAGTGTAAAAAGAAGTAAAGAGATTTGAACCATTAACCTCGTGATATTAATATACATATAGATGACAATTAAACTCATTGACCTTTAGTTGGAATTTGACACTAACTTCTTTATAACATAAAAGAATTACGACTATACAAAACTATATAATAAAATGAAGTGAACAATTTTAATTTGTGTGCAGAAAATAAAATAATAGATTGCATTAAATAAGAAAATTGATGATATTGATATTTGAAAGTTGAAGGATAAATTTAAAACGTGAACCCATTTTTTTATTTTAAGATAGCAACAATTTCTATTCCTATATCTAATAGGTTCTATAACTTTCAAAAGTTCCATAACATTTTTGAAACAAATATAACAACGTTATTTGGAAAGATTGTATGTTAAATTTATCACTAATAAACTCTTATTAACTATATGATGTGCGAGTGTATGGTCTGAAAATCGACATTTTTATAACTATGAAGAAAGAGGAAAGGAAATGTATTTTTCAATCGATAATTTTGGCAGTGTAACAAAATCAGCTCCAGTTTCAGCTTCCGTCTCCCCATGGCGCTCTCGCCATTTTCCTCCAATCCTTCTTCTTCTTCTCTTCATTCTTCATCGTTGTCTTTCCACTTTCTTCTTCACCATTCTCAAATCCCATCTTCAATCGTTTTCACACCTCTTCGATTCAAAATTCATTGTTCTAACAACACAATTCAAGTTGAAACCCAACCCCCTCGTCGTATCCGAGTTGATTTTGAAGTAAAGAAGAAGAGGAAACCCAGGCCTAGCTTCCTCGAACAAATTCGCCATAAGTGGTCCACAAAACCCATTTCCTCAACACATACCTTCCCCTGGCAGCAGCAAGAACAAGATCGACACCATAAGCAGGATGAGGAAGAGGAAGATGAAGAGGAAGAGGAAGAACAGGTTGCCAATCAAACTTCTGTTTCAAGTCCCGAGTCAACAACTGATGTACCTCAACCGGTTCCTATAACTCGCTCAATCTCAGCCCCTTGGGCTCATGGGAGCCAATCGAGGAACACCCAGTTTGATTTCAAACCTAAAACGCCAAACGGTGAAGTGATCAATGAGATATCCAAGATCTCTACTGATGGTACTAGTGATCGAAACGCAAGTACCATAAGTATTGATGAAATTTCAGATGATTCTTCGGAAGACGAGGCAGAAATTGATACTGTAGTTCTACCAGTTACTGAAAAACGTTCACCATTGAGTAAAAAATTTGTACATTCGGTCAGTTCGGATAATGATGACAATGGTCGAGTTGATTTGCCATGGAAGAGAGAGCCGCGAAGGGATTCTGAAGTTGACGCAGGTCAGAGAAGAAGTAAAACATTATTGGCTGAGCAAATGCTTCCTGAGCATGAACTGCGGAGGCTCAGGAACATTTCTTTGAGAATGGTGGAGAGAATCGAAGTGGGGGTTAAAGGTATAACTCAAGAACTGTTGGATTCTATACATGAGAAGTGGAAAGTAGATGAAGTTGTCAAGTTGAAATTTGAAGGGCCTCTTACTGTCAACATGAAGAGAGCACATGAGAAATTAGAGGTCAGATTTTGTATCCTGTTTTCTAAAATAAATTTCGTTCTAATGCTATAGCTTATGGATTCTTGTTGTTAGTTCAGTATGTTGGTAACTATTTGGTTTTTGGAAAATTATGCAGATTTTCTCTTAATTCCTTACAATGGTTTTTTTCTAGAGTAAAGGAGTTGAATTCTTACCCAAATTTCAAAACATTTTTTTTAAAACTTAGCTATATTGGTTGGCAATAGATAACAAAAGAATAAATTTAGAGGCGAAAGAGGTGGTTATGGGCGTAACTTTCAAAAACTAAAAACTAGGTGGTTACCAAATTACTTAATTACGTGGGTGCCTCACATTGGAATGTCTTTCTTTTGTATCAGAATAAAACTGGCGGATTGGTCATATGGAGGTCAGGTAGTTTGATAGTATTGTATAGGGGAATGACATACCACCTCCCTTGTGTTCAATCTTATGCAAAGCAAAATCAATCTAAAAGTAATACATTGGATGTTCCAAATAATGTAGAATCTGATGATATTACACGCAATGAGAAGTTACATACAACAGTTGGAACTATGAGTACAATTGTTTCAGGTGCTTCGAAGCATACTAAGACGTTATCTAAAAAGGAACTGATGGAGTTGAGTGATCTGAACCATTTATTAGATGAGATAGGTCCGCGTTTTAAAGATTGGTCAGGGTGCGAGCCAGTGCCTGTTGATGCAGACCTACTTCCTGGTATAGTTCCGGGATACAAACCTCCGACTAGAATTCTGCCTTACGGGGTAAGGCATTGTCTCAGGAACAAGGAGGTGACGATATTTCGCAGGCTTGCAAGAAAAATGCCTCCACATTTTGCTTTAGGTACATTCATATAATTGTATGCGAGTGCACACGTTTTACAGGTAATAATGTTCTTGTTAAAATCTTTTATTTGATTATTTCAGGAAGGAATCGACAATTACAAGGTTTGGCCAATGCTATGGTGAAGCTTTGGGAAAAATGTGCAATTGCAAAGATTGCTATAAAACGAGGTGTAGAAAATACAAGAAATGAGAGGATGGCAGAAGAACTCAGGGTGAGGCATATAATCGATGCTTGTTGAATTTTAAACCTTGTGAAGACTAAATAAGAATATCATGTTGAGAGAAAACAAGTGTACGTGCAAATGTTTGTAGCTTTCTTTCTTTCTCTCTTCTTCTTTTTGAAGATTTTGGAATGAAGCACATGAGTTATTGTTAAAATCTTGTAAACTTTAGGTGCTCTGGCCATTTTATAATCATTAAGGTTTGCTTTGATGAACTGCTGTCATCTTACTAAATGGATATATGGTTGTCAAAGATGCATCATTTACATTTGCCCTCTCATTTCTATGTTCTGGAGAAGTCAAACTTTTTTTGTGCAAACTTTGGGGAAGCTTGATATCATTTTCGCCTCTTGCTCTAAGAGCTTCTATTTTGTTCATGACTTTCTAGTTATACTAACACTCATCTGATTAATTTTAAAACTTGCTTCTAAACATGTCTATGAACTTAGGAATTAAAAAGTTTCAATAGCTGTATTTTGCCTCAGTCTATAATCATCATGTGGACTGTTAGTTATTTATTATTCCTTTTCATTAAAGTTTACTATTCATATATGCAGATATTGACAGGAGGAACACTACTCTCTAGAAACAAGGAATACATTGTTTTCTATAGGGGCAATGATTACCTACCACCCACTATCACAGAAGCATTGAAAGAAAGGCAGAAGCTAGCAGATCGTCAGCAAGATGTTGAAGAGCAGGTACGACAGGTGGCTTCTGATGCAATTGAGTCGAAAGTGAAAGCTTCAAATGCTCCGCTGGTTGCTGGAACACTTGCAGAAACCATTGCAGCAACTTCTCGCTGGGGAAGCCAACCAAGTGGTCATGATATTGACAATATGAGAGAAGATTCAGCTTTAGCAAAACTTGATTCTTTAATCGAATACCTTAAGAAGAAACTAGCTCTTGTAAGCAACATAATTCACTAAATAAAATCTAAAAGTTAAAGGATTGTGATATACTATAATTTCTGTCTTGAAATGTATCTTTAACTGTGAATCAATGGTGCTTACAGGCAAAATGCAAGGTCAAAAGCGCGGAGAAGATTATAGCAAAATTGCAGGAGAAGAAGGAACCATCAGATCTTCCCACTGATTTGGAAACCATAACAGATGAGGAAAGACTTCTATTCCGTAAGATTGGTCTCAGTATGAAACCATATCTGCTCTTAGGTAAAAGAAAAAAAGAAAATCTATCCTTATTCGAAATATCATCTTTTCCTTTTGGAAAGAATTTCCAATGTGACTGATTAATCATTCTTTTAGGTAGGAGAGGTGTTTATGATGGCACCATTGAGAACATGCACTTGCATTGGAAGTTCAGAGAGTTAGTAAAGATAATTGTAAGAGGAAAAACTCTCCAACAAGTCAAACACATTGCAATCTCTCTGGAAGCAGAGAGCAACGGAGTGGTGATTTCTTTGGATAAAACTACTAAAGGTTACGAAGTTATTGTTTATCGTGGGAAGAATTATACCCGTCCTGATGCAATGAGGCCTAAAAACATGTTGACAAGAAGACAGGCATTGGCTCGATCAATTGAGCTACAAAGACGTGAGGTAACCTTTATGATTTAATACTGAACTTGCATGTTCTCTAGGACTATCTATACTGTTACCTTATATGTACTGCCTTTTCTTTGCTAGGCACTAAAGCACCATATTTTGGATTTGGAGGAAAAGATTGAGCTGCTCAAGGCTGAATTGGTACGACAGCCACTTCTTTAACTTTAGTAATGTTGTGAGCTACCTAGACTGAAAGAGCACCATGCTCTCTTGCTCTCTTTAATTCACGTTACTTCTGAATTCAGGAAGAAAGGAAAAGTGGGAAATGGCCCTTGAAAGGTTGACGCTTCTTATCTGGTAGAAACTATGAAGTGTTGTCATGTGTCCAGATTTCAAGATGACTTTGGATCTATTTGGCAGCAATGCCAATTGTAGATTGATTTGAAATCCAGCAACTAGCCATTAAGAGAAAGGTGACTTATGGTTTGCAGCAGTGAAGTGCAAATTTCCTTTTATTTGGAGCAAACCAACAATATTTCAAGACAAAGGTACAAATACATCCTAACATTATTAGTAGATCCAGATGTTGTTAAGATCATCTTTAATATCACAGGAGATAAACATGCGCGGCTGCTGCTATATCAATAGCATCTTATTTTCCCCTTGCCAGTTTAAATTTTCATGTCTAGCTCCTGCCATATAAATAGAAATAGCCATCGGCTCTTGATGATGCGGGCAAATAAATTTAAATCAATATTAAGTTCTATTTGTCGATTTGATTAGAATCATCTTATGTTCAAGTTGAACTGACTAGTCTGATCCACTCAACCCTTAGGCTATCATTATAATGAAGGTAAAAACACACCATAGAAGAAACTTGCATTTGTTATAACTTACATATATAGTAATAGCCTTGAACAAAAAATGGAAGTCGGTATTGGGTTTTTTCTTACACTCATGCCTATGATGGGTATTTTGTAAGACCCTTAGTTATAGGAATAGTAGAATTATTAGTAGAAAATTAATATAGTTATTAGTTGGGGCATGTTAGTAAATATTTAGTATGTTAGTTAGGTTTTTTTACTATAAATAGAAGGAGAGGGGTTGGGCAAGGGTATGAAGAATTTTGTAGTGTTGGACGACGTGGATCTTACCTGAGAATGCTTCCTAAAAGGCTAGGGAGAATCGAGCGGCCAAGCAATAGGGAAGGAAGAAAAGAGGATACTCCGGCAAAGACAATAAAAAAACTCCCCGAGAAGGGGAAGGTAAGAATGTTCAAAATTTAATAATAGCAAAAATTAGTAAGACAAGAAAGGGAATGAGAAGGAGAATACCAGTGCGGAGGAAGAACGACCGAGTGGTAAAAAGTGGGAAAATCGAGAATGTTGTAATTTCTTCTTGTTATTGCAATATATATTTATATTTTAGTGTTCTTTGGCGTGTTCTAGAGTCTCCTTGTTAGGTGGTATCTTAACTTATTATTAGATAACATGGAGTTTCCTCTCAAAATCAATTGGCAATAAAAGGAGTAACTCATCTATCTTATTAAGACTGTGAGTTTCGCTAATTTTCCCAATATGAGATTTTCAACATGCTTTCTCAAGGTGGTGCCTCTTTGGGTTCACCATTCTCGGATTGGATCTTTTTCTTAAATTTTTTTTATTGGACCAAATATCTACTTGTTTATGAGCTTTGATACCATACTAACATAGGGTTCCATCTCAAAGGCAATTGACAATGAAAAGAGTATCTCATCTATCTTGTTAAGATTGTGGGGTTCTTTGATACCCTCTGTAATAGGAGCTTAGAAATGGACCCCAAGAACAAAAACCACATACTAAAAAGGTGAATAACAGTTGCTTGTTGAAATATGGTTCACACTGAAGTAAATGTCATTTTATTTATTTCATAGATCATAAACCAGCAGCCTCATTGAGCCAAAGCATGTAGAAATCAACCTTCTTGTGGAAAGTCTTGAATATGATTTATCACTTCACTTGTCTGCAGAAGTTGAGAGACTGATGAGCTTTTACAAGTCAATGGCATAGCATAGCTTACCTTATCTGTCTCTTTGTCCTGCTGAAGGGATGTCTTGATGAAGTCCAAAACTACTGTGGCCAACTCTACTTGATGTAATTCTGCTGTATAGTTGTGATCTGCGCCTTCTAAAATGTATAATTTGTGATTAGAGATGATCTTATCAAACTCTTTCGCATCGTCGACAGGGATTATTTCATCTTCAGTTCCATGTACAGTCAACACTCTGTACACATATTAATATTCATTCATTCATTAGTGAAGTAATTTTTCTTCTAAAATATGAGGACCAATACATTTCTGTATGAGAGAATTGAGATGGTTTGATTTGCAAAAAGGGAAAAACAAATATGGATTTGACGACATTTATCTTACGATGAACTTTGAATATAATACCACATGTATTTGGTATGTCTCCAGTTGAGCTTATAGTCAAGTAATGGTCATAAATTTAGGATTTACTCCACACAACATAATAAATATCTAGAAAATGGTTTTTTAGTTGAAATAAACTCATTGGGTAGCAAAAGGCAACAAAGAATTTAATTCATTTTGGATAAATTACAAGTCCACGCTTTTAACTTAGTTTCTGTCTCATTAGTATTTAGAAATCCATTAAACAAATTATAGATTTTAAGATTGTATTAGAAATCTTAAATTTCAGAAATGTTTTAGACATAAAATTGAAAGTTAAAAGACTATCATAAACTATAAAAAAAAGGAATTGCCTGCATTCTTGGTTGATGTGGAGACAAACTTGGTGCATGTTGGTATTTAGACGCTCCATCAAACTCTCCCGTGTCACCCTATAATTCAATGTACCTAAAAAACACGTACAACTTCTAAATTTACAAGTGATATAATCGTTTAAATTATATAAACTACTCTTATGGATTGGTTTTCAATTATCCTCACGAACTCTTAAAAGTTCTATTTTTAATCTTTAAAGTTTGAAGTTTATTTTTCACGGTTAGCTTTTGTTAAAAGATTTATAGGAAAGAAATGTTTGTACTACATATGCGAACAAATCTAAACACACACATAAAATGAATATGATTTATTCGCTTAAGCAACACAAACTTTTCCACCCATACTTAATGGCAAAACATTTTTGCGGTCGTTTTAGAAAATATAAAATCAAAGATTAAAACTTTTCAGTGTTAGAAAGGTACAATTGAAACATAATCAAAGTAATAGAGGATTTGAATGATTAACAAAACAACAGAATTACCTGTTGGGTCCTTAATATCAACAAATCCTTGCTTTTCCATAGTTTCCTCATAGTTTTCACCTAAACTTTTTTCTATGCCTTTTGTCATATCAAAACGTCCACAAACATTGATGACAATATCCACATCCTTATATTTAGAAGCATACACTAGAACAACATCACCTCCTAAAAATTACAAGTAATAATAGATATTAAACTAAAGACAAAAAAAAAAAAAAAAAAACCTTCTATCTTGAATTTTTTAATTAATTAATAGAGATATTAAACTAAAGACAAAAAAACAGGATTTAGTGAAAAATCGAGGTTAAAAGCGCAATCTTGAGACCTAAGGACTAAAGTGAAATAAAACTCAAATCTCAAGGACAAAATTGTAACACTTTTGAAATCTAGAAACTAAATTGAAATCAAACTCAAAATGTGTAACATCTTGAAATTTAAGTACTAAATGAAAACCAGGTCCAAAAGGAACAAAAAAAGTATTTTTCTTTAAATAATAAGATCACCCCCACAGAAAAGAAACAAAAAAGGTATTTTACAGCTACTTATTATTTATAAACAAAGAATGAGCTTTGGAAGGATTTTGAACTAAAAAAAAAAGTTATATATAATTAAATTTGCCTTCAATCACCAGCTTAAGTTGTTGGGTGAATTGGTTAGTTTGATAAAGGGCAAATGAAAGACCTTTGCTATGACCAATGATTGTGCAAACAGGACGAGTTGCTCCATTGAAATATTGTACAATAGCATGTAGATCATCAGCCTCACTCTCGTAATTACCTAGTTGAAACGAACCATCACTTTCCCTAATGATTTAACATGAGTGAGAACCGAACAAGTGTTAGGTGCACACAAAGTTATGATTATTAAGAAGTAATAACACGAGTCAAAATTATGGAGTATAAACAAAGTGTCCTACTTTGATGATTAGGTAAATAATCACTCAAGTGAGAACTATGCACCAAACTGTTTGGTGAAAACAAAGTACTACATTGATGGTTAAAAGGTATAACACACGAGTTAGAATTAGAGTTGAACTATTAGATCAAACAACGTGCCATAATCACAGGACAACTGAGAACCAAGCATGAATTATTAAGTATAAACAAAGTCCTATATTGATGATTAAGTAATAACACGAGTGAGGATGCAAACAAAAGTGTATGTAGATAATCACACAAGTGAGAATTAGGTCGTAAAAATTGTTAGGTACAAAGTCCTACATTGATTAGAGAAGGGAGAAATCTGTAGTATCTAAGTGAGGCAAATATCTAAAATTTAGTAGCATGACACATTCTTAGTAGTTCCAAATAGCAAAGTTATGAGGGTTTATGTTCAAAATAGTAATATTGGCAGAATACTCAAATATATTTTCTTTAAAACTTTTGACAAAAGCTCAAGTAAAAGCTATAACAAAAAAGCCATACCCATTGCCAGAAAAGTCAAAACGAAAAGAACTGATTCCTTCTTTATCAAAAGATGTAGCAAGGTTCAACACAACTTCATCATCCTAAAAACGACAACAATCGACGATTAACGTTGTTCTCTAATTAAAGTTGTGTTTGAGAGTGCTATATCTAAAATAATGGTGTTCGAATACAAAAATGAATATATATTTGACATGAAATATGCAGAAATAGTCGAACCTTTGATGACATGTATCCATGACAGATGATGACAATTTGAAGAGATCCAGCTTCATGTAGTATTCCCACAAGCTTTCCACCACTCTTTTCATTCACAATCACTTTCTTTTCTTGGGGTACCATGGTTTGTTTCTCTATGCAAAATTTTCAAAATTCAACTAACGAAATTGAAAGTTTAAACTACCTATTTGACACGAACAAAATATCAAAGACAAACTTGAAATCTAACCAAAAAATATGTTAAAAGGAAAAATGATAAGAGTACGTGTTTAAAGTGATACAAAAATTCAAGCTACACTCGTTACGAGCAAAACCCAGAATTTGAAAAAGAAGATAAAAAAGATTTATTTGAAATGACTTTTCAATTAATCGTAATTTTGTGATATTTCTATACCTGGAGATGCCTGTGAAGACATAGCCATTTCCATTTTGTTGAAGGACAAAAAGTTATAATGTGAAATGGAAAGAATGTTATTGTTTTTATACTCTTTTATCAATTGATTCTCCCCTTGCCTTTTTGTGAAATGGACAATTTTGGATACACTTTGATTTCACAAAGGAGAAAAAATGGGCAATTTGATTTAGGGGTATATATGGGGCATTTAATAATTTGAAGAATAGGACTAAAACAAATAATACCCCCACAATGAACACATTGTTAGGTGGACAATATCCTAAAAATCAAATAGCTACAGAAAATATTTACAAATATAATAAGAAAATATTTACAAATATAACAAAATATAATTGTTCGATATTAATGTCTACCAGTGATAAATGATAATAGTTTTTTAGAGTCTTTCTAATAAACAACGATATTTTGCTATATCTGTATTGGTTCATTTTGTTATATTTGAAAATAATCATAGTTTTTATCTTTTTTAGAAAGTTAGAACTTATTATTTTTTTTGTAGTTTATAATTAGTATTTAGTTCTTGTGAAAAACTATTTCAAAGAGTTCTATAAAATTATATGAAATATTATCAAAGATTTGAATTCTATTTTTTTTTTTTGTTAATAATGTTTTTTTATAGTACATTTGTTATTAAGTCTACCATTGATATTTATTATATCAATAAAATATACTATAGAATTTTAGCAGTTTAAAATGATTAAAAATAAATAAATTATTCATCTATTTATATAATAATTAAAGTTGGGATTTGTGTAAACGTATAAGCATGGGAGGGTAGGCTAACTTTCGTTTCAAATTCGTTTTGGGCTAATAGACTTGAATTCGAATAAAAAACACAAATCTTGCAAAGAAGAATTCCACTTTACTAAAAAGAGCATTTTATTCCCAAATTGAAATTTAGATACACAGAAATTGCCATTCAAAGTAAAATGGAATGTGAAATAATACATTTTAATAATAAAAGGCTACAGATCAACCTTCAAGAACAATTCCATGCAATTCCCTTTTTCTACAAAAGCTTTCTCTAAAGTGTAATGTCTTCAAATCCACTACTCCATATGGCCAATAAAACTCAGCCCCTCAAAAGAAAAAAAAAAACATTAATTTTGGCCAATCAACAGCCAAATTTGGAATTAATTCGTAGACATACCTAATAAAAGATCCATCAGAAATCTGTATGTTGCAGCATGATCAATGAGGAAGAAGGCTTGTTTTGATGAGATTCAACACAATTGAGGCTAACTCTGTTTGATGTGAGGTGTAACAATGATTAGCACCTTCTACTGTATGTAATTTATGGTTCGGTATGATTTTATCAAACTCGAATGCGTCTTCGATAGGGATTATTTCATCAGCAGTTCCATGGATTGTGAACACCCTATCAAATATCATTATTCGTTAGTTGAGAATTTTCTCATCAATTAACTAGATAGTTTGGAAAAGAGGGAAAAAAAATCAACAGAGTCGATATGTATTGCGCTCATCTCAACAAGATATGCAAATGCCCAAATTTATGAGTGATACAAGAATGTACTAACTAAAGATACGAAAGTATGGTTAAGAATAACTCAAAAGAATTGAAAGTTAATATATATATACTAACAAGATGCACCTTCTTTAGTGGCTTATTCATAGGAACTCCAAGGTTTAATCAACAAATTCAATCGAGAGATTTGCCTCATCGAGATATGCAAACTTTCTAGAATTATTTCACAAAAGAAATCCAATACTAATAAGGACTAGATTGAAATCAAACTCAAAACTTAAAACTAAAAGTGTAACATTTTGAATTCAAGGGACCAAACGAAAATTAGATCCAAAACTTAGGGATCAAAACGGTATTTTCCTGGAGGGAAGGAGGTGTAAAGACTATCATTTGACTCTCTTACCTGCATTCTTTGTCAATAAGAAGACAAGCTTCATGCATATCAGTGTTTAGGCGATCCTTCAAGCTCTCCCATGTCACTTGGTATTCTACATTTCCTTGAAAATAAATAAATTTTTAACCAATTGATTTAAACATGCAAGAAAGTGTTTTATAGATATGGGCTAAGAAGCATGATCACTTTAGTTTGGTTAACGTGTATATGTCTGACACATGGTGGATACTTAGATACTTAGTGTAATAAATATGTTAGACTCAGTCAAAAATATTTGTTGGACATATATCAAACACTGATTACATATATTAAACATATACATATATGACAATAATAATAAAATTTGATAGTGAAATACATCACGCTAACTTCTTAAGCATACAATGTATGAACTCATTCTTCAAATTTGTCCAAGTTTTAAAACGACAAATTGTTTTTGGAAAAGGAAATTATTTCAAATGGAAAATCTTTACAAATATTGCAAAATTTTAGAATCTATTAATGTCTATCGTTAATAGATTATGAAATTTTGCTATATTTGTAAATATTTTGACTCATTTTGCTATATTTGAAAACAACTCTCTTAAAAATAAAGGCTTTAATAAGCATGTTCATTGTGGCAAGCCTTAAATTTTTTAAAAACGTACCTGTGATTCTCAGGATATGGATATGGTAACGAAAATTTTATTAGTATTTAAGTTGAAATGCAGAAACTATATGCCTGGAGAATATTTCTAACCCAGTAAGTTTTAGAAATAACTGCAATATAAATTACCTTTCTTATTCTTGACATCAATGTATCCTTCCTTTTCAATTCTTTCCATAAAATCGTCCCCTAAGCGTTCTTTTATACCTTTTTTGAGATCATAACGTCCCGAAACGTTGATAACAAAATTGATATCATGATACTTGGAAGCATATAAAAGCACCACATCACCCCCTGCACTTAATTAATTCATAATTAAAGCATTTATTTGAAAGAAATTTCTTACACTGTCATGTTAGTTACAAATATGATATAATAGTTGATTTGGGTATTCCATACTCTGTTGTCATCAAAGCATATATGGATTCTTGATTTAAAATAGGAATTTCACTCAATACCAATGCAACTTCCTTTCAATATCAAACTAGTTTGGTGAAGTTTATGATATAAAAATGAAGGTTAAAATCTAAGTAAAAAAAGAAGTTCAAACCAATAAACAAAATGAATTCTAACAAAAGAAATTAGGAACATATTACTTTTAACATTAATATTTCTAGAATGAATCCTTTTTTATGAGCATCAATAGAAAATATAATAAGAATAAAAAATGCTATATGCTAACTCTTATAGCACTTTAAATTGCTTTCTTAAGTATTTTTTAGAACTTCAAAAGCACTTGTGTATATAATAGCCAAACGTCATGAAAAAATTTAAAAGTTTAGAAGTTATCTTAATTAATTAAAAGCAGTCATATCATAAGTCCAAAAGTTATGCCAAATTTCAATAAAAAAGCTTAAACAAAAAGTTGACAACCCGAATATATTGAACTATAAAAGATCCAAGATAAACAAAGTTCGAGGTACTAGGATCCTCCTAATCTTAAGTTACTCTCAAGGCCTAATTCAAACTCCAAAATAGTGCCTATCTTCCCTATTCTCCTTATCTCTATTCATAACCAACTCCCCTATCTAGTTATTAATATACCCTTCATATTCACCTAACACCCTAATACCATTCCTGTTAGAAACATGATAGCGAACAATAGACTAAATCTAATCAGGGCCCCCTTCCACCCCTCTGAACATCTTACTCTCTCACAAAACCTATAAGATCGAGCACACCCCAGTAAGCCATAAAAAGGGACCCTTCTCTTCACAAGGAGGATTGAGGAGGAACTTCCTGATCATAGAGATTGTCAAACAATACTGACCCACGGGCTGCTACTTTGTTTGCAACGTGAGCATCCTCTAATGGAATGGAAATTTAAAAACCAAACAAAGCTTCTTCCTAGTACTCTGGCAATGCCTTCATGACCTTTCCCTCTATTATTTTCGGAGGTTCTGGATTCAAATTATTATAAAAACACATTCCACCAGATAAATGCATGACAGACCCATCATTCAATTCCTAGAATACAAAAAAGAAAGGTGTAATCTTCTTCTCAAGGAAATTGAGGGCGGATGCTTTTCAACAGTATACAGTAGATATGATTTCGACTTTAAATATTACCTACAGCTTATTTGGCGCTGAGCAGATAGAAGGAACTACCAACCTTTGCTATGCCCAAGAATTGCACTTATGACACGCCCTGCTGCACGCCAATGTTGGATTATGGCATGCAAGTCATCAGCCTCTCCATGATAGTTACCATATTTAAATGAACCTTCGCTTTCCCTATAAGACAATATCCACAAATAAAAATGTAAGAATACAAGGGCAAACAAAAACCAAACTCAGAAAAGAGAGAGTAATCCCTCTAAAAGAAGGGACTCCGGCTACGCAAAATAGAACTTATAGAATAGTTACAAAAGAAGACGAAAGAGAAACATGGTATCTAACGAGGAACCAAACCTTAAAACAGTCTCTCTAGCCACTAAACAACCATAAAAAAGGCCTTTTCTCTTGAAAAGGTGAATGGAGGATGAAGTCCATGATCATATCTGAGGGAGATGATGGTGATCAATGAAAATAATTTCATGCGGTCTCAACTCTTGGAAAAGTTGGGCCTTGGTTAACCGTTTGATTCAAACACATAACCCTGATTTTGTTCTTTTGCGGGAAACCAAATTATATAACATTGATTCTTTTATGATTAAGTCCATTTGGAGCTCTTCTTTTATTGGTTGAACAGATCTTGATGCAATTGATTCTTCGGGAGGCATTTTGATCCTTTGCCGGGCTCCTGAGGTTATTTGGGGAAAATTCACTGTTTCCATCCATATTACTTTGGCTGATGGTTTCTCTTTATGGATATCGGCGGTTTATGGGCCTTCTGTTCATGGTTTTTATGAGGACTATTGGAAAGAACTATATGATTTGGCTAATATTGGGCGTGACTCATGGATCATCGGTGGAGAATTCAATGTTACTAGATGGACCTGGGAAAAATCTCATGATCACACTATCTCTCGCAGTATGGTCAATTTCAACAAATAGATTAATGATTGTCGATTGTGATATCCCTTTATGCAAATGGCTCATATACTTGGTCTAATGGAGGAAATCCACAATACTCCTCCTTGCTTGACTGCTTCTTTATTACAGATTCTGTTATTGACAAGCTCAGCTCCTCCAAAACTCAACGTCTCAACCGTATTACTTCGCACCATTATCCTTTGGCTCTTATATCTGGAAATTTTGATTGAGGGTCCTTGTCCTTTCCATTTTGAAAATTCGTGGCTCCAAGTCAAGGACTTTTAAACAGTTGGTAAATTCGTGGCAGTCCAATACTCAAATTGCTGGTCACTCTGACCACGGACTTCTGATGAAGCTGAAGCAACTTAAGTTTTTTCTTCGTTCTTGTGCTAAATCACAGCAGCTGCTTTCCTCTCAAATTACATATCTGCATTCTGATCTTCACCTCCTGATAACTTAATGGATCTCGGTTAGCTTTCGAATGACCAAATACCATCTAGGCATGAGATTCGTGTAAAGATAGAGAATTTAACAGCTCAGGATCACTTCTAATGGCGTCAGCAATGTAAACTATAATGGTTGACAAAAGGCGATGAAAACTCCAAATTCTTCCATCGCATTGTGGCTGCTTGTAAAAGTAAGAACTCAATCACTGAAATTCTCTCTCGCCATGGCCGAAGTTTGCTGAATATCACTAATATTGAATCTGAATTTTGTGATTTCTACACTAATTTATTCACAAGGAAAAATGACCAGCGCTTTATCCTCGCAAATATTCATTGGAGCCCTATAAGATTGAACTATCTGTGACTCATGAGCGGCCTTTCACTGAAGATGAAGTTCACCGTGCAGTTCTCTCTTTGGGAGTGAGTAAATCCCCTGGTCCGATGCACTGCTGAATTTTTAAAATTTTTCTGGACCACCTTAAAGCTTGACATTATGAATATGATTATGGCTTTTCATTAAAATATTGTCAATGCTCTGAAAGAAACTTATCTGTGCCTTATTCCCAAGAAAATTGATGCCAAATGTGTCTCAGATTATAGGCCCCCATAAGCCTTATTTCTTGTTCTTACAAAATTATTGCGCGTGTGTTGTATGATCGTCTTAAAGAGGTTCTTCCAAATACTATTGCCCCTAATCAGCTTGCTTTTGTTGAAAATGGACAAATCCTTCATGCATCTCTTATGGACAAAGAATTTATTGATGATTGGTCTAGAAAAGGTAAGGATGGTATGGTTCTTAAGCTGGATTTGGAGAAAGCTTTTGATACTGTGGATTGAGACTTTCTTGAGCCGTTCTTGAAATCAAACGCTTTGGTCCTATTTGGGGGTCTTGAATTTATGGGTGCATCTCTAGTGCAAATTTCTCAATTATTATTAACGGTCGGCCTCGAGGTAAGATTGTCCCTTTGCATGGCATCAAACAAGGTGATCCTTATTAATGTAATTAGAATATTTTTGGAGATATTATTCTTATAATATTATTTTTTTAAGTGTATTGTTCTTTGTCTATAATTAGGCTTGTACCTCTGGTAAAAAATCAATAAAATAAAGATTTATTCAAGAAAACAACAATACTCTCTAGCCTTTTTTATTCATCCTAGTTGCTGATTGTCTGAGTCGTCTTATGGATCATAGTTTATCCACGGGCCTCAATGCTACTCATCCTATCGGTAACTCTGATTTTGTGCTTAGAAATTTACAATTTGCTGATGATACTTTAAATCCTTTCCTCTTCAGAGACTCCTGCTCTTCAGCATCTTTTTGAGGTGATACATAACTTCGAAACGGCTTCCTATTTGACTGTTAATCCTTCAAAGAGTGAGCTTTTGGGAATTAATCTAGATTCTTCCACTATGGACTCATTGGCGTGCTCCTTTGGTTGCAAGCTCTGTCATTGGCCGTTTACTTACCTTGGCTTGTCTTTAGGTGGTAACTCTACATCTTTTGCTTTTTGGCACCCGGTTGTTGAGTGCATGCATCATAAGCTTCACAATGAAAAATATGCCTATATATCAAGAGGGGGTCATCATAGGCTGATTCAGGCTTCTCTCTTTTGCCCCACATATTATTTATCTATTTATCATGCTCCTTCTGCTGTTATCCAAACTTTGGAGAAGTTGATTCGTGATTTCTTCCGGGATGGTGCTCAAGGCATGGATGGTATGCACAACATTAATTGGGAGACTTCACAGCATGCTCGTCTGATGTGCGGTTTGGGTATTGGTAATTATCGTGTTCGCAATATGCCCTTCTTGCCAAATGGATCTGGCAGTTTTTGCATGAATCTAATGCCCAGTGGAGACAACTCATTGTGGCCAAATACTATTACTCTAACTGTGTTGACCTTTATCTATTCGGGGTTCATCAATATCTCCTTAGAAGTTCATTTTTCAGACTACGGATTTGGTGGCCAGCCGCACTCGGCATCATCTTAGTAACGGTACATCTATCCCTTTTTGGAAGGCTCCCTGGCTTAATTATGGTATTCTCTCAAGTGTTTTCCCTCGCCTCTTTCGTTTGGCTCATTTCCTGGATATCAAGGTGGCTGATGTTTGGGTCGAGGATGCTGCTGCTTGGGATTTGCGTCTTCGCCGTAATTTCACGGATTCTAAAATTGTTGAATAGATGGCTTTATCACAGCATTTACAATCTGTTTTTATTGTCAGATTTCTGACTCTTGGATTTGGACTATCGACCTTGTTCCTCTTTCTCGGTCAAATCTCTTATGGATGATTTGGCAAGAAATGAATTTAGCCATGCTTCGGATGTCTATTCGGCTGTTTGGTTGGATCGTTATCCCAAGAAAATTTTCTTGTGGGAGCTTAATCATAGTGCTATCAATACTGCCGACTGTCTTCAATGTCATATGCCATACATGGTTCTCTTTCTTCGTGTTATATGTGTCACACTCATTTTGAAACTGCTGCCCACCTATTCATTGTAGCTTCGCTTCCTGTTTTTGGCAATATATTCTTGATTGCTTTTGGTTGGTTGGTGGTTCTTTCCCAGAATTTGTTTGATAACCTATCTTCTTTGTTGGTGGGTCACCCTTTTATTGGTCCGAAGAAAATCATTTGGTTGGCAATTATTCGGGCTTTCTTTTGTGAGAGCGGAACAAGTGTCTTTTTCATAACGATTCAACTTGTTTTGACTGTTTCCGGGATTTGGTTATTTCTACTGGCTACTGCTTTGTATGGGTGTAAAAGTAAACACCCTTTTACGCTTCTAAGTCTTTCTTATCTTGTCTCTCATTGGCATCTTTTCTTGTAATCACCTATGGGTACCTGGGCCTTGACCCCTACTTCATTCAATCAATGAAATGTTTCATTTCCAAAAAGAAAAAAGAAAAAATCACTAGTAACACTATATCAAATATGCAAGAGCCCAAACGTCTTAAAGAAATAATCCACACAATTCTAGCAAACTCCAGCCATGCAAAATAACACCTAGAGAATAAATCCAAATCTTTCTCTGCCTTTCGACAAAGAACACAATAGACCAACAGGTAAGGGTACCTTCCTCCCAAGCCGACCCATCAAGTTATCGACCATGTGAAACTTCTTAGGTAAAAAGCTTCACTTTCCTCGGGAATTTAATCCTCTAGAGCACTGAAAAAAACGACTCACAATAAAGTTCTTTTAAGTACCTTACCAAAAGTTATAAGTGCTAAGCTCCTTTCATTATAGTTATACCATTGTACTACATCATTTTATTTAGGCGGTCAAGAAGCATTCAAAATGATAAAATTATTGCAGGAAAAATTGTGGAAAACTGACAATAAGTATTTTCTTGAGGAGAAACTGAGCTGTTTAGGTAGGACATGAAAAAGGGGCCCAACGAAATGAGTTCACAGCATATACTAGCTAAGCAAGAAAGGACTCCAATCCAAAAGAACAAGACTTAACTGATAATTACAAAAATCCTAAGCAACAAGGAGGCAATAAATTAAATCTAATGCTATTATAAACAGTACGTGGAAAGAACAGGAAAATATTACACTAAAAGTACACCTGGCTTACCCATTTCCAGAAAAGTCAAAACGAAAGGCACTGATTCCTTCATTTTCTAATGTCTTAGCAAGGTTTACACTTATATCATTTTCCTGACAATAGAAACCATAAGGTGAAGCGACGTAAGAAAGTTGGATCACCGAGCTGTTATCACCAAAGTCAATAGTTTGATGGTTGAAAACTTTGCAAATCATTTACATTAGAAACTACATTATTTTCATAAAAGCAGAGTCTTACAAATCTACCTATGAATATAAGAACTTCAAAGAATTCAAATTTTAAATGGAAGGGAGAAAACAAATTGAATAACATGGTTCCAAAATTAGCCGAACTTAGAAAACTATATTCTGAGTCCATAGGCTGACCTTGTTCGAACGAAATCCATGGCACAAAATAACAACTTCTGCTGATCCCGTATCATGAAGTATGCCCACAAGTTTTTCACCGTTTTTGTTGGATACTATAATTTTCTGATCCTGAGCCACTGAGAAGTCCAATTTCCATGTTAGTATAAATATTACATACGCATATAGTTAGAAGTTATGGGTCAACATTCTTGTAATACAAATTGTTAAAATTGCTTAAGCATGGTTTTCATTATTTGTTAGTTGTCAATACATTTAATGTGCCATCTGAAAAAGGTAGCTCACAAACACCAAAGTGCTGCATTAACTCTTTGATCAAAACAAGTCTAGAACCATAGTTCGCTAGGTTTATGCTCTATTGGTTAGTCATATCTAAGAAGCACGAGCATTTTAGTTTGGTTAGTGTGCCCTTATCCGACAGTGTCAAATACTTGGCCACTTTGACATTTGTTAACACGTATTGAACACTTGTTAGTGTAAAAGACATGCTAGGCACTAGTTGTACAAATTCAAAAAAGACTTAACATTTGTTAGACATATATCAAACACTTGTTACATACACTAAATAAACACATGTATCGAAATACGTCAACCTAATTTTTTAACCATACCATATAAATGAATAACTCATCAACTTTAAATTTTTGTTTTTGTTAAAAAATGTAATCATGCTCAAAACATGTTCAAATATAGCACGCACAATGCAAAATAATTCACAAATATAGAAAAGGTTAGAGTTAACTCTCAAAATCTATACCGGTAACAGAAGTCTATCATCGATAGTTTTTTGTTATATTTGCAAATTAAAACTTCATTGTTAGTTTTAAAAGTGCTACGCACTGCAATTATCTTAAAAATAATATATATTTAAAAAATGTATATATGCTTTTTACTTAGGTTATGATCATCAAAAGCTTAAATTCATCATTTCATTGCCGTCTCCTCCATGTCAATAATAAAATGAAGATGAATTCTAAACAGACATGAATGCAATAAAGAAGCAAATCGACGGGGTTTAAAAATGCAATGGAGCCTTTGCTACTACATCATCGAAAAGTAGGAGTGTTTCCTAACCGGGAGTTTGTGCCTCGGAGTGGGCCATCTTTAGGGTTCTTGCGAAGCTTCGACAGCCTATGAATCGAACCTGCGAGAAAGGAGATGTGATTAGAGGAGAAAATTTACGGAGTCGTGAAATTTTCGCCGGAGGAAAATTACAGATCAGTGTTTCCATTTCTACACTTGGGATTTGAGGATGAAAGTGAAAGTTACTCACTTGCCTTTGCCGTGGGAGCTTCTCTTCTTTGGTTTTTCCAATGACAATGGCCACACAATTGGAGACAAAAACAGAGGGAAAAAGAATTAAGACTTTTTACACATAAACATATATAAGTCTTCCATTGGGTATAAAAAACTGTTGGGAAAATTAATTTTTATTTTATTTTAAAGTTTCAAAATGTTACCACTTCTTTAATACGAACAAAATTGAGGATGTCTAACAAACTCGAGAGCTATAGACTTGCTTTTGTGATTAGTCTAAAGGGGATAAGATCGACTAATAATATTAGAATGTCTAGAATTTGTTAGTTGCTGTTACGAACAAAGTTTTATTAATATCAGAAACAAGAAGAACTATTGTAAATAACAAAATTATTAAAAGTATTTATAAAATTTTTGATTCCATTGATGATCTTATTGGTATCACTTATAAAATTAATTTAAAATTTTGTTATATTTTATAAATATTTTGATTTATTTTTTTATATTAAAAAATGCAGTAAAAAAATGATATGATTTTTTTAAGGAAAAATAGGAAGTATATTATTGCGCTATTTTGAAAGAAAAAAAAAACAAATTGTATGACTTTATTCAAAGCTTAATCAATTGGTCAAAATTGTTTTTATGTGTGACTATGCACAAACTTGGACCAATCAAATGATATTATAATGTGATTCAAATTAAAAGATATGTCATTGGTATTTTCTAAAATTGTGGTATTTAATATTATGTATTTTAATATTTTACAAAAGAATCAAACTATTTAAAATTATAGCAAATTTACATTAAAAAAAATGAACATTTTCAAAATAGTAAAATATTGAAACTACTTATAAAATATAAATTTTCTATAACCTATTTAAGTTTTTTTTGGCTATATATTATAAATAGTTTTAATATTTTGTTGTTGGTAACCATTTTTCTAAAATTATTGTTGTTATTTGCAAAAGTGTGCTAAACTTCTCATAATCATTATAACTTTATCGGATGTCTTCGGAAAGATGGAAAATTTTGTTTTTATTCTTTAACAACAACTTCGATTAAAAAAAAAAACTATACATAACTATATTTAAGATTTATTAAAAATATAGAGATTAAATTTGGATAATTGAAAGCATAAAGAGTAAATTGGAATAGAACATATAAGTGTTTAATACAAGATAAATAAATAAAATTGAATATATAATTATGATTAGAGAATAATTACTGTAAATAGACACCGAAAATATTACTAAACATAGCAAAATTTCAAATTCTATCAATAAATATTTTTTCAATTGAGTTAAGTCATATATTTTAAAATTACATTCTCTCTTTAAAAATAATTTTTTTCCAGAGTAAAATCTTTTAACACGTGGCAAACTTTAATTGGAATACTATCTTATTTACGTAGGTGCAACTCCACCTAAGTATTTAAAAAAAAAAACAAAAGTTAATTCTTTAGTTGAAGAGAAATTATTTCCCAAATCAAATAAAATTTTTAAAAACCGTAAATGTTGTGAAATTGAGCAACACAACGAGAACATGGATATAAAAAAATATAATATAATATAATTGTAACGCCATGAAAAAATTAAGATAATTTTTATTGATAATTATCTTAGTTTTGTTTAATTAGAATTAATTTATTGGGTGTTATTTTGATTTCAACCGTGAGAATAATTTGATTTTGTGGACATTGGAATTAATTAGATATTTTATTGGATTTGTGGCGTTTGTTGAGAATTTGATTTCATTGTATGTTATGAGGTTTAAGTAAAGTTGTGAAAATTATTTGGTTTTATGGAAATTGAAATTTATTAAATAATTTGAATGCTATTTAATTAAATTGGAGAGAGAAAATTCGGTTGAAGATTTGATAATTATATTTATATATATATATTGGAAGAGAAAAAGATAATTATATTCGTTAAAATATAATTATTTAAGAGAAAGATATTGTATTTTGTGGAGAAAACAAATATAAATGATTTGTGGAGGATAATTATTTGGAGAGATAATATTTGTTTAGAAAGGAAAAGAAAATAATTATATTTTTTTCATAAAAATACAATTATTTTGGTAAAAGAATAAAGTTATTGGGTTTGATGAGATTTAATGAAAAAAGAGAAGATTTGATTCTTGGGAAAGATAACTATTTCTGCAAGATAAAAGTTGATTTGACTAAGGATTTAATTAAGGAAATAGAAAGTGAATTTTATTTAGTTGAAAAAATAAAGTTAATTATACGGTGACACTTGTTTTATCATGAGGCAATTGTTTGAGGTGCTTGTTTCATCCTTGGCCCTTGATACCATGTTGCTATGGTGACACTTGTTTCATCTCTCGCCTCCAGTTTATTTATTATTTTGTCATGAGGCGCTTGTTTTATCCCTGACCCTTGACACCGTATTGTTGCGGTGACACTTGTTTTATCCCTCACCTCCAACTTATTTTTACTGTCATGAGATGTTTATCTTATCCTTGGTCCTTGCATTGGTAATTTATCTAAAATATCTTAGTTTGATGAGTTAGTGGCTACACCTTCGTCCACCTTCTAATTCTACAAGGATGCAAGAAGGAGGCATGCTGTAGCCACCTATTTTTATCCTACATATATATATCTTTTTTAAAATACTAATATTAGTAATAATGCCTAAATTTTTTATTTATTTATTTTAAAAAGGTAAAAATTTAACAATGACATAATATCTCAATTTTATTGTTTTAGGAAATAAAAACAAATCCATTTATTTTAAATAAAATTTTTTAAAATCTAAGAAATTATTTAGTTTTAAATAAAATATTTTTAAAAACTTATTTCTACTCATTTTAGGAAAAAATTAAATTAATAAAATTTTTGACTTGTTTATATCATTTTAGAAAAAAAAGAAAATCAATTTTAAACAAAAAATCTTTTAATATCCATTTAATTTATTAATTTATTAATTTATTTTTCACAAAATCTCAAAATATCTCATTTAATTTATTTTAGGAAAATAAAATTTTGTTTTATTAACATAATAATATCAAAATTTGATTTTATTTTTATTATTTTTCCTAATTTGTGGTACACCCCGAGTCTATAAATAGGGACCCTTGTCATTTGGAAAAATGGAGAGTTTCTTAAACAAAAAATTTTTTGGGGGAGAAAAATTTCTTACAAAAAAATCTTTAGAGAAAATTAGTTAGAAAAAAGTTTTTTTTAGAGAATCTCTGCAAATTGGAAGAAAAGTTTGGTAAAAGGTAGGTTTTCTTTATTCATTTATTACGTTAGTATCTTTACCTTTTTTTTGTAAATCAAATCTCTTTTTATCTTTACCATTTTTATTTTCTTTTTATATATATTTGTTTTCACTTATTTTCCTTGCATGCATAATAATTATTATCATGTAATATTAAATTTATGAATATTTTTTTTACACTTTGCAATATTACCATAGTATTTTATATCAATTATTTTTTTTTTCTTACATCATATTTATCTTTACATTTTATTATTCTAAAAAAATTCGACAATGGAATTAGAAATATCTGGGAGTCCGTTATTTCTAAATTTTCGAAGTGAGGAAATCGGTTCTTTGGGGTCCAAGATTGATTCCCAATATTTAAAAAAAAAAAAAAAAATCTTATCTTACTTGCTTAATTCGTTATGTGATATATTTGATTCCATTGTGCATTATTTCCTATTGACCTAATTTTGAAATATTTCTTAAATTTTCTTTTTTAACCTTTTAGAAATTTTTTACTTTAAAACTATCTTTTTTATTTTTTTTTTAAAAAAAGTTTAAAATATAAATCTATATTTAATAAGTTTTCCCTAATAAACATTTTTAATAATTCACTTCTATTTCGCTAAAAAAAATCCTATGATGGAATCTAGGAAACTTGGGAGTCCGATTTCCTAGAATTCTTAAAGTTAGGGATCACATCTTTGGAAATCCAAGATGTGATCACAAGAAAAAAAGAATTTAATCGATGTTTTTTTTTTTTTAAAAAAATCTTTATTCCAAGACTAGCCTATGATAGATTTTGAGAAAATAAATTGTAATATTTTCTCATTTTCTTAAGGTGAGAAATTTCTCTCAATATATAGTCTAATTAATGGAATATTATTCCACTTATTTTATGAGATCATTGCTTCAAATATTGGAGTAATGAGGGGTGAAATAAGACATTAGTTTTAAAATAAATTAAAAAATATTTTCAATTCAAGATTTAAAATTTGGCCACCGTTTTTCTAAATGGGTGTTGTGGGGTGCTAATACCTTCCCCACACACAAATGACTCCCGAACTCAACTCTATTTTTCGCAAACCATTTTTTTTAAAAAATTGTTTACTTTATTTCGGCTTCCAATCACACCATAAAAATGATTGGTGGCGACTTCTATTTTCTTTTAAAACTAACTCTTTTGAGGACGTCGACCGCTCCGCGTCGTCTCGGGCACGTGGCGACAATATAGATGGCTACCATAGATGACTGATATGTTACGGCTGATACGTTATAACTGATATAGTTTAACTCCCAAACACATACTATTATAACCAAAACTAAAATTATTTAACTATTGTAATCCAATTATAATATCCATCCTAAATGCCCCCTAAAGAGTGTATGATTGTAAGATACATGGACAACATATACCTATGAGATTAATGAGCGAAGGCCACTTGTTTCTCAAGTACACTATGCATAGGCATCTAATATTTATAATAGTAAGTATTATTATTATTAGCTTTTTATGCTCTATATTTCAAGGGAAGTTACAAGAAATGAATCACATATCCACATTGGGCCTTTCGATACAATCAAATAGAAAGTCCCAAGGGCTCCATATTCTAGGAGCCCAAACTATGTGATTGAATAAATCCTCCTCTATCTGTTGCGGGTCGAGGACTCCTTCCCCTTCTTCAAACTCCGATTCGTATTTTTGATAGAGAAATATCTGATCAACGATAGAAGAAGATCCATTTTGTATCATATCTAAGGGAATCCTGGGTTCGGGCCGAAGAAGCAATGTCACTCGATCATTATCAAATCGACTGCAATCTTTTTCTGTCCATGAGGATCCAAACAGAGCGCCTTCTACTTCTAATAGGCCATGAACTAGATGAGAATCATTCTCAACGAGTCCATAAGAAGTGATCCCATTTTTTTCATCGGGTCCGGGTAGAGACCAAAGGTCTTGAACGACCGATCCGGCAGAACAATTCAAAAGATAAAGAAGTATCGTTAATTTCTTCATGCTCGTTTCAAGTTTGAAGTACCAGTTGTACAAATAAGAACCCCCTTCGTTACATGATTTCTTCTTCATATAGGTAGATATAGGATCTATTGAGCAATTACTTAGAATGTGATCGAATTGCATGCAATAAAAGTTGCTTTAGAGGAGATAGAGGATTATCGTTATGATCTCATTAAATATTAATTTATGGATGGTACAAGTGGATAAGGAGGTTGTGGGATGACAATTTGGGGGTCGTTAACGATGTCCAATTAAAGGAAAATGTGATATGGTGGAGGAGGCGGAATAACTATTTGAGAGCTGCCAACATTCGAATCAAGATGATGATGTGGTGGAGGGGTGGAATGACCATTTGAGGCACCACCGACATCAGATTGTGGAAATTTGTATGATGGAGGTGGTGGAATGATCATTTGAGGGTCACCAATGTCAGAATCAAGATGGTGGTGTGGTGGAGGGGGTGGAATGACCATTTGAGGGCCGTCAACATTTGAATCAAAATGATGTGGAGGAGGGGTGGAATGACCATTTGATGAGGTCTGTCAACATCGGAATCAAAATGATGTGGTGGAGGGGATAGAATGACCATTTGAGGCTCGCCAACATGAAGTTTTTGTGGGAGAGGAGGTGGGATAACCATATGAGGGCCATTGACGTCAGATTGTGGGTCAACATTAAGCAACACTGTAAATACACAAACAAAGAATCATAATACATACATGCGAGATATATATTCTTATATATATAAGGGAAAGATGATGTTCATGTTTACCATGACAATGTGACATTGTAGCTTATGGATAAAAAAGATATAAAGAGAAGATGACTTCTTTGTGTTTTTTCCATCATGATCAATAGAAAATGGAGAATAGAAGATCAATCTTACTTGTGGAAATGGTTCGAAGAAGGGGGTTTATATAGATAATTTTGTTGCCCAAAACAAGAATTATAGTTTAATTCTAACTTGTAGATAACTTAATAAACTTGAAATAGTTATACCCAAACAATTTTAATGGGTAACACTCAACAATCTTAACTTTCATCTAAAAACATCAAATATTGTTAGAGATTTTAATTACTTTTTAGTACATTAGAGAAATTAAGTTAGCATCAACAAAAATAGTTGTCCAAAAATACATATACATAAATCTTGCCAAAATAACTTTTTGCAAAAAGAAAAAAACTTCCAATAATAACAAATAATAATAAAAAAAGAAATCTTAGTTAATGATTGTAGTCATTGTAACGGTTAGCTTTCTTTTTATTATTTTTGCTAACCAAAACTTTCGATGATCAATTGACATGCGTGTACTTTAAGGACTAAAAGGATTAAGAAGTCCATGGTTCAATTCCCCTGCCCTCCAATTTGTACCAAAAATAATTTAAGAAGTAAGAAGCAATCTTTTTTTCAAAAAGAAAATAGAAAAAAAAGAAAAGAAAGGAAAAAAAAGAAAAGATTGTGTAATTAATTAATTATTGATGGAAATAGTTAAAATAAGCATAGTTCAATAGACAGTAATTATTATCATCAGTAGGTGTGTTTGAATCTCTCATCTCTTATTTGTACTAAAAATGAAAATTATTAACCAAACTATTGAGATATATTTTATTAACCAAACTATTGGGATATATTTTATCTAATTTAATTGGGTTATTACATAATTTTAAATAGTATGGTTGAGTGAGAAATTTTGAACTAATCACAAATGGGCACATCATTTCTTAAATTAATGACGAAACTTTAAATATATGACTAATTAAAAGTTGACATATGTCCAAATTAAATTTAAGACATAAATTTGACAAATTTTGATGACGTCACATGTTTTCATTGTTATTTTTTTATTAAAATAATTATTTTGGTTCAAATAAATATTACAGCTATTTGGGTCAAAGTTCAATTGCACCAAAAAAAAAAAGGCTTAAGTTAGCTTAATGCTAAATAAGACCAAAATTCATATGGTTGGTCCAAGAAGCCATGTCCATGGACCAACCAACTCAAGTCTATAAAACTTACATGAGAACTTTATAAATAAAGAAATTATGTTCCTTGGTGGGTGAAGAAATTTAGACTTCACAAGCTCGAAGAGAACTCTTCCAACATAAAAAACTAAACTCTTGAAAACCGAACCACTCCTTGAAGTTCAAGTTCTTTGGAAATACAAATGTTCTTTTAAGACTCCAATTTCAAGAACATCAAGCACTCTGCTTCCATACATCAAACATACTCATTAAATCGATAGAAAAAAGAATCAAGTATGAGAGATCAAACCACATCGTATCAAATCAACACAAATACAACATAAACACAAATTTAACTCCACGAAACAGGTTCTCATGTGAACAAGTATTCTATTTGATATTACATAGGTGAGTAATAAAAGATTAATAAATAAATGTGAATATATTATAATTTAAAGATACCTTACAAATGATGATATTTGTTTTTATATTCCTTTATATGAAATAATGAAAATTATAAGTTGTTTTTAAAAGTTATATGGCCTTGTTTTGAACTATTTTTATTATTGAGTTAGTTAATTATTTTAAATTTAGTTACAATTATCATCTATTAAAAGTACATTCTCTTTTTAAAATATAACTTATTGTAAAGAAAAGTCATTACCACGTGGCAAATTTTAATTCGAATACTATTTTGGAAAATTACATTAGATGACAATTTTTTTTTTTTAAAAAATAGTTCATAACACCTCTTTTTGCATATTGAAAATTTGGCAAATATGACGGTAATCTACTTTTAAATTTACTATTTTTTGCAATTTTGAAAATGTAAATGACATAGACTCTATTATCATAATTTTTTTTTACTATTTTTGCAAATTTCCCTACTATCTTGACTATATAGGTGAAAATTCACCCAAGTATTTTTCATTAAAAACACAATTTTTAATTTTTTAGTTCAAGAGAAATTATTTCTTAAATAAAATAAATTTAAAAAATCGTGAATATTGTACAACTGAGTAGCAGAGTAGTGACAACGAAAACATAAATATGGAGAAAATAAATATAATAATATTATATATATAAAATAACTAAAATAGAATTATTTGGAGAAATTCTCCAAACATTTCACTCTAATTGAATTCTTTCATTAATGTATTATTTTTACACCATCTCAAGATTATAATAACCACTTGGTCTTGTTATAGCAATACTATTTAAAAGTTTCTCAATTAGGTACATTCAACATTTTTTTAAAATCCTTATTTGTTATAGTTTTTACTTTTTGCTACCGTTTTTATAATTTACTTTTTTAGTTTTCTTTCATTTTTTTGCTACGATGTTTACTATTTCCTTCTCAAACTAACATACTTACTAGCAAACACATACTATTGTAACAAAAACTAAAATAGTCCAACCCCAAACACAGATTATTGTAATCCAACTACGTTTAAGAACCCATCTACAAAGGTAGAATCTCCAAAAGTCTAATTGGCGCCGCCTCTTCTCTCTTCGGTCTCGTTGCTTTGCACCTTTGGTCGAGCCCTATAATAATATCCACCTTAAACGCCTCCTAAGAGTGTATGATTGTAGAATACATGGACAACATATACCCATGGAATTAGTGAGCGAAGACCACTTAGCTTGTTTCTAAATACACTATATATATTCATGGACATATAATATTTATAATAGTAAGTATTATTATTATTATTAGCTTATTATGCTCAATACTTCATGGGAAGCGACAAGAAATGAATCACAAATCTAAAGTTGTGATCGAATTGCATGCAATAAAAGTTGCTTTATAGAGGAGGTAAGGGATTATCGTTATGATATCACTAAACATTACTTTGTGGATGGAACATGTGGAGGGGGAGGCGGTGGGATGACCATTTGGGGGTCGTCGACGATGTTCGATTTTAAAGGCGAATGTGATGTGGTGGAGGAGGGGGAATAACCATTTGAGGGCCGCCAACATTGGAATCAAGATGATGGTGTGGAGGAGGGGGTGGAATGACCATTTGAGGGCCACCAACGTCAGAATCAAGATGATGGTGTGGAGGAGGGGGTGGGATGACCATTTGAGGCCCGCCAACATCGGATTGTAGATGTTTGTGCGGCAGAGGTGGTGAGATGACCATTTGAGGGCCACCAACGTCACAATGAAGATGATGGTGTGGAGAAGGGGGTGGAATGACCATTTGAGGCTCGCCAACATCGGATTGTGGAAGCTTATGAGGTGGAGGAGGAGGGATAACCATTTGAGGGCCGCCTACATCCGAATCAAGATGATGGTGTGGTGGAGGTGGTGGAATGACCATCTGTGGGCCACCAATGTCTGAATCAAGATGATGATGTGGCAGAGGGGGTGGTATGACCATTTGAGATCCGCCAACATCAGATTGTGGGTCAACATGAAGCAACACTATAAATACACAAACAAAGAATTATAATACATGCATACGTGATATATGTATATGTATATATATACAAATGAAAAATAATATTCTTGAATACGTACCACGACAATGTGACATTGTGGCTATGGATAAAAGCGATAGAAAGAGAAGATAAATTGTTTGTGTTTTCTCCATATTGGTCACTAGAAAATGGAGAATCTTGTGGAAATGGATGGAGGAATGAAGGGTTTATATAAGATGGTTTTGTTGGCCAAAACAAGAATTATAGTTTAATCGTAATTGGTAGGCAACTTAATAAAATTGAAATTGATAAAGTTATACCCAAACAGTTTTAATTGTCCATTTTAATGCCTAAAACTCAACAATCTTAACTTTCATCTAAAAACATCCAATATCGTGCTTAAGAGAATTTAATGACTACTTAGAGAAATTAAATGAGAATCAACAAAAATAGTTGTCCATGAAAAAATAAATCCATATGCTCATATTACCATAAAAAAAAATTCATGAAACATACGAGAAGTAAGCATAAAAATGTGCAAACATCATCATTCAAAGCCATATTTATTTAAAGAAATTATTTAAATGTAGGATCAAAACCTTTTAAGCACTTCACATAAAACATCTTTTCAATAAAACATAACTTTTCACTTAAATCCTATTCTTTTAAATGTATTCATTAATAAGTTATGTTTGAAAATTTTAAAAACTGATGAATATCGAGTTTATGAAAATAAAAACCTATTTATTAAAAAAACAATAGAATGGTTAAGCAATAAATTTTGAACCAATCACAAATTGTCACATTATTTATCAAATTAATGACAAAAATACTAATTAAATTTTGGACTAATTAAAAGTTAGCATGTATCCTAAATTGAAATTGAAAACATAAATTGGCAAATGCAGATGACGGTCGATGTTTAATCATGTCCGTTGAATCAAGTTAATTATTTTGGTTTAATTAAATATTTATTATTTGGGCTGAAGTTCAATTGAACAAAAAAAAATAGGCTTACTCAAATGCTAAATAAAACCCAAATTCATATAGTTAGTCGAGTCTGATTCATGGACCAACTAAGCGTAAGACCATAAAGCTCACCATATACAACTCTATATATTGAGAGGAGCTCTTCTCATTTGGCTTTAGAGAGGCCTAGAGAGAGTTCTCCCATACTCTTGACTTAACCGCTCCTTGAACTCAAGTTCTCGCTCAAGTTCTTTGGAGATACAAATATTCTTTCAAAAAATAAATTAGAGGTTCAGGTACTAAGGATTGAACCACATCACATCAAATCAACACAAAGACAACATTAACACAAGTTTAATTCCATGAAACATGATTCTCCGAAAACCTCATATGAACAAGAATAAGGATAATATCTTTATTTATATATATATATATATATATATATATAGTTTACAATATAAAGCACAAAAATAGGACTTCAAATAACTTGAGAAGAAAAACTAGCTTACTATATTTTTAAAAATAACTTATAAATAAAAAATATATATTGTACAATTTTAAATATAACACATAATGTATCATTTTATGAAAACAATACTTAAATAATAATATAAATAAAATTCTAACAAAAACTAAATTTTTTCTTGGTACGTTTGTTTCTTTGAACACAACTTTCAAAGGGTCAAGGGAACAAAATCCCTTTTCTTATTTTTCCTCAAAATTTTTATAAATTTTTTTTATCTCTTCAAATTATTGTAAACGATTTCTTGGAGTATTCATATAGAATTTGAAATAAAATTCTTGAAATATATATATATAAACATACAATAGATACACATTGATATATCCCTCTAAGGCCCAACCAAGCCCACCTTTGCTTCCTATGAGTCTCCTTCCACCCAATGTTGATGCCATCACATGATAAAGAATCTACAAGAAAAGACAAAAGACATTCAGAGAGGCTGAGAAATTAAAAGAGCTTTGAGTCAACAACTCATGAAAGAAGACCTCAATGAATGATTGAATGGTGCTGGCTATTTCGTTCCTAGCTAAATTTCAATAACAAAAACCACTTTGTTTTTTTAGTTTCCAAATTTTTGTTTGGTTTTTTAAACCAAATTTTTGTTTGGTTTTTTAAACCGTTGATAAATATTAGTAGATGACAAAGAAAGAAATTTGGATAAGAAAGTGGAAACTAAAAAAAATTATTACCAAAATAAAACATAAAAAATTAACCTTTGTCTATTTAATGATTAATTTTAAATATTAATGTAGTATTAATGACTATTAATTAATTTTAATAATTATGGAGTAAATTTTAAAATTAATTTTAAAAGTGGTAAATGTATAATAAGACTAAATTAATATACAAAAATTGTTTTTAAAAAATCATTGAAAAAATATTTTCCTTTAGTGATTTTTTAGAGTGTAAATAATTTTTTTTCTATTTTTAATAAAAACCTTAATTATAAATTTTAAATTAATTAATAGACATTTAAACTACATACCAAAAATAAGTACTTAAAAAAATAAAAAATTAAAAGTATAAATCTTGTAATATAAACATCAAGCTTAAACAAAATTTAAATCTCGAGAAGTAAAATTACCGTACAAAATTGCTAAAGTTAGAAACTAGCCAAAAGAAAACTCAAAATTTATAAACTTAAAACATAACCTTTTGAAATCTATCAACCAAGATGAAACCAAATCCAAAATCTCTAACACCAACAGAAAAAAGTAATCATTTTCAAAGAGAAGAAGAAGAAGAAGAAAGAAATTGATAAAAAAGAACAAATTTTGTTTTATTTTCAAAACTCTTCAAAGGGTGGACTTTGACCCACTACTTTTCCAATCTTGAAATAATCTCTCTCTCTCTCTCTCTCTCTCTCTCTCATATATTATCTCTTGGCATTCCATTCTTGAAAAAGTCACTATTTCCATTTCCCTCTCAATCTTTCCTACTTTTCAATCAACTCCCTAAAAGAAAAAAGCTTTCCACTTATATATGAATACCAAATCTTCTAACATTCCATAGAGTTTCATCATTTCAAAAAAAATGTATGAAGAAGAACATCATCAAGTAAGAACAACAAAATAGAATAATACAATTCTTCTTCCAATATTTTGATAAATTTTTCCCCACAATATCCTTTTATGGATATTGCCTTTCAACTCCATCAACCCCATCTCCATTCCTTTCTTCAAGATATAATGCAATCTTTTGGTTGCACTTACATTTGCCTTTGGTCTTATTTCCATCAACCATCAAAGTCTCTCTCTTTTTTCTCTTTTAGTAAATTTTCATTTTTGCTCTTTTGGGTTGTTTTGCTGATGTTTTTATCTTCTTTTGCAGTTGCTTGAGGTTTTCAGATGGATTATTCTTGAAGGAATTTGATCAAGAACAAGTTGGGAGTTTATCTCTGTTGCTTTTTCGAGAATATCAGCGGTTAGAATTCAGTGTTGATGACGGGTAATTGTTGTTACTAGTTAGTTAACATTTCCCACTTCAGTAACGGTTTGGTTTTTGGTTTTTCGAAGACTAAAAACCAAATGATTATCCAACAGAACGGTTTGGTCTTAGTCGTTTTGTTTTTTTTGTGTTGTTATATATTTGTAGGCTTATTCCAGGACTTGCTTATAAACATAATGATCCTTGTTTGAAATTGGAGAATTCTGAGCTTCAAACTTATGCTTCTGCTGATGTACAAAGACAGTTTTATCTTGTAAGTTTCATTTTTTGTTTGATCACTTCAAATTCAAATTGTGTTTATATATATTCATTTGTTTTTGTTTTTGTTTTCTTGGTTTGTTTGTTCAGGCAGCTGGGATTCAGGTTGGTTATATTATTCTATGGGAATGAATTTGGTTGTGAGTACTTTTAGAAAGCTAGAAGTTTTACTTGAAGCTTAAACATTTTTTGGTTTTGTCTTCGCCTTCGTTAGACTTCGATCTTCTTGGGAAGCATCCATGGTGAAATTGAGCTTGGTTTCTCTAACGTTTCTCAGGTGAACAATCACAAACTTTACCGTATATTCAAAAAGTATCATGTTGAATGGTTTGAATATGTTACCTGCTGCTTTAAACGACCAAGTTTGGAGGTATCACTGAGAAATATGTTGTATAAACATTCTGCTTAAGTAATTCTGGTTTATAATAAATTGTTTTTCTTCTGCTCACATGGGCGTAACTAACACAGTGTTAGTGTGAACCGTTTTCTGTTTTCTCTATTTGTTGATCCTTAACATATTAATTAGTTCAAAGTTGGATTGATTGAATAAGTTTTTGTTAAGGATTTCAGGTTGATATTGAGATGATAATAAGCAGTTTGGTTCCTGTTGATGTTGTTGCTCCCAAGGTTCCAATAATGGAGCTTCCTCAGCCATCCACAAAATCAAAACTAATCCCGAGTCCAAGTTCGATCCCAATCCTTAACCCAAACGCGCTTTCATCTTCATCTTCTTCGTTGAGATCATTGTCAATGGACAGCCCTGCAGAATCACCCTTCACAACAGCTGACATTCCCATTATTCAAAGCCAGCTTCAACCTTCCTCCATGGACTCCATTTTTGCTCAAGCAAGAAACCTTCAATTCCCCACACCAGAAGCCTTAGATGAGGCCATGACAAGAACAATTCTAGCAGTTCTTTCTTCACCAGCCTGTTCATCTTCTTCCTCTGTTCATAAGCCTTTAGAGAAGCTTCCTCCAAGCTATCGTTTGAATGTAAAAGCTAGTGCTTTCAAGAAATTTGCTCGAGTTTTAACTCCGACGATGCGGTTGAATCGAAATTTGAGCACTAGGCAAAGCTTGCTTAAGAGATCATTGGCTTTCATGACAAACTTGAATCTCATGAGAATTCGAGACCGCATGCCGACAACGAGTCGACCAACAAGCTCGCAACTACATCATGTGATATCAGAACGACGACGGAGGGAGAAGCTCAATGACAGCTTTCAAGCATTGAAATCTCTACTCCCTCCCGGAACCAAGGTTCAATCTTTTTTACCTTGTTTGAAATGATTTTTTAAAAAATTACAAATATAACAAAATCTATTAGGTAATAGATTTCTATCACTAATAGACCCCTCATAACTGATAAGTTTTATTGTTGATCGACTCATAATTGTGATATAGTCTATCGTTGATAGATTTTGGGAGTTATATCTAAGTTTTGTTATATCTGCTCATACTTTAAAACTTGATTATTATATTTCTAACCGTTCGTTTGATTAATGCAGAAAGATAAAGGATCAGTGCTAACAACAACAAGGGAGTATATGAGTTCATTGAAAGCTCAAGTAGCTGAGCTTAGCAGAAGGAACCAACAATTGGAAGCACAACTTTTACAAAGTTGTAAAGAAGAAGAAAAGGAAGAAGCAATACTTTTTCCACAAAAAGAAATTAGATTTAGGGTTGGAATTTCACAAGTTCAAGAATCAACCTCAGAAGGTCAAATTATAGATTTGAATATAGCAACTAGAGGAGAATTTTCTTCATTGACAAATATAGTGATTGGAGTTCTTGAGTTCTTGAAGCAGCTTAACAATGTGAGAGTTGTATCCATGGAAGGCAACACCCAGTTAACACCTTCTTCAAGTTCTATTAACCACCTAACTTTGAGATTAATCATTGAGGTAATTAGATATTGGTTCGTTCTTAGCTTTCTACTAACTAAAATATGAAATCCCAAGTATTCGTTTGGTAACTATTTCGAGGGTGTTTGGGATATTGAGTTGAGTTCCTAAGTCTGAAATTGTTGAAGTTAGAAAGTCTGTGTTTAGGAGTTAGTTTGGAGCTAAAAACATTAAAGAGTGAAAGAGGAGAAGAATTGAGTTTCTTGATTAAAACGTATCCAAAGTGAACGTTGTTAAAGTTGGCGGAGTTAGAATTATTTAACAACGACTAATTATGAAGTTTTTGGTTATTTGAAAAGTAAGCTTATTTTCTCTTGTTTTCTTACATCTCTACAATAAAATTCTTAAACAAAAATTACTTTTTTAAGTTTTCAAAATCTGACTTGGTTTTTTAAAACATTGGTGAAAAAATTTATTAAAAAAAAAAAAGAGAAGAAGAAACTTAGAGGTTGAAGGAGACTTTAGAGACTTAATTTTCAAAAACTAAAATCCAAAAAACAAATAATCACTAAATAGAATATCAATACAATTTTCATTCATATAATTCAAATTAAACTTCTACGATCAATAAATCAAAAACCAAACAAAACTTGTTTCAAACGACTTTTTAAGTATTAAAAAACATATTTTTAAGCGTTTAGATGAAAAAAGTGTTTCAAAATAGGTCCGGAACGCTCCAAGAAATAACATTATTAACACTATTTAGACAGCCTCATGGAAGCTTCAATTGTCAATCAAGAAAGTGAGTAGGAAAGGAAAGTGAAATGAATCAACTTTAAGTAATCATTTGTCACTTTGAAATATCAAATATCCATTAGGAAATGGGAAGGAAATTAGGTGTTAAAGAGCAGGTAGAGAAATTAAGTAGAAAAGTTAGAATTCTTTTTTTTTTTTTTTTTTTTGGCTTAAAATTTTCTACTTTTCTTACTTTCTTTCTTCTTATTGAATTAGGAGAATGAATGGGACAAGTCAGCCTTCCAGGAAGCAGTGGAAAGAGTTGTCTCTGACCTGGCAAAATGAAAGATATATGGACCAATCCCAATCTGCCATGTGGATCTTCCAAGTCACCACTATTTTTTTCTCCTATTTCTTGTGTTATTATTATTATTATTATTTTAATGATATATAGATTAGTCATTAGTGGTTACATAATTGTTCTTTTTATTTTTTATGTACTTTTTATTTTTATTTTTATTATTATTTTTTTGTCTCCTTTACTTAGGGTTTAGGGTGGCAAGTTTTCTTCTCAATATCTATTATTATTGTTATTAATTAAGATAATAAAGTCTTTGCTATATCTTACAAAAATGGTATTAATATTGTGTTCGTTTTTACTTCTATAAAAAGCATCTCTAGAAAGTACATATAGACAAGTTTTGTTCTTACTTGGAATATTTTCTCACATTTATGTTTGCAACCCAAACAAACTTTTCTTGAATAAAAAGAAATAGTAATTTATTCATTTACTTTATTGGTACGTTTTGAGTTTTTTTTTTATTATATATATGTTTAGGTATATGTTTCGACATACATATAAAAAGCACTGATACAAATACAAGGTACAAAGACACAACATGATATTAAAAACAATGACACATCAATTTTTTTAAGAAATCTAAGTCACAGGTATTACAATGACACATATTTTAGAATTTTTGAAATAAATAAATCGTTGTTATATTAAAAGAAAATTCAAAGTCAATAAGTTTGTACATTTATGGGTTAAAAGAATGAGTTCGATATGATATATTTTTTCCTCAAAATTATTTATTGTTTTTGACTTTATATTATTGTATATGTTGGATAGCTTAAGGAGTGTGTAAGACCTGGCATTGATTTTGTAGAACTACTGTCCATAATACATATATTTTACTTTACAAGTATAGCATTAAGTACAAACTAAAACCAACAATTACATTGGGAAATAACAGAATCTAGAAAGATCACCTCAGTTCAAATATTTTGAAAATGGAAACTAATGCATTAATGTTTAACTAAAGTGTAAGCATTTTTTTGTTTTGAGTAGAAAAGTGATAAAAGTTGTAGAAGAAGCCGTCGCCCAAATTGACTAAACCTTTTGAGAGAGACTTAATAAAGAAAATAAATGATATCGTCAATATTCGTCTTTCAAGATCCACCTACCAATGCAAGACTGAATTTTTAACACTTTTCACTTCGTCTTCTTCTTCTTCTTCTTCTTCTTCTTCCCTTTTCACTCATTCCATGGACAACACTATTAAAAGGTTTATTTATATATATACACATTTTCTATTTTAGTTTGTGTAATTTTAATTTTTTTGGATTTTACGTTTTTTTTTTATCTAGTTTTTTGTTTATCTAATATTCATTTAACTAGCTTTTAAGTTTCAAAATATTATTGTGCTAACCATTTCATCTTTTAGTAGTAGTTTTTGAAAATTAAGTGTTATATACACGGTAATTTAAGTTACTGTTTTGTTAGTTTATTTAATTTTGTTTAATTTTATAATTAAATTAACTTAATTATTTTATTAAGTTTATCACAAACAGAGGAATTTTTCCCTACAAGTCCTCGATTTTTGAATCGGATTCTCCAACCTCGACTCTAACTCCCCCAAAAGGGGAATGGGGCGAGGACGAGGATGGAAATTTTCCATGGGGATGGGAAGGAATGCTTCCCCACCCTGCTTGGCTCCGTTGTCAACTGTACTAAGTACCAACTTTGATGACCATTTTCGCACGTCCAACTTTGATGCCCGATTCCAGGTTTCGACAACCACCTTTTCGACGAAAAACTCTAATGACTACCTTTATTGACCAACTTCGACGACCAATTTTGGGCTTTGGTAACCATCTCTGATAATAAACTTCGACAAAAAATCAACTTCGCGATGACCACCTTCGCTATACCAATTTCGACGACAAACTCTTGCGACGAACTCCAAGATCACTTTCGTATAACCAACTTCTGCCTCCAACAACCACCTACAACTACAAACTTTGGCAAAAGCACCTTTGATAATCAACTTCGACAATCACCTTCAACTTCGGGCTCTAGCAACTATCTCTATGATAAACTTCAACAAAAATCACCTTTGACAATCAACTTCAATGACAAGTAACAACCACACCTCTAACAATCAATATCAACGCTCACCTTAGGCAACCGAGAATGGCAAAGACCACCTCTAACAATCAACTACGTACAACAAAACGATTCGATCTAACGGTCAACTACGACGATATATCATCTTGAACTACTAACTCCAACCACAAATTTTGTTGTTCATTTCCAAAGACCAACTCAACCAATAATATACTATAAAAAGAAAAAAACAAGACCGGTAAAAGTGCTTTAAAATACAAAATCAAAACAATTAGTTTTTAATGTTTAATAGTTGTCTTTTATAGTAATTTGTTATTGAGAAATTGTCAAAGGATGGTCAGGTCATCCTTTTAGACGTATTAGGTCACAAGCATCCAGGAGACCGATTGCTTCTTAAAGATATCACCACAATCAATGGGAATGTATTGTTTGTGCTTATTTGGTAGGATTAACAAACTTAACTATTTTAAAGAACATTTTTTTTGTACGCCTGAAATTGGTCTTTTGTTGATCGTATATATATATAATGATCATAAACTTATAACGTAGATGTCATTACAATGACAATCATTCGCAATACTAAAGTCAGTTGTTGACGTTTCAAAGAGAAGCACTCGCAAAGGGTTCTAACCAAGGTAGTGCGGGTAATGAATTTTTTTTTTAAAAAAAAACTTTATTCAATAAAATATTTTCAAATATAATAAAATAAGCTACCTTATTTGCAAATACAGTAAAATCTTATTTTCTATCCATAATAAACCATGATAGAATCAAATAAAATCAATCACTTATTTTACTATATTTGTAAATATTTTCAATAATTTTGTCATTTAAAACCATTTTTTTTAATCAATTAATTTCTTTAATTATTATTTTTTAAAATTATTAATGGGATTATACTTTGATGTTGGCTGCGAATTGAAACTTAATGTTTTCATATTTCTTATGTGAGAGTCAGAAAAGGCTTAGAGACGACGGTGTTGACTGTCTATTTTTCATTGACAATTACGTATGATTACTCAAAATATCATTTTCTATTAAAATTATAATTCAATAATATCATTATTCTTATGAAATTTATAAAATAGAGAAGCTTTGGATAGATCTACACATAGTTGTATTTGATATGAATTATTTGATATTCCAACCCAATCCTTACCTTAACTTTATACAAAAATACATAAAATAAATAGTTGATATCTAAGTTTAAACTTTTAAAAGATGGCTTACCTAAATTTTCAAGTTTGATCTAAAAAAAATTCCACTTTTTAATTTTTATGTTTAAAATATAATACAAAAGAATTTATAAATATATTAAAATTTAGACTTAACTCTCATATTCTATTATTAGTGATAATTAACTATATTGCTAATATGAATCTATTAGTGATAGTCTATCACTTATAGGAATCTATCAATGTGGAATGTATCACAGACATTTCGAACCCACCAAAATTCCAATCTAGGAACCAATTATAGACCCTCTAGAATCCTAAACTTGATTAAAGAATTGGGATTGTGACGTTTTTTTAGTTCCTCCATAGATTATTATACTAATCATGTTGCTGACCTATTCTTATTTTTGTCAGTTTTCACATTGTCTTGGATTAGATGAATTGGAATTATTTTATTCTAATGATCAATTTGGGTTTAAAGAAACCTTTGATGCTGTCAGTTGCACCAAGTTGGAGGTTTTAAGATTTTGAATTGACTGAGGCAGCTAATAATAAGATGTCAAATCTTTGGGTTTAATGGGAGTTGGATTACTATATTACTATATTCCATTTTGTGTTCATAACTTCACGTGGACGTGGAGATTTCAACGTTTCACCCTTTCTCACAAATTTTGAATAGTTTTCTAATACAACGTGAAATGTTTCACCTCGTATGCATGTAGATTTGGCAATACTAACTCTAATTGTAGATTTGAGTACTTCACCTTTGTTTTCTATTTTCACTACCTCTGCTTCAAGCCAAATGGATTGTAAGCCAATTTAACTCGTCCCCTAATTGATGACCATTTGATTAAGGTATAGAGAGATGTGAAAACCATAGTATAGAGATTGCGAGAGACAACAAGCCTTAATTTCTAAAACAAAAGAATCGAGAAATGAAATCATTAACAACCAAAACTGCAAAAAGGAATTTCATGTTTTCAAAGTGAAATATTTTCTTCCATGCATCCAAGGGAGCACTAAAGTCGCACAAGGAATGTTTGCGCCAGCGGATGAAAGAGTTGGGGAGTGGAAAATTGTAAACTTCACGAGGAGTTTGTAGGCCCATGACTAAAAAAAACATCAATTACATGTCTATTAGTTACATTATGTTACATTATGCAACTTAAGAGTTCACCACTCTCAAGGCTTTACAACTTCACTCCTTGTCTCAAACAGAAGAGGGTAAGGCAGCTCAGCAAATGAGTGGATATAGGTATCAAATGAATAAAAAGTGATAAAAGATGGCATTTTCAAAATCTGGCTACTAGAAAAGCAAAATGAATATTTCTCTCATTTTAATCAACATAACATAACAAAGGAAGAACAAACCAGAGATGTAGTCATGTTTAAATTAGACAACAAGATCATGTTTTCTCAACGTAATGGCTAATCTTCGGTGAGACAAGCTCAGTCCAACAACCCTACTATGCCTTGGTACTGGAGGATTGGATGTTGATAATATCTACAGACTCCATTTTAATGTTCCAGAATAAACTGAAACTACTTGGCTTTTTCTAATTCCCCATCAAAAACTGCATCTTGTAATCAAAAGTAAACGGACCGATTTATTGAACTATTTTACCTGAACAACAGGACGAGTTGGAAATCACATTTAAATGATTCCAGAGCCCGAGATTTTGTCTGAAAGTTCTATGAATCGGCTTCACCATTGGAACCATCAGTTGGCTTCTTCTCTGGAGTGACAAAGCGTCCGCTCAAAGGATCAACAGGACGAGTATCACGTGGTCCGCCTTTACGTCCCATTGCAACCATTGGGGGTGGTGGAAGTAACCCTGATCTAAAAAGAATCCGCTGCACGGGGTCCGAAGGCTGAGCACCAACTGAAAGCCAATACCTAGATGGATGGGAAAGGGTGATGAGTGAATGATTAGTACGAAAGACAAGGTTATTGTGCCTATGAGTTAGATGAATACTACCATAGTAAAACATCACAGCTGATGCAGCAAAATAATCTAAACTATCTAGTCTCAGCTAATAGCAATTCTTTTTTAAATATAGGATCAAGTCAAAGAAAGAAAAAGAAAAGGAGGGCTTATGAGAATTTAGAGCAATCAAGGGACTGGGGGAATTTAGAATTGATAGGATTTAAGCCACAAAGAACTCAGACACCAAACTCCAAATGCTAAAAACTTATGCCTGATGGTTTACTTTTATACATTGCATGAGATCATTACAATAAGAATGATCTTCTAAGACAACAATTTCATCCTAAATTTTTTATCCTCTGAGAGGTCTACTAATCATTAATCAGAACTTGAATTAGAAACAGAAGACTTTAAATTCCTAAGGAGCAGCCTAATCACTTCATCAAATGACTAGATGCTCCAAAAAGTAAGGATTTCCTCATCCTCTCCATCAACTTGATAGCCAGCTACTACAGTTAAAAGCTTATGATATTAAGAAAATATAATCACTTCTCAACCATCTAAAACGCTTTCCATTCTTTGATTCATCAGGTGCAAGATGTTAGAACTGTTAGTATGAAATGGTATACAAAGAAATATAGCATAAATTTGGAATTAGGACCTCTTGTTTCTACAGCACGTTGCTTCACCACCAGGTCTTACAGTTTCAGCTAATTTATATTGTTAACATATTAAACTAACTACGATAAGTACATTAACAGCAAGATAAGGTAAATGCTTCGTTCATGCGCCAGAAAGTCAAATATTAGTGATCCCTCCAATTTTGATAATGGATTTGATCCCGCAAAAGGTGGATTATTCAGGGTGGGTTCCACGATTTGTAATGGTGCAGAGTGAACAAACCAAACAAACGCGGATATGACATATAGTCTGTTTTAGGAATTCACAACACACTCATTCATTGACTTTGACGGACTAGAGGTTTGTGGTATGATCAATAAGACGAGATCTACAAGTTAGAGGTATAATATCATGAAAGTTGGTCTGCTATTAGTCTCCCCATTGATTATGGGCTACGATTTCCTAAGGAAGACAGAAGACGCCATTCATGTTAATGAGAAATAAAAATGAATATCGTCCGGAAGAAAATCTGGAAACCATTCATTTACTAATATACCAGAATATCTACATTTAAGGGCTGGTTTTTGCCCCATAACCAAAACTAAATGAAATAAGTTAGTCATTTTCTTAATAACACTCTAAGCAACATGGAGAGAAATCGAAAATTTCAAAAAGAAAAATCAAGTAAAAGTCGATTGAAAAGCACTGACAACAGAGTAATCTATTCTGACTAACAAATAATCTAGCATTTACAATTGTAACCCAGTGTTTAAATTCAAGAACCAAGCATATTTTAGAATGAATTAAAGTAACATAAGTAAAAAACAATCACTTACTTCACTCTTTCAAAATTAAGACCCATTCGTTTACCACCATCCTGACCTACAAACAAAAAAAATTACCCAAATCAAAGAAAAACAGAAAAGGAACATTAAAATCAAGAATCTAAATTCCAATACTCAAATTAGCAATAAGTAATGAATCAACTAACCTGGTAAAGGATTATAGTAACCTAGAATCTCAAGATGTTTGCCGTCGCGAGGAGATCGGCTATCGGCAGCCATGACCCTGTAAAACGGCTTGTTCTTACAACCAAACCTGGACAATCGAATTCGAACCACCATTTTCGAGCTCGTAAAACCCTACAAAAATCTCGAAAATTCGCCAAATTGAAATGAGGATGGAGTAAAGAACAGAAGTGGCGCCTCCACTTCTCACTGGGTAGGGCTCCGGGTTCCGGTTCTCTACTATTTTTATATTCGGGTCATAAATGGGTCGAACCGGGTTGAGGCCCATTAACATGTTATCCCCACGGTACTAACCTGCAGCCATTGAGCCATCTTATAAAAGCCCATAAAATTGGAAGGGACTTTAGCGGTATATCACGTTACAAGATTAACTCAAAATTTTTTAGAAACACACTAAATTGACTAATATTTTATATAAATATAAGGTTAAAAAATGACTAGTTTATTCATATTTATTATTAATAATAAATTAAAAAATAGAAAAATGAAAAAGAAAATTGGATCATGATTAATATTTACCTTTATTAGATATTTTATGTAAATATGGTAATATTATAATAATAAAAAATTAATTATTTTTATTTTGGTGATTTTGTCCAAAAAATCTTCCCTCTCAATCTCTCTCTCACTTTTCAATCTCTGTTCGTCCATTCTTTGTTTCGTTTTGCATTGTTTTTCATATATTTCACCTAATTATAGTATATATTGAATAATGCGGTGTATATTTTATTAATGAAAAGTTCTTATATCAATTTGTTTATTGAAAGTGGACTGACAAGGAGAGAAATCAGGGACGTGGGTTACAATTTAGAAAATAAATAAAAAAAGTAAAAGTTTCTTTCTTCGAATACGTTGAATATTGATGCCATTTTCTTCACAAAAGACGCCGAATAATAAAAGATTGAGGAAAGTATAAGCGGTGAAGAAGAACATCGGCGGCCATTTCGAAAAAAATTGACAAAAATTTAAGGTTAGTAAGAATTTATATTTCGTATTCAAAATACATTAGAGTATATTAAGTATATTGAAAATAACATCATTTATGTATTATTAAATATATGAAGTAGTATATACGTAACAAATCATAAAAAACATATGTATTATGTAGTAATATATATATGTAAGAATTCAAAAAAAATATTGATTGGATACATAATCTGTGTATAAAGTGGTATATAAATGCAATAAGAAAAAATCACAAAACATGAAGAAGAAAAAAATATTCAATGTGTGTATTATTAAATATATGCAGTAGTATATATGTAACAAATCACAAAACATAAATGAATTATTCAGTAGCATATATGTAATAAATAAAAAAAATACTGAATGGATATACAATATGTATATATACGAAATAAGAAAAAATCACATAACACGAAAAAGAATATGTATATGTATTATCTAATATATGCAGTAGTATATATGTGACAAATCACAAAACATAAAATTATTATTTAATGGTATACCATAGTATATACAAATGACATGATATTTAATAAAAATTATATGTCGAGCATGACGGAAAAATGAACTGAATAATAAAAAATTAAACAAAATAGAAGAACGTGAATGAAATATATGCTACAAAATGGAAGAATAACAAATTTTTTAAGGAAAAAAATATATGCTAGAAACGGAAGAAGGAAGAATATATTAAACGAAAAATGAAAGAGAGAAAAAAAAGACTAACTGTATATTTTGTAGCAAATCGAAAGGAAGAAGAAAGCAATTTTTTGAAATACAAATTGGAGAAGAAAGCTAACGCCAGAATTGATGGTCGTGAGAAAAAAGCTTTTGGTTTGGACATGAAATTGAAAGTGATTATTTTGTAGGATAATTTAAAATATTATTACCATATAAGATAATAATTTATACTATATTTAAATTATTGCAAATGTAATAAATATTCCATTAATAAATACAAATAGATATGTATTAATAATTAATAAAGTTATCATCAAATTGAGTATAATATAAATAAGGAAATAATTTAAATTTATTTTTGAAAATTATATATAATTAATAATTATGATAAAGTTACAATTGTCCTAAAAATATACGAAAACCTAATCAAATAAATAAATCATAATTTAGTGAAATATCACAGTAGATTTAGTTCTTTTGTCTAAATTTTTCTTGAAAGAATAGTAATTTTATATTATATAAATATTAGTAAAACAAATATAGCAAAATAAATTAAATATTTATAAAATATAGCAAAATTTCAGATTTTATCAAACGTTGATAGATTTTTATCAATGTCTATCAAAACACTTGTAGAATTCCATTAATGTCTATCAATGTCTACCATTAATAGAATTTTTTAAAAAAATTGTTATATTTTGCAAATATTTTCAACAGTTTGTTATTTACAATAATTTTTTCTTATTTGGTCAAATTTCAAGAGAAATCTTTGAACTTCTCCATCAATCTCATTCGGTAATCGTTTAGTATTTATTTTTTTTATTCAGTTGAAATTAATGTTTATTTTCAAAGAAGAAAAACACCACATCGTTATTAAACGAGACATTATATATTTATAACTATTTTGATACATAATAGTTGCAATATTTTTTGCAACATAATATTTTCTTACTAATTATCAATTTGGTATTAATACAACATATTTATCCTTTTTCTTCTTTTAGGTCGAAAGACTAAATCGTTGTTTTATTTATTTTATTATTATTTTAAAGAGGACTCTTAAATTATCAATTTTGTTTATATATAATTGACAACAAACTAAGTTCATATAATTAAGAAAAACGAGTGATAGAGGGCTCCTAAAATTAAGCTAATTAAACAAACCATGTTATAAAAGTTCAAATCAAATATATTTTTTCATATACAAAAACATGTTAGTATATATATGGAGTCATTGATATTTATTAATTAGTATAAACACATTCTAACCATAAAACATGTTGTTGAACAGAATAGTCATGTACGAAATAGTTGATTTGACAAATCATATGTTAAAACAAATTAAAATATGCATAACCTTAAGTTGTATAGCTTTAATTTATTTTTTCTTTGAAAAAGATTGATGTGTGCTAATCCCATATTATAAAATTGATTGATTATACCACAAGTAAATGAAATAAGTTTATGATAATATTATGGTTTGGCAGCCACAGCCAGATGGCCTACTAAGTTTCAAAGATGGGTTATATTATTGTTATTTATTATAATTTTTAATTTAAACCTTTTTGTTTATAAAAATAATAATATTTGTTTATATAATTTATTGAGAAACTAATTCTAATTATCATTTTACTCAAATCCAAAACAAATTGCGGCCCAAGATTGACTTTCAAAAGTTGGAAAACAAAATTAAAATATCATATATATATTTATAATATGTGTGTATATATATGCACATTTTATGTATGTATTTATGTTAAACATCATCTATTTTTTTAAGTTTTATGGAATAGTTAAGAGGGAGAATCGAACATCTGACCTCGAGATTGATAATACAAGTGATATATAAGTTGAATATGTCATTCATTTCTAAGTTTATTTAATTTTATTCTATGTATTTTTCAAGAAATTTGAAAATTTTCCTCTCGGCAAGTTTTTTTTTTTATATGAATTTTACTTTAAATCTTAAAAATATATTATTATATATTGTATGTTTTAGTATGAAATTATAGACTATTTTCAAATCTAGAAAATAAACCAAAATATAAAAAAATATCACAGTTTATCTACGAGATGAACTGCGATAATCCAATATAGACTATCGATAGTCACAAATAGTAACCCATCTTGGTCTATAACAGTTAGGTTGTCATATTTTTCTACATAAAATTGTTAAAAATAGCAAATTTAACAAAATATTTACAACATGTAGCAAAATTTTCAGATTCTATCAATAATAGACATTGATAGTTACTGACATGCTTCTATTAGTAGCATTGATAGTCAGTGACAAAAGTCTATCAAGTTCTATCATTGATAAAATACTAAATTTTGTTATAGCTTGTAAATATTTTAATTTATTTTGCTATTTTTAAAAATGTCCATTTTTTGTACTTCTAAATATTTTAAGAAATTTTGCTGAAAATATAGCAAAATTTTATTATATTGTGCTATATCATATTTTGTTATATTTCACTGAAAATATTTTTAAATATAGAAAATTTTTACCATCTATTAATGATAGATATTGATGGATTCTGATAAATTAAACATATATCTAAGTGTCTAGCTATATGTTATAGATGATATAGTAATTTATCTAGATCTATAATTGCATATCATTAATATAATGACATTTTCTTATCTTTATAAATATTTTAGTTTCTTTTACTCAATCTATTTGAAAAAACCCTAAAAAGTGAACTAACTAATTAAATTTAAAATGAGTAGATATAATAATAAAATTAGATATTTGAAAGTAGAAGAGATGAAATAAAATAAAATAGAAAGAATAGAAACAAACCAAGATATAATATAGTTTGATAGATGGAAGTTGGAAAATTAGAAAGAAGGAAGGGTAAGGAATGTAGAATATTGATATTTGTGGAAAATTTGGCTCCACATTGGCCAACCCCAAAAAATGGTTTGAGGAGAAAAGAAAATCAAAAACCACCAACTCAAAAAAGAACTCAAAAGTTGGAAACCTAACCTACCTCCATTTTGTTCCAATATTAGCCATCTAACAAGAACTCAAAGACTTTGAATAGAGAATTCAAAGCATGTGTGAGAAGTTTTGTGGAATTTTGAGGCCAATTACTTTTATTCTTACACTTCAAAAGGTCAATTATTATTGGATTTTCTTCATTATCAACTATCATTTTCATTTTTATATTTGAAATTAAGTTTTTTTTTGTTTTATTATGCATTATGGTTTGATGAAAGTTTTCACTCAGTTTCAGTACTTCTTAGATGAATGTTTGAGAACTACAGTGAAGTATTAACATTGAAGAGCAATTGATAAGAAACGGTTTAACAACAAAGTCAAGTCAAGATTTGTTTTTAAGACAATTAATAGTCATTTTACAATGGTAAACAATCGATTTGTTTAACACTCTATTCAAAGAGGTATGTTTTGCAAACATTATTAATGTTCATTCAATGTGTTTTTTATTAAAGCATAATTCTAACATGTTTGGGAATATAATATATATTTAGGTAAGATTTTAAATCACTGTAATAATTAAAAAAAATGAAAGGTGGAATTTTATCCATCTTTTATAAGGTGTGTAATAATATACCACTCCGATATTCACGCGTAACATGTATATGTGACTTCTCAAATTGCTGTCTTTTAAAAGTATATATGAGCTATAAATTGACGTGTGTCAATTGATTCGAAAAAAATTGTATAACTATTGAAATAATTATAAACTAAACCAGTTAAAGTTTTACAAGTCAAAAGTACGTAAACGTAAATAAGACGAAATGAGAGCAACATTGATATAAAAGAACAAAGACCACAGTTGTTGAGAAATAAGGGTACTAAAGTCTTACTAATGTGATAAGGCATTTGACTTGATATTAGTATAGTAATTAGACAACTACATTTATTGTCTTTTTAGATCAATCTATCCGTATCAAAATTTAAATTTCTATCAACTAATAACTTTAACTATAATGGGTCCAACCAAATTAATATCAATGACAAAAAAAAATTTCTCTTTTGTGGGATTTTATAAGAATAAAACTTCTAGAAAATAAAACTTTTATAACATTGTTTCCAAAACAAATCAAGAGACTTCTAAGTTTTTAAAAATATAGGAGAAAGAAAATAAAACTCATCTTATTATCATTTAATTGGTATTAAGATGAAATCTCATATTGTTTAATAAATATATATATATATATATAGTATTTGTTGAATTTTGCTCCGGATAAGACTTAGAGTCCACCCAAGTATGAGTTAGGCATCGAAATGTGTACTTGACTTGACATCACACTTGTATGAATATTATTGTGTAGCTCAACTTCAACAAATGTCGAAACCAGATAAATAGATTTATGGAGAACTCAACAATTATGCATTTAAGTTTTCTGCTCGAAACAATATCATAGACCATGAAGTCCAAATAGGCTTTCACTAATTATTTTTTAATAAAAATTCAAATATATTGCTACTGTATAGAGGAGTTGTGTTATCTGCCGTAACAAACCAACTGATTTTAAGATAAAATATATATTTTCTAAAATTTTCTCATAACAACGAACCAATAATTAAGACAGTAAACACAATAAAAGATAAATACAATCAAATTCAAAATCCATGAATTATAGACATGTGAAACCAACGGTAAAACACATGTTGTGTAATGAATTAAAAATATATAAAGACTACCAAACACTAATTAAAAACTTCTTTCATCAATAAAGAATATCAACTTTCTTAAAATGGTTTTACAATATTTTATTAGTAAGAGATTTAGTTTGGGTAGGTTTGACTAAAAAATATCGACCAATGCGTTGCTTCATGGAAATGCTAAACAAACTCAAAATTTTCAACACGGTAAGACATATATAGTTTCAAACTTAAAATTTTCAAACACTTTATTTAAAAAATATCCCAAATTAGGATGTTGAACACGTGCCGTAAACAATATTTTCATATGAATGAATAAGGTTTGAAACTAAATATAATTTGAATATATAACATGTTTTATACTCTAACTTCTAGGAAATCAAAGGATTGATGAAACTATATATTAAATCAAATATTATCACTCAATTTAATGTAATATGTAGTGTTGTATTGTACATATGAGAGTATATAATACAATGAAAAACAAAGAAATAAAATAAAATAGAAAAAAGGAATATTGGTCATAGAGAAAAAAATTGGGAAATAACCTAGAATTTTAACAACACACCTACACATCACTCAACTCAACCACCCGTTTAAAAATCATTTTTAAATAAAAAAAATCCAAAAATTTATAACAAAAAAGACTACCATTTAAAATATTTAAAAATAAAATAAAATAAAATAAAAAAAAGGAAAACTAAGACTCCCTTTTAATAGTCAAAGAGGGTGTGAGATAATTTTTTAAAATTGTTGATGCAAGAAATGCTTTTATGTACCAACGGCAATTTTGTAATTTGAAAAAAAATGACTCGAATGGAAAAGTAAAAGATAATAACGGTTGAATAAAGAATAAGTTAAGAGTTATGATTGTGTATTTATAGAAAAAGTAATTGAAATTTACATTTTTTAGGACACCGATCGATTAGTATAATATTGATTTTCTTATCCTACGGCTTGGACTTCAGATTAATTAATAGTTGACACTTAAACTTATTTTAATCACAAATGATTTACTTTATCTTAGATTTATCTTATTTGATATTTTCTTGATCTTTGACGTAATTTGCCTCGCGTCTAGATTCACTCTTCATATATACGAATGAATTTGAAATTTTGGCAATTTTGGCACATGGCAACCAAAACTTTTTTAGAAAAATTGTATGTTGACAATAAATGGAGACTATATTTTGTTATGTTCTATGAATTCACAACCTGATATATTTTTTCTTTTTTTTGGAATTTTTAATATTGTTTTAAAATGTTACAATTATGACTGTAAAAATTTAAATTTTATTTAGTTTTTAGATTTTAAATTAATGTAACAGTTTTTAAGTCGCCTAAGTCGCCTAGATGTTGTGATTTTACACATTTATTGATGAATTTTCTTATAGAGAAATTTGTTAGAATATTTGTGGGCTCGTGGACATTTTATTTGTCCAGTTTATTCTTCTTGGTTGTCGTGACAAAAAGTGTTTGTTTAAGAAAAGTTTGTGAAGAATATTCTGATGTGAAAAAAAAATTATTTGGTTCCATTTTGAAAAAGATTATTTCTTTATTTATTGAAGATTTGTTGTTGGGGTTATTATGCGCGTGTATGGACATTATTTTATGCATTCATTCTACAAGATTACGAGAGACGTTGTGGCTGTGTAAGAAGATATTTTTGTGAGGAACGGCTTCGCTATTGAACAGTCAGTTAGTCATAGAACCTGAAGCAGGTAAGTTCTCTCTCAATGATGTGATTTGTTGCTAATACTTGTATCAGTTATCGTTTAGTCGTGTTAAACGACTCTGTACTAAAAGTCATAATAGATTGATTATGATTTATATATCAAATAAATAGAATCTCTGATCTTGAGTCAAATACCCTCTAAACGTAGATGTTGTGTCATCAAACTAGGTTAACAATGTCATGTGTTTCTATTCTCTCCACTTATTGTTTTACGTGTTGTATTCTTTGTTGTTAACTGTGGGTTCGTCTCATCCACTGCTATTGTTTCTTTCACCGTTTCACCAAAACCAATGAAAATAAAGTCTACTCGTTCCATGCAAAAAAAAAACCGATAGGTCTAAGTACCTAAGAACTCTTATTTCGAGTCAAGATTGTTTCCTAGTATTACTTGATTGTTTTTCTATCCTACTCATTTTTTGACGAAATAAATTAAGATTTTAAATATCCTCACACTCGTAAGCAGTCAATACAATTAAACCTAACATAATATTTGAATGATGTTATCATAAGTGGCACTCAACAATAAATTTGATAACATTATAAGTTTTCACTGAGGTAGATAAAATTGAGTGATACAGTTTTTTTTATTATTATTATTGTTTTGAAAAAGATTAAAAAATATATTACAATGGAATAAAACATATATATATAAATTATGATTATTTAATTAAACATAATGTATGGATAAATGATATAGAAGTAGAAATTGGGATTGAAAATCCCTCCATACTAAAATAAGAAACAATGTCGACAAAAAATAAAGAGGACGGCTGATTAAGAAATTAATTTCGTGTTAAAAAGGAAGAATTGTCAAATCTTTAATTAATATATAACTCCCAAATGCCTAAGCTAACAATAATCTGTCCTTTCTTAATTAAAATACATTATCTTTATTCCTTTTTAGTTAAATTAGTGAAAGTTATAACTTTAAATTAATTTTTGTAGATTTGGCAAAATAAATTTTAAAATATAGGATCATAAATTTGTTTTTACAAAAATAGTAAAAGAAAAAAACTCAAATATGTACTAATACATCCACAATTGATACAATATTAATATACTTTTGGTACTTTCAATACACAAAAGTAATATTATTTATATAAAATGGAAAAAAAAATATAATACATTTTAAATATCCCATTCTTATTAAAATTAACCACAAATTTACTCCACCCATATAGAAATTAAATTTTTAAATATTTGGAAACGGATGATTATCCATTTATTTATTTTTATAACCAACCATGATGTGAGGTGTTCATGATATAATATATAGAAAATTAATTGTATTTCATTACTTATAATTTTAAATATTGAATTAAGAATATGACATAAAATTAATTTAATGATTAAAATTGAAAACCCCATGTAATGTAATTTATACTTCCTCGTGTTTTAGTATTAGGAATTAAGACAGTATAGTATTTTAAAATTTAATGTCTTTAATAAATGAATGATATGAATGTTAAATGTACATTGGGTCACACACACATATATATTTTTTCATATTAAAAACGTTCTAGAGAACTTTAAAGTTGCACTTTGTATAGTGATAAGTGTGAACAAATTAAATGACTAGAAAAAATAATTTTCAAATTTTATGTAACATGTTTTTATAATTTTAAATTTTACAACAATTTTGGTTCTTAAGTTTAATAAATATTAATTCAGTCATTCTAGTTTACAATTTGGTAATGATTTATAGACCTTAGTTTCTATCATGAAAATACTATTAAAATATAACAAAAAATTGAATCTATTTATAAAATGTAAAAAATATATATCAATTTTTTTAAGTTCATTTAAATTTTTTTGCTACGTGTAAAAATAATTTTTTTTTTGTTTTTCTATTCATAATAATTTCTCTAAAATTTAGTAATTAACTAAACTCAAACAAAAAAAATTATTAATTAACCTCTTGAAAGTAGTAATTAGTGTTTCATCTATCTATTTATATTTACAACTCATACCTTCGAAAGTTGAATAAATTAAAATAAAAAATTTATTAAAACGTTAATAAATAACAAAAAAAAAAAAGAGGGTTTTAAATTTAATTTATTGAAAATGTATTATAAATATATTATATTTGTTATTAATGTTTTGGGAAAGGAAAAGTATGAGTTGAGATGTGAAAGTGATTGGAAAGGGAAAAGATTTATTTATTTTTAGAATTTTTGAGTATGCTGTGTTATCCAATTGATGGGATGTGAAATCATACGACATGTCGTTTTCGAAGAGTAAAGCGAAAATGCAAAGTCAAGGTCAAAAAACCGACAGCTGTTACAATGGAAAAAGAGTTAAAAACGACAATGCAAATCGCGGAACACAGTGTTTAATATTACATATTACCTATTTATATTAATTAATCGGTACCCTAATTTGACGGCTTTGGACCTATTACACATTACTCTACCCCTAACCTTCTTTATCAAATTTAATTATACATTACTACTAGTCTCTAACATATAACAATAATAATACATGTGTCATGCACGTGTAAATTTTATATAAATCAAATTATTTCTTCAACCGTATCTTCATTCTTGGATATCAATATTTCGTATTCATTGTCTAAATCATACTTGAATAATTGTAACTTAGAAAATGATAGCAACTTTTTGTTTAGATATTTTTTGTTTAAATATATGTGTTTTCATATTTATTGTCTAAATTGTGCGAATATATAAATTTTGGTTAATTGTATTTATGCATAGTAAAAAAAATAATTATAAATTTCATTTAGATCAATAATTAAATGGAATTGGATGATATCTTTTCTATTTTACGAACACATTTAAATGATATTAAAGATGTCAATAGATATCTAATATCAATGTCAAACCCTTCGATTTACATACCAACCCGACGAATATTTTCATTAATGATTTTATCATATCAATTTTCAATTTATTTTAAATATTCAATTTGCTTTTGAGATTAAAGTGAACAATATATTTTATTCAAATTTATGATAGTGGCAATATCGATGGATATTTTTAGAAAGGTATTTATTTTTTAAAAATATCGATTAATATCAAATCTTAAGAATATGAAAATATAACATGTTGACATGATATGATTGACATTAGAAAATCTAATATCACGTGTAAAATAAACTTTAAAATGGACAATAATAATATCTATTGTGATAATAGAAAGAATAAATAGAACTATACAAGTAATAGCAATAGAACATTAAATTAATGCATTTAGCATTAAATTTGATTGGTACTTACAAGTACATGTCTCGTTCATTCATAACTCAACTTAATATGCAATAGTGTCTCCACCTAATTTCCAATGTTTGTGTCATTTTTTCATTTTTTCTCTCTTTTTTATTTACTATTTTTATGTTTAAAATACCATTTTTTTTATATTGTTTACTTTACAATTCATTAGTTAACACTGATTGAATACATAGAATAAATTTAAATAATTGAAAATACACAGTCTAATTAAATCAAATTAAACTAAAGTTTAGTGATAAATGGTATTTTAATATATTACAACTTATTTAGATTGTAGGTATTTGTTTTATTATTGGTTGAATATTAAATATATGTAGAATTTAAATGTTTGAAAATGTGAGATAATTAATCTCTTAGATCAGATAATATACTTGGAGAATAATTCATGTACTAATAAATAATTTTAAATGACAAAATTTTGACCAAGATAGATTGTTATATGTGTTATCAACAGTCTATATTGATCTATCATAATCTTATAGATATTTATTTAAAAATAGCTTATTTATTTAATGTAATATTATTTTGATTAAGTATTTAATTATTTAAATGTATAAAAGAAAAAGTCTTATCGATACGAAAAAGAAATTGAAAAACTTAAATAAACTATAAAAAAATTGATAGATTTTGCTAGTAAATAATTTAGATTCTTTTTCATATTTAGAAAATGCACTAAAATTTAACTAAACACTTTTTTTTATAATGAGCAGTTAAGATAGGATAAAATTTAATTTCTAGACAAATTAGTTGAAATATATAAAATCTAAATGGTATTAAATATTAGAAAATTCACCTATATTAGGAAAAAAAATATTAAATATTTGTTTGAAATCTTAAAACAATATTTGGGTGTTATTATAAAGTTAAAAGAAGAATTATGATTAAATGAATGAAGTAAACAGTGGGCTTTTCAAAATAATTATAATATATGAAAACAAAGATTTGGGTAATTGATTAGTAATTAGCAATATAAGGCGTGTCCAATATGAACTTTGAAATTTTTGTTTCTCCAAAATATCAACTCGTCCACAGTCAAAATTCTCTCCCACCTCTTTTTTCTCTTTAATAAAATAAAAATAAACATTGCCTTTTCTTTTCTTTTCTTTTTTTTTTATTCTTTCTTAATAATAAAATAAAGTAATTTTTTATAATAAAAAAAAAAAAGAATTTTAGTGATTATAATAACTAAATATAAATTGACTTAACAAGTGGGTGGCAATTAGTGGTTGATTACAATTCCTAATCCCCACGAGTTTGACCAATAAAAGAAAAAGTTCACCATAAACAATCAACCATAATAATAAATAAATAAATGGTAAAACAAGGTATGTCATGGTAACTTTATTTTTTTTAATAGATAATTGCGGTAGATGACAAAACTCTTGAAAATATTTTTAAAACTTAGTAAAATTTTAAATTCCATAAACGATAGATACATATACATACATTTTTATAGTGGGTAGAAAAAATTTAAAATAAACAAAATTATATATATATTCATAGTTCTAATTGGTTTTGTTTTGTATTATATATGGTCAACAAGTTTGAGGTTCGAATTGTTATTCGTCATATGTTGAACTTACATTAATAACATATAAATATTTGAGTTATCAAACAATATTTTTAATTAGTTGTCTTAATATTGGATTCGGGTGGTAATTAAAATAACTAAATCTACTATAATATATCAATTATAAATTTAAAATTTAGTAATCAAAATAACATGATTGAATATGAGGATTATTTTTTTCCTTTTTGTTCATGGTGACGAAAGTGCATACTCGAGTTATAAAATCTCTCGTTTAGAAACTTGATTATATTCCTTATGTTTCCATTTCTTTTTTAAAATTTGAATACTTTCAAGTTTATTGTTTATTGATAGTATATATACTTGCACTAGTATCATTCTTATTTATAATCTCGATCACACATACACATACGTACGTATTCATCAAAAACTAAATCTACTATATTATATAAACTTTAAAATCTTAATTTAGTAGGTGATTAATGTAATAACAAAATAGAATAGAAGACCATGTGTAAGGGAACCACATAAATCATCACTTTTATAAACTTTGGAATCTAGTGGTCATTTAATAGTTAGGCCACACAAAGCCTATCCTTTGCATTATTTAAAAGAAATAATAAATTCATAACTTTCGAACATATCTATAAATATAGTAAAATATAACCATTCATTATAGATAGATTACAAAATTTTACTGTATTTTATAAATATTTTTTTTTTTGTTTATTTGTTATATAGAGAAAAACAAAAATAAGAGGGTTTTGTTTTTGTTCAAACCCTTTTACCTAGACATAATTGTCAAGGTAAAAGGCCGGTTTAATTGAACAATTCATTCAACACAAATAGGTCTTTTTCTTACTTCTTTTGTGGTCCAAAGAGATCAATAAATGACACAAAAATACTATAGGAAAATTAAATGAGAATTCAATAACACAATATCTACTTCAATGTGTAGCTGATAATTACTTCCATTCAATACTCAACCAATTCTAACTCCACCGAAACTTTTACTCATTTTCTTATACGATTTGGACTCATGAGTATTAGATGAGGACGTAATTAATTTAACTTGTAAGGTCGTAGGTGTCCAATATACCACTTCAAAGGATCTTTGTTTGGTTGTTACCACTATTCTATCCATGATAACCAACGTACACATTCCCTTGGTTTATCGCTTGTAAAGCATTCCAAGTAGTTCTCTCTAAGCAGCACCAGTTAACCACCTCGATCGGTGTGTTAAACACAAAAAATTTAATTCATATCTAACATAATGATCAACTTTTGAAATTTTTGAACATGTCAAGGATTTTTATTACATACGAAACTGAAAATTCAAGAAATTTATTAACCAATTTTTTTTTAACAAAAGACCAAAAATTTAGTAACACAGTAAACACTTTTACAAACTGAAAGAATTTCCTAAAACTAAACTTAAAAATTCATGCACTAAATTTTATTTTTAAACGGTAAAACGTTTAAGAACTTAATAAACATCTATATATAATCTTTCATTTCATCTCGTCGTTGTACTAAAAAAAAAAATAGTCAAGTAGTAGGTCGTTGAGGAGGCATATTGTGGAAAATTGACCAATAATAGTCAATGAAATGAAATGGTTTTTCTTTTCCAATTTTCCACATCAAACGAAAAGTGACTTCTTTAACCGACGGCCACGTGTAGTTTGACTCGTGAAATATACTTCACAAATTAAAATTAAATACAATAAAATTCTTCTTTCTAAAATTTGTTTTTACTTATAATAATTAGTTTTTAACAAATAAGTATTTGCATCTAAATTTTAATTTTTATCAACTAAAATTATTGACAAATAATGTTATCAATTAGTTAAACACTATTTAATACATACAAATAGAAGAAGACGAAACGATGAAAAATAACTCATATTAACGAGAAATCGTATTGACAAATTGATTTTAACCTTTATCTCCAATTTATGTTTTAGATTGCATTTAGAGTAAGAACATAGAAGAAGGAAAACTCTCTTTAAAAATAGAAAGTTTTCCAATGGAAGAGGTCAAAACTGCTAAATTATGGGCCTAAAGATAAGTAAAAAATTTCATGATTAGAAGCTGGATGCTTCGATTGAATTTGATTTTACTGGGAGTTATTCCCATCCCTAGAAACAATATGTGTTTTAACTATCGACAATAACTTTTAACTTCAAAGACTTTTCTGATCACAATAGATATTTTTAGACACTCATATCCTATGGAACAATCATTCAAATAGGAATGAGAAAATTAATATATATTATAATGAAAAATTCTATAAATGAGCTAATTAAATTAATCTACTAATTCTGAAAATTGATACTACTGTGAGTTTGATTTTTTGAGTGTTTGCTGTTCTTTGAAAGATTAAAAAAGAAAAATTTTAATTGGGGTATTAAATTTTGGTCTACATGTTAGATATTTCCATCGTAATTTCCACATGTTCAAGAATGGAAGATGTTCTATGAATATGTAAAAAAAGATGGAAAAAAAAACGAACAAAATATCAATAACATTAATATAATATTAAAAAAATCTTTTTAACTAAGAGCTAAAGTAAGATAACTCAACCATAATTGACATGATATTTCTTTATAGAGATTATTTTATGAGTATTCTAAACACTGACGCGATACAAACTTTTTACAAATAGGGTCTAGTATTTAAACCGGAAGGAACTTTTGTTCCAGTTTACTAATAGAGTTTAAACAGATGCTTGTGTTCCAATCATCTAATTTTTTTTTGAAAAAACAAAATATTATCGATTTTTTCAAAATTTTAGCCCTCTTATTGCATTGATATAATTAAAAAAAGTTTCAAAATTATTCTCTCTTTTTTTTTAAATTCTCATTCTAGTTCTAACTCACTTTCTAATTTGTCTTCTTATTTTCATTCATTTTTTTTTTACCCTTACTCTCCAGGTTTGGTTTGTTTGACATAAGCTTATTACCATCAACCATTATACATTGTCCAGGAAAGAATAAATAACTCAGCTCTACGTTACCATTCACGTCATGTGAAGCGAACATACAAGTTGATAGTGAAAAATAAAATAAAATATCTAAAAGAAAATGAGAAAATGAAAACTAACAACAACAAAAAGAATCAATTTAACCCAATTTCTTAGCCAATCTATCAAATCATCCCTTTAATTCCTCTTTTGAAAAAGAAAAAGAAAATTACAGAACTTTCACAAAGGACAGTGTAATGTTAATGTATGTTTTTTCATGGAAACTTGGTTTCATTTTTTTAGGCATACTTTGTTTGACCAATCTTCTCTTTTCCTTCTTCACTCTCTTCATCTTCAACTTTATAAAACCCCTAAAATCTCTCTCTTTTTCAAATCCCCAAAATCAAATTAATCTCAATCCATTTGTTCACATTCTTCAATTCAAACTTCTTTGAAACATTCAAAACAAACCCACAAACTCCTGCCTTTGATTTTCATTCTCATCTCTTTGTTTATTGGGCCTTTTTTCATCCACTATATAAAAAACAGACGTCTTCACAACAAATCTCCCTCATCATAACCTTCAAATCCCATTTTTTAATTTTTTTTTTTAATTTTCTTCTTAATTTAGTTTCGGATTTGATTCATGGGTTTATCCCTTTCACTTCTCATTTCTGCCTGGAAGGAAATTATAGATCAAGGGTTCTTCATCATATTCAAAAATTCGAGTTTCTCTGCTCGTGATAAAGCTCTGTTTTTGAAATCAAATAGTTTCAAAATTACAGAGGAAGAACCGGAGAAAAACAGAGCAGCTAGAAGTAAACCAAATAGTTTGAAAGGGAATAAACCGGAGAAAGTGATTCTAGAAACGAATCTCTCGTTTAAATCACTTGTTGAAGATGCGGGTTTTAGTTTCTCTGTTTCTGGGTCGGAGAATTTAAAGACGGCGACTCCGGGTGTTTCTTTGCCGGAGCCGGCGGTTATGTTCTCACCTAGGCCGGTGAATGAACTGGATGCGGCCGCAGTGAAGTTACAGAAGCATTATAAAGGTCATAGAACGAGAAGAAATCTTGCAGATTGTGCGGTGGTTGTTGAAGAATTGTGGTGGAAGGCTATTGATTTTGCCAATTTGAAACGGAGCTCTGTTTCCTTTTTTAATGTGGAGAAGCCGGAAACCGCCGTCTCCCGGTGGGCCAGGGCCAGAACTAGAGCGGCCAAGGTCAGCTTATACCCTTTTTAATTATTACTAATAATACAATACATTTTCGAATACAAACAAAATTATCTATAGAATATTTGAATATGAATATGGTTTAATTTAATCTTTTGAAGGCTTAAGAATTTTGTTTATGGCTTTAATTAGGTGGGGAAGGGTTTGAGTAAGGATGAAAAGGCTCAAAAATTGGCTCTTCAGCACTGGCTAGAAGCTGTAAGTTCTTGAATATTTCACCCTATCATTTCCCTTATTTATTTATTTTTCTCTTAGGTAAAATTGGAAATTGGATGTGTTAGTATTGAAATATGGACAACCATATGAATGTAAATGAAGGAATCAAAATAATAAAAATAGATCCCAAAGAATAAAAGTAATGGGTTGAAATATGAAAGAACTGTGTGGAATTCAAACGCTTGAGCTAATAAATTATATGGTAAAATTGATTTTCCATCCATAATAACAAACTATAACATTATATAAGGGGTAATATTTATCTAACATTAAACTATTTTGAAACCTAGGATGAGTTTAATTGAATTTAATCTTTTGTTTTACGTGCGACTTATCTTTTACGTTACAGATTGATCCACGTCATCGATATGGCCACAATTTGCACTTGTACTACGATGTTTGGTTTGTGAGTGAGAGTAATCAACCGTTCTTTTACTGGTAAGTCAAGTTGAATTTTTCTAGCAATGAAACACAATTTGAGTCCAAACCCATATCTCTTAAAAATCCTTGATTTGCAAAAAATGGTAGGTTGGATATTGGAGATGGCAAAGAAATAACCCTGGAGAAATGTCCAAGGGCAACTCTTAAAAAACAGTGCATCAAATATTTGGCTCCGGTAAGTATAATATAAGATTTTACTATATTTTATAAACATTTTCAACCATAAAGTTTTTAGTTTTATTAATTTAAAATATGATTTTTGTGTTTTTAAATTTTGACAGAAAGAAAGAGAAGAATACGAAGTAATAGTGAAAAATGGGAAGCTTGTTTACAAGAAAAATGGAGATATAGTGGAAACAAAAGAAGGTTCAAAATGGATATTTGTTTTAAGCACTACAAGATCTTTATATGTTGGTCAAAAGAAGAAAGGTCAATTTCAACATTCAAGTTTCCTCTCCGGCGCCGCCATTACCGCCGCCGGCCGATTAGTTGCTCATGATGGTCTCATTCAGGTGATCACAATTTCTCAAACCACCATTTTCATCATTTTTTTTTTCTTTTTTAAATACATGTCCAAATAAGTTTCTTATATCTAATTTATTAAATTTGTTTCCTTTTTGGACTAATTTGCATGGTACAAAATTATAAAGGGATAATATTGATAATTGACATTTTTTTTTTCTTTGTTGTTGGTATAGGCAATTTGGCCATACAGTGGTCATTATCACCCAACAGAAGCCAATTTCAATGAATTCCTCAGCTTCCTTAAGGAAAACCATGTAGATCTCACCAATGTCAAGGTAATTAAATTCCCTTCTCCCTTTTTAATCATTAATTAATTAAGAAATTGTTAGGGAACTTATTTAACAAAAATCAAACTAATATTGAAAGTTTTTTGTTAATTCCCCCCTAGATGTGTGCAATTGACGATGACAGTCAATACAATGCCGTGGATGAGGAACAAAAGCCAAAATCACGAGAAACTTCCTTCAAATGTACACCACCGTTGGAAGAAGAAGAAGAACCCAAATCAACGGTTCCAATTGCTTCCGAAGAGAAGTACACATCAGTCACCGACGAGGTCCGGAGATCGGAGAAAGCGACGGCGAAACAATTCGACATGTCGAAACGATTGTCATGCAAATGGTCGACAGGAGCTGGGCCCAGGATCGGGTGCGTACGAGACTACCCAACTGAGCTACAAACGATGGCACTTGAACATGTCAACTTATCACCACGAGTGGGCTCTGGGCCGTTGGTTAATTATGGCCCTATTCCTTCTCCACGTCCTAGCCCAAAAATTAGGCTCTCGCCTAGGTTGGCTTATATGGGCCACCCAAGCCCAAGAACTCCAATCGCAGCCGCTAATTGAAAAAAGCCCAATGTTGTTTTGGTAGCTCGGCCCAATTAGTGGAAATGGTTTTAACACAATTTTTTAATTCCTTCGTTGTTTGTTTGTGTTTTTTCTTTTTAATAATTTTTGGGGGGTAGAGGAGGCTAATTGAGAGCCAAAGAGTAATTTGATTTGGCTCATGGTTATATATAGCTTTATTGGTTTGTAACATCAATTCTTCTTGTAAAAAAAGCATAATAAAATTGAAAGGAAATTATGTACTTTTGATCTATTCTTTCTTTCCTTCTTTGGATTGTGACATTTCTCATTTTAGGGGTCCGTTTCATGTCAATGGAATGAACATCTAAGTAATGTAAGATAGTCTAGAGGTTTGAAATGCCTAAACATCTAAAGAAAATAAAGATTTTCCTTATTATATAGCATTTTACAATTATCATTCAAGAAGATGCATTTGGTTGCACTTAGCACCAAAGTATTACTACTTTACCCTTTTTGTGATTTAGGGGAAAGAAAAAAAGTGGAACAGACAAATGACAAAACATACTTATAACACCTATAAAAACAAAGAAAATATATTATCAAGAGCTTAACTTAATCAACACCTTCAAATAAATATTAACACAACATGATAGGAGAAGCAAATCCAAAAAAGGAAGCAAGAATAATAGCAAAAAAGAATATGGAGTTCTCAGCAATCTCATGGATGTAATGTAAAAAAAATAATGTTAAATAATTTCAAAGTTTTCTACAACGTGAGACTAAGCTATTGTGACGCTAGATTAGTCGAGATGCCTAAAAGTTGACCTAAAAGAACACTTTGTCTCTTTAAAGTATAAACAAACGGGTTTGTGATTCATGATCTCCAACAAAACTCCTCCTAAACATGTTCTTTCAAGATGGTGTCTATTTGGGTTCATCATTTTTTAATTGAATTCCAATTTTTTTTTCTGAACCATTGGTACTATATTAGATAACATGGAGTTTCCATATCAAAACCAATTGATAACGAGAAGAGCAACTCACGTTTCTTATTAAGATTATGAGATTGCTTAATTTTTTCAACGTGCATGCTTAACGGGCAATGATATCACTCTCTTCAGCAAACAAGTTTCATTTAGAAAGCTGAGAGTGGCCTTTCTGAAATTGAAAGCAAATGTATATAACTAAAGCTTGCAAGGCTTAAAGAGGAGGAAGCACTATTTCCAGGTATCAAGTGTAAAAGAAAACAAAACCACACCTAGAACACAAATGAGATTCATGTCTTTACAATTCTAAACTGTTTCAACTTTCACATAACAAAACTGGAAATCAAAACAAGTCTTATCAGACCCATCATAATAGATTCAAGATTTCAATTCTTAAACTAAAACCAGAAATCCTCAAATTGAGACATCAGAGAAGACAGCAGTGGTTCGGTTTATCTTGAAATTTCTTGAATTTATTATCTAACGGTCCCCGAACGACCTAAGTTGCATTCACATTTATCTTATTTACAAGTTTGATCCTAGAGTTTAGTAGAGTGAACTATAGGAACTCTTAACTCCATTGACGCCTCATAGTTTGTAGTCTAATATTTTCTCTTTAATGCTATCATTACTCCCCCTAAGCTCTCTACTGTTAGTGAACCAAATAAATCCCGATATCGATTCTTTTTCGTTATCTTTGCCTATTGATTTCTCAACCGTTTCTAAGAAGGGAGTAGAACTAAACTAAGTTCGAGCAAGTACAAAATGGATACAGGAACACAATCAATCCATATCTACTCATAAAACCATTATCTCCAATTCATTTGAAAAAGAGGAAAAGAAAGAATTTTATACTTCCAACAGTAGTTACACATTCAAACAAATTTCATAAATCATTCATAACATCAACAAACAGATTCTGAGATATTTCAGAAATTATAAGCTAAATTAAACAACAAAGAGTGGAAGAAAAGCTACCATCCAAAGACAACTCGAGAGCATCTTTCCTTAAGCCATCGGAAGCTTTTTCTTAGAGACCCTTTAACTTTGCCTTCCACAGTATAAACTTTATAGCTAGCAACTCTCCTCTTTCTCTGCATCTCCGGATCGTTGAAACTCCAACTCTTGGATGAAAATCCATTCGTCGATTTTCCTTTCTTGAGCTTCAAATCATTACCCATCTGGGTTCGACTTGGATTTGCAGAAGAAGCATAGGAAGCACTGTAACAACGAAAATCTTGCATACCCATTGCGCCAGAACCATTGGGTGTCCTTGATTCGGTTCCATGGTAGGTTTGAATCTGCATTCTCCCATCTGGGTATGATTTGGAGTTGAAATCATCCATTGTATTGACTCAGGATCGGGAGATTTTGGCCTGTTTGTTAAAAAATTCAGCTCATGGAAGTGGAGGAGTGAAACCCCCCCTTAAGGATGTCCTTCTCAAAAGGGATCGAAAACCGAAATGGAACCCTCGAGGAGCTTTGAGCTTACGAGTGAAGGCAGCGATTTGTTGACAAATTCAAGCAGATTGTCCAATAAATGACCAACAAATAGGTAAGAGAAAGCCGAAAGTCCATAGTTGACCATTGTCCGTATCCCAAATTTTATGCTTTCTTTTGAAAAATATTACTCTCTCTCTTTAAGTAAAGTCTGAAAGCGTTTTTTTTTTTTTAGTCTCGAGGCTTTAAAAACAATTTAATGTAATATTTTCTAAAAAGATTTAAAAGGTCATATCAAACATTTAAAACAAAGAGGGCGGCAAGAACGTGGCATTGCTATCTTATGAGTCTATCTCAAGCATTTATGTTTGTCTAATTATTGCTTGCTTGTTCTTCCAATTATCTTAAATTTAGCTACTAGAAATGTTTCCAATTTGTTATTTGATATTATAAACAAAGTATAAAATCTAATTGACTAGTTAACGGGTTGGAATTCGAGAGTCCTGTTAGAGTTTGAGACAATGCTTCCAATATCTATTCAAAATTCATATTCTATTTATATTATTAATGATTATGACTCTAGGTTTAGAGAAGTGTAAACATATAAATTTTTTAACCTAGTGACATTGTTTATACTCATATCAATTTCTTTTTGTATTTCTTTATATTTCTCTCGTTGATTTCATAACATTAACAAATATCTATATTAACGTAGCTAATTATGTGTTGAATATTGAAGAGGATAGTTTTTTAGTTTCAAAATGTTATTTTTCAATTTGTTCGGTGTGCTTTTAATCATACAACACATGCATTAGTTCGATTAGATTACTTAGGGACACATTATTTGTGGTTAAGTAGGTTTTCTGGTTGTTTCTCTCTATTTGCAAAAATTTTCATTTTTTTTTTCTTTTTGGCCCTCGAACTTCAAAAGTATACATTTTGTACTTCAAGATTTCAAAAGTTACAATAATGACATTTATAGTTTGAAAAATGGCAAAGATTAAAAGATGGCGTTAAATTTGTTACTCCACAAAGTTAGTTCATCTGTTTTTGAAATTGCCATGTGATTTTAAATTGTAAAATTTCTAAAAACTACAATGACTAATTGACCTTTTTAACACCTCGCTTGAAAAATAAATATAAACATAATTCAAAGGTTAAGAATGAACTCAATCTTTCAATTAAATATAAATCTACCTTTAGTTCATCTAATCAATTTCAAATATTTCAAAGTGAGAGAATCTTATTTTAGCAATCACTAACATAGACTCTTACAAACAATATGGTATTATCACTCGAGCGTTGAATCTATTTTTGGTATATTGCAAACATTTTTGCATTGTGCTAACATCTACTAATATTTTAGGTCTGATGGTTATATTAACAATCTCAATATAATACCCTAGTTTCATAGTAAGCTATAAAACTTAAGGCTATTCTCAAATATGGTAAAATGAACACAAATATTTACAAAAATCACGATCTATCTATGATGAATCGATAGACATAGTTTATCTGTATCATAATAAACATAGATAATAGTCTATCATGGTGTATTACATATAGATTGCAATATTTTACTATATTTATAATACTTTCAGAAAATTTGTCATTTAAAAATAAATAATTTTTCTAAAACTTAGCCTAATCTTATCCATAAGTGCCAAGATTCTGTTGGAAATGGGAAACAAACAAAAATGTTCCAACCAAAACAGGAACACAGTCTAAAGGCAAGGGGATGAGAGGACCCCTACCCAAACGACTAATACAGAAGTGCTTTCCAATTGTCATGATTCTGTTGGAAATGGAAGTGTGGAAGTGTTCATATGTATATATATATATATATATATTATATTCTAGGAATATCAATGCTGACTAACTAATGTAATATAAAAAAAGACTAAAGAGGTTAATTATGTTCAATCTACATACCACAAGAAGAAAGTTTCTGGATTGAGAAGCAAAATACAGCACTTTCCAATTTCCAACATCCTCAACTGCTGCAGTAAAGCAATGTTATATCTCTTTTTTATCTGTATTGACAGCAGAATGTGCATAAGTGACTTCCAAACTGCGAGATAACGTCGACAAGACCACCGTACCCTCCAACTGCTGCGACCTGAATAGACAAATAAACCATCCAAAAATGAGAGAAGGATAATATCGTTTCATGAGATTGGCCACAAATTGATGAGAGGTAGTTGTAGGATAGCCTAGGCAAGCTCATTGAATTTTGGTTATCCTCTCGGGAGTTCCATTATGGCATGATTCATTATGTAAAATATAATGATGAAATATTTGCTATATCATGACTAAACTCAAAAGCTTAAATTGATGGATTATGGTAAATTTGATTAAATCAAAACACTTCAACCCTCCCTCTACTTCACCTGTGGACTTGAAAATTTTGTAGAAGGTAGGAATCAATATTAATTGGAGAAACGATGATACTACGGGGGTTCGAACATAGAACTTCTGATACCAGGCTAAATCATCACTAAACCAAAAACCTTAACGGATTATATGATGTTGAATTCTTTACTTAGTGATGATAGCACCTAAAAACTAAATCCAACAACACCAAGGTTTGCATATAAAGTGTTGCTCCATTGGAGTTGGCTTCAGAGTCCAATACTCAGTTCCAAGGGATCGCTAACTTCTAATTTTCCCATAATGTCACGCTAAATTGAGAGACATGAAGAAGTTCCAAAGAGAGGACTAAGGACACCAAAAGACAAAAGGAGTTAAGTTATACATACGCCAGATGGATGCAATGCGACAGAAAAAGCTGACTGAGGGGCGCATTGTATTTGTGAAAGCACAGATCCATTTATGTCGAATCGAGTTAGAAATGGCTCTGCTCCAACACCTAATATCTGGTCATGGAGAGACAATAATGAACATATAATGGTGACAAAAAAATCTGGTATAGCAATAGATATTGAAGATGACAGTATTTGATTTACTCGTGCTAGTTTTCTAGATAACTTCTTCCTAGGCTCATGTCGTATCATGGTCATAATATATATGCTTCTTAACTTGTAAGTCTGACAATAATTATGCAAGCAAAATGACCTTTTTGTTGCACTAAATCATGTACAAGAAATTTGGAAATAGATACATATATCTTGTCTGATCATCTAATGAAAAATGAAAACGTGACAGACAGATTTTTTACCAATACCAAATTGCGAGCTAGTGTCCATCAATTAAAATGTGGAAGTATAATCAGTTCGAGGAGAATGACTCACTTGATTATCACAAAAAACCATATCCTGCAATGAAGAACGGGTCAAAGTTTTTGAAATGAATTCAGAAGACGGAAGGTTCCAAACAGATATACTCCGACCATCAGCACAGGCCTAGCATAAAAAAAAGCATCACATGAGTGCCACTCCATTGTACCAATCAATGCAGCAAGAGATATGTTTTCAGCAAAATGCAAGTCACGTCTACAACTTTTTCATATTTTTTGCATAGAACTGAAATGAAAAACGATGGAGCATTGTTTCAAATTTACAATTGACATTTTCTAAGTGAACGTGAACCAAACTCGCTTTTTCAAAACTTCATTGCCAAAAGGTTGAAGTCCTTAAAAAGGAAGTTCTAACTAGTGAGCTTGCCATTGTAAGCTCGAATTCAGAGAAGTATATTTCTTATTATGTTTAGTCAAAGGAATGTTACATATTTATATAGAGAATAAACTAAACCCTAGAGACTATGTACAATTACAATAAAGGACATATGATATATATATAAATATATATATATATCATAACACTCCCCCTCAAGCTGGAGCAAATATGTCGATCATGCCCAGCTTGTTGCACAGATAGTTTATCCTTGCTCCATTTAAAGCTTTAGTTAGAATATCTCCCAATTGTTCTTCGGTCTTCACATATCCTGTGGACACCAACCCATCTTGGATTTTCTCACGAATGAAGTGACAATCCACCTCAATATGTTTAGTTCGTTCATGAAATACTGGATTAGATGCAATATGAAGTGCAGCTTGATTATCACACCATAATTTAGCTGGCACGGTGATACTGAAGCCTATCTCAGATAATAGTTGGTGAATCCATACTATTTCACACACAGATTGTGCCATAGCTCTATATTCTGACTCAGCACTCGAACGAGAAACAACATTTTGTTTCTTACTCTTCCATGATACTAAGTTGCCACCTACAAAGACACAATATCCAGAAGTTGATCTCCTATCCTCACGAGACCCCGCCCAATCAGCATCAGAAAAACATTCAACTCTCGTATGTCCATGATCTTTGTATAAGATCCCACGTCCAGGAGCAGCTTTTAGATAACACAAAATCTGCTCTACTGCAGCCCAATGATCCACTGTAGGGGAAGACATGAATTGACTTACAACACTTACAGAATAAGCAATGTCTGGTCGAGTCACTGTTAAGTAGTTCAACTTCCCAACTAATCTCCTATATCTATCAGGATCTTTACATAATTCTCCTTCTTTAACAAGTTGCTGATTTGGCGTCATCAGAGTGCCACTTGGTTTGGCTCCTAATTTTCCTGTCTCAGACAACAAATCAAGTACATATTTTCGTTGAGACAAATAAATACCTTTCTTGCTTCTCATCACTTCAATACCCAAAAAATATTTCAATTGGCCCAAATCTTTCGTATAAAACTGACCCTGAAGAAAAGTTTTGAGAGACGAAATACCCAATGCATCATTTCCAGTAATAACAATATCATCAACATATACAACTAGTAGAACTATACCCTTATCAGATCGGCGATAGAAAACCGAATGATCAGATGTACTCTTCTTCATACCAAAGCATACAAGAGCTTGACTAAACTTACCAAACCACGCACGAGGACTCTGTTTTAAACCATACAGAGATTTTCGAAGGCGACATACTTTATCACTCTCCCCCTGAGCAACAAACCCAGGTGGTTGTTCCATATAAACTTCCTCTTGAAGATCACCGTGAAGAAAAGCATTCTTAATGTCAAGTTGATGCAAAGGCCATTTATGGGTAGCAGCCATGGAAAGAAATAGACGAATGGAAGTTAATTTGGCAACTGGAGAGAATGTATCTGAATAATCAGTTCCATAGATTTGAGCATAACCTTTGGCAACAAGGCGAGCTTTCAATCGAGCCACTGTTCCATCAGGATTCATCTTGACAGCAAACACCCATTTACAACCAATGGCCTTCTTTCCTGCAGGACGAGATACCAAATCCCAAGTACCATTATCATCTAAAGCAGTCATCTCCTCAATCATTGCATTTTGCCAGCCAGGATGAGATAAAGCTTCATGAACAGAGTTAGGAATAGATGTGGACTCAAGAGACGTAATAAAAGCATATGTGGAGGGAGATAACTGGTGATAGGAAATAAAGGAAGAAACGGGGTAAGTACACTTACGTTTACCTTTGCGAAGAGCAATGGGAAGATCATCACTTGGCCCCGGATCACATGATGAAGGAAGCATTGATGGAGGACATGAGTATGAAGGTTGTGGTGGAGGTCGTCGTGAGTAGACTTGAGAAATCAACGGGCGGGAAGGAGGCACATCAATAGACAAGGATGGTGTGGGAGAGGTAACCTCATATATAAAAAAAATTGTCATCCTCCCCCTGACACGAACTCGATGGTGATGAAGTAAAGGGTGTATCCTCAAAAAATGCAACATCAGGCGAAACCAGATACCTTTTAAGGGTAGGACAATAACAACGATAACCCTTTTGAACACGTGAATAACCCAAGAAGATACACTTCAAGGATTTGGGATCTAACTTAGTATGATGAGGACGAACGTCGCGAACAAAACAGACACAACCAAATATCTTAGGAGCAATAGGAAACAAATTCTTGGTAGGAAAAAGAACACGGTAGGGAATCTCACCATTAAGAACAGAGGAAGGCATTCTATTAATCAAAAAACAAGCTGTAGAGACAGCATCCGCCCAAAAGGTTTTTGGAACATGCATTTGAAACGATAAAGCACGGGCAGTTTCAAGTAAATGCCTAATTTTTCGTTCTGCAACACCATTTTGAGATGGAGTGTCAGCACAGGAAGACTGATGAATAATGCCATGTTCACACAAGTAAGAGCCAAGAGAATGAGAAAAGTATTCACCCGCATTATCAGTACGGAAAGTTTTGATAGAAACATTAAACTGGTTTTTTATCTCAGTATGAAAGGCACAGAAGTGAGATAATAACTCAGAACGATTTTTCATTAAATATAACCAAGTTAGACGAGAATGATCGTCAACAAAAGTAACAAAATAACGAAATCTTGTTTGAGATACAACTGGACACGGACCCCAAATATCAGAATGAACTAACTCAAATGGAGCAATTGCTCGTTTATCGACTCGAGGACTCGAACTAAGACGATGAAATTTAGCAAATTGACACGAATCACAATTTAAAGAGGACAAAGACCTAAATTCTGGATAAAGTTTCTTCAACACGAACAAAGATGGATGACCTAAACGACAATGGATTTCAAAAGGAGAGGGAACGACAGGACACGCCACAGCTTGCGATACTTGATGATCAAAGAGATAAAGGCCTCCCGACTCATATCCTCTACCAATAATCTTCTTCGTCACACGATCCTGAAACAAGCAATAACCAGAAAAGAACATGACAACACAATTGAGGTCATGAGTAAGTTGACTAGTAGAAATTAAATTAAAGGATAAGTTAGGCAAATGTAACACAGAAGAGAGAGAAAATGATGGGGTAAGGTGAATAGTGCCAGAGCCAAGAACAGAAGATGTGGAGCCATCGGCCAATGTAACAGATGGAAAAGGGGCAGGGGACAACGGTCTAGAAAATAGGTGAGGATTACCTGTCATATGAGCTGTGGCACCAGAGTCTATGACCCATTTGGTAGATGATGTAAGAAGACATTTTGTATTACCTGGGGCAACAGTGGATGCAACCGGAGTAGAGGAAGATGACGCTTGTAATGAATCTCGGTAATTCTGAAACTTAGCAAACTCATCTGCGGAAATAGTAACAGAAGCCTCTGGTATATCACATGTGGAGGCTATCTGAGCATGTTGAGATCGTTGACTATTCTTATATAACAATTTCTGACAATCACGTTTCATATGGCCTGGCTTACGACAGTAGTTACAAACAATCTCTACAGAATCTGGTTTTCGATGATCAATACTATTCCTCTGAGTTGCCCGAGGATTATTGTTCTTGCTAAAGAGAGCACTATTGGGTTGAGGAATAGACACACCCGTCGGAGAGCTTTCAATGCGAAGGACGCGAGTGAAGGCATCATCTAATGATGGAATCTTAGAGTCAGAGAGAATCTGTGTCTTTGCCATTCCAAATTCAGGTAAAAGTCCATTCAAAAAAATCATGACAGCCATCTTCTCTCGTTGAGCTTGTTGAACTTTAACATCAGGACTAAAAGGTAACAACAAGCCAAGCTCGGCGGTGATCTTCTTAAGCCGCATAAAGTAGCTGGTGACAGACTCAGCTTTCTGTTCCGCACGAAAAAATTGCATACAAACTTCAAACATTCTATGCAGTTGCTCTTTACCTGAATATAGAAGTTCTAAAAATTCCAGAAGTTCTTTAACCGACTCACAGTGATCAACCAATCCAATTATCTCACTCTCAATTGAGTTTTTGATCTGAAGATATAAACGGGCATCATCACGAAGCCAATCCTTCTTTTGCTTTGCATCTTCTGGGGGATCTTCGGTCATATGATCATCCATATCAGTACTTCTCAAATAAAATAAAATTGTCCGACGCCAATCGTAATAATTAGATCCATTTAACTTATGTTCTGTGATCTTAGAGGCTAAGGGAATAACGTTGGAGACTACCAAATTTTTTATGTCGGCCATATTGAAGTCACAATGATTGTAGTCCACACAAACAAAGAGAGAATCAATCCAAACAGCTGTAAAATTGGAAAAGGACCCAAAACTAATAGTGTAACCTTCGGTTTTCGTCGAACCCGAATGCTATTTGATAGACCCAATGGTACAGACTGAGCGGAAACAATGGTTCGAGACAAGCCCAGAAGACGGAGGACAAATCGGACGTCTCACGCGCTCTCACGCGCCGGCGCGTGGGTGACGACTAAGGAAATTCCGGCGGCGCGTGAAGGCCACGCGCGGTGTTTTCCGACGATCGGCGAAGACAGACTTGGGCGTCTGGAGGTGGGGCTTCTTATGGTATGGGTGGTGTCGACAAAAGGTCAGCGGAAGGTAACCTAAACTCAAACCTAATGGAGGAGGAAGCTAATGGCCATTCGAAACCCTAATTGGTGGTTTAATATGGTATCAGAGCAGGTGGTTCAGGGAGGTTCTGTGTTCAAGCCCCTGCATTGTCGTTTCTTCCCCAATTAAAATTGATTCCACTTGTTGGGCCTTTCAAATATTTCAAGCCCACAAGTGCGGGGGAGTGTTGGTGATATATAATTAAATTTGCCTTCAACCACTAGCTTAAGCTTTTGGATGAATTGGTGGTTTAATAGCCATTAACTAGTGTGTAAACAAAAAAAAAAAAAGAAAAAAAAAGCTTAGCTAAACAATAATTGGAATAGGCTTTCACCTAAGTGGTTGGAGATTCAATCCCTCAAACCCCATAAATGTTGTACTGAAAAAGCTAGTGCGTAAACAATATCCAAAGTCCTTGGGTAAAGAATTATTACAGTCTAAGAAAAGGAGGTTGGGAGTGTGGGTGAAGTCAAGAACCTAGATATGAATATATTAGGACTATTAGTATGCATGTTTGTTGGGGAGAGCATATTAGTAATTAGCTAGAGAGTTGGTTTTTATTATAAATAAAGGATGTGAGTTGGGAACAAGGTTGGAAGAATTGAAAGAATTTCAAGGGTGGAAATTTGGCAAAGAAAGCTATCTCGAAAGGCTATTGATATATTGTAATATGTCTATCTTTGAGTGCTCGTGTTTTTTGTGTTCTTGGAGTTTCTAAGGCATAGTAATTGAAGACTGACTTACAGAAGGCATGTGGGTTGCAACTTGCCAGTTGAAATCTACTTCAAGCCATCTAGAAGACAATTCCATTCGGAGAAAGTAGGGAGTGTTTCTATGCCTGCATTTCAAATAGAAAGTTTTTTTTTCCTTGAATGTAAAAACAACGGGAGGATAAGAAACAAGAGGCTAAGATCAAGTCAACTATCCTTCCTGTTCTAGGATAGCTGGAGAAAGGATAAAATTATTATATGCCACTTGTAATTAGCTGATACTCTCCTTGTCCCAAATGCCCCCAAAAGACTTAATTGCAAAATAATTTTACATGGCAAGATATCCACCAAGAAGCCGAAGAATGACGAAGTAATATAAAGCCATTATCAGAATATTTTCCTTCAGGGGAAAAAATAACTTCCATAAAGAATAAGGAAGAATGGTGTTGGAAATAAGGGGCTAGTTGTGTGTTTATAGCCGCAAGGGTAATTTTATAATTTATTATACCCTAGTTTTATTTCTTTATTTGTAAAGGCTTATTGTGGCCTTTATATATTTTTCCCCCTTCTATTCTTTTGATTATTAGAAAATAATAAGAAAGGCTTCTACTGTGGATTTTTCTTTCTGTTCTACGTATACCTTGTGTTTTCTCTTCTTTCTTTTTTAATAAATGGAAAACAACAAAATAAGACAACAACTGCACAGAAAACCCGTACCCAAATCTGTAGCCGTAAACACAAATTACTGATTAGACAATACAAAGAAAAAAGGAAGAATTTCCTGCTCTTAAGTAAGTACTTACCAACCAGCTTTCACTTGCATCAAGAGCAATGCATCTAACAAATGAGAAATGCCCTTTCAGCTTCTTATCCTTAGCAGGGTCAATTAGTTGAATGCACTTTCCACTCTTGCAATCTGGTTTGGTTTGATAGTATAAAAATGTATAAGATACAAAACAAAGCTCTTATAGTTTATGTTGGAGATGTTAAGAGTCCCACGTTGGAAAAACAAAAAAGACTCACACTCCATATAATTTAGATGAACTACTCCTCTCGTTACCAATTGGTTTTAAGATGGAACCCCATACTATCAAACATGGTATCAAAGCCCATTAAACCCAAACGGGTATTCGGTCCAAGATAAGTGAACCCAAAGAGGCACCATCTTGAGGGGCATGTTGGAGATATTAAAAGTCCAACATTGGAAAAACCAAGAAGACTCACCTTCATATAATATAGATGAGTTACTCCTCTCGTTGCCAATTAATTTTGAGATGGAACCTCATACTATCAAAACAGTTTACATATTCCCAAAATTCTCCCAACCCAAATTTACCAGCTAATAAAGTAAAGATTGCAATTGATTGAAGACTGATAACGAAAAAGAATTCAAACCTGTGTTCTTTTTTAGAAGTACTAACCACCATGCTAAATTATGTTCTCTCAACAAATTTATGGTTGTTAAAGGGAATTTTCAATACGCATGATACAAGTGCAGGAACAAAATGGTTAAGCCTTCTCAGATTGATAAATATAAATAAATACATAAGTCCCTACCCCATATTCGTGCTGTACCATCTTCTGAACCAGTTATGATCTGGAATTCAAGGTGTGAAACAAATAGTGTGAATATACATGAAAAGTACGGTTTGGAATCTAGTGATTATTACATGTTTTGAAACATAAACTGAAAGAAAAACTCTAACAAGTGAAGACATAATAATTAATTTTGAAAGTGGACCAATAATAATTGTAAAGTATCTTTACTTTCAGACGTGAATTTAATTGACATAGTGTTAGAAACTTAGAGCTTGGTGACAGAACATGAAACTATTGACTATGAAGGAGGAAAAGAAGAACTTGAAGCAGATCTCAAGAATTTCATCCATTCCATAGATGTATAGGAAAATGGCAACACTCTACTACTTGCGTACCTAAACTATAATTCAAAGAGAAGAGTAGCAGGCACAGCAATAGGCTCCCGATTCATTAATTTACATCAACAGACAATCAAGTCTGGACGCGATAAGTGAGACAACCGAGGAGATGTTATATGGGGAAGTTAATAAGAGCGCAAATATTCCTGGCAAACATTTAGTGAGACAGATTACTTAGACTGGGGGGTTGTGAAGGACAGTGTTGGGTAGAGATAAAGTTGAAGATAAAGAAGAGAAGTAGCCAAAGGCAAAACAAGGAAAAATTTTAGCCAGAGAAGTCAATTTCTGGGGGAGTAGGAACTCTCTTAAGATTCCAGTTTTCATCCGGATCCCTTTGATGCTTCACTTGTTTACTCAACTGTCCTACAACTTCAAGACCGTCATCCCAACTATCCTATCCATCTACGCCTAATGTTCTTTTATTTGTACCAGTATACTTCCTTGAAATAACATTTTCTTCCAATTCATTACTAATCAACCTGCCAGGAGGACGACCACAATCAAGTCAAAAGAACAAACTACGCTAGTCTATACAAAATACAAAAGAGGGTTAATGTAGAAATGAAGATCAAAATCTATAGTACAAAGAAGCAAAAGAAGGAAAGACTGTACTTGATTGATAGTGTTTCGAGCAGCAATACAGTGCAAGTAGTCAGAGTGCCCCTTAAACACCATCTTAACTTTACCGCTCTCCTGGAAATTGAAAATGCAAAAAGCTAGAAACTCAGTTAGAGCTAAGAGGAAGTCAATTCTTTGGCTGCAAAGAAAATATGAATGAAAACTTTTATGGTTACACCATCCACCTTAAAATACACCTACCAAATCCCAACAATACGCACAAGAATCTCCAGCAGCAGAGAAAATGGATCCACTCTGTAAAATACCAATAAAATAAGATATCGCCTCATCTGTTCTTTTTCTTCTACTCTTTTCATTTTGTGTGTGGATAAGAAGTGATCCTAATCAAAACCTTACTACGTGTATATATATATAATTAAGTAGTATTTTAATTAAATTATTAAGAGTACACCAAAGATGATGATTAATTAATCTTGATAACAATAAAGATCTATTTATGCTTGTAATCAACATTATTAATAAAGACAATTTCTATATAATAAAATCATACTTGCAACGTCAAAAATCATGTGAAATACATGTGTTTGCTTACAAGTTCTAGAATAAGAGAGGGAAATATCAAAATTATTAACCTGGGCATCAGTAGCAATTGCATTATTTTCAGGGATTGGAGAAAGAGCTCCCCAAGGACCTCTAGAAGACAGCAATAAGATACACAAAAAAATAAGAGGGCATTAAAGAGATAATCACATGCGCTAAGGGAAAAAATTTATATCTATTTTATCTTCAGCTTAGTTATAAATCAGAAATTAGACATATATAAAGCTATGTTAGACAAATCTATCCAAGGAAAAAAAATAAAAGCATCCTTGCTTATATGTTGAACATTTTCCAAGAGTAGCCGCTGTATTAATAGATATAGATGATTAGATAAACCAATAAACATCTAATTAAGGTGTCAAAAAGACAATACTTGAAAGTTGAGATTGATGTTCAACATGGAAAGTTCCAGATAGATATTTCAAGTATTAGGGTCTGTTTCTTATAAATTAGAAGAAAGTAGTATGAAACATAAAACCAAGAAAAACCAGTGATTTTCCTTTTTGTATAATATTATTCAGAAAACATTAAATTTTAGGTTTGAATATAAGTTAGGAACTTGTACTTGTAGCCTTTGGTCATTTTGGTCTCTTGGCTTTCAAAATGTTCATTTCAGTTTATATAATTACAACTTTTGTTCATTTTAGTCTACGTATTTTCAAAACGTCTATTTTCGCTTTTGCATTTAAAAAAAAGTGACGACTTTTCAAAAGTACGAGAACCAAAATGGACCAAAGCTAAAAAACAGGTACCAAACAGACTACGAATCTAAATCTAATAAATGCCAATGGTAGAATTATATATCTTTTAACAACCAAATCATTTCCAGAATCCACAAGGTTAACTACAGGCTAAATTAGAATGCCAATGAAAAATAAGTAAAGAAAAACACAAAATATTTGTCAATAGCCTACTTGAATTGAGGATTCATCAGGTCCATTACAGGCTCAATATGACTACCTGGAGTAACAAGAAAGGAATGAAATTATAACAGTTGAAAATTGAAACAATACACCTAGTAAAAAACCTTAAATGAGTGAGAACAGAACAAGAAAATGGAACTTTCAGATGGTAAAAAAAAGCAGACGAAAAGACTGCCCCTGTGATACTCCTACCGATAACCTGTGATACTCCTACAGATAACAAATATATAAACTATTACGGATTACCTTGCAAAGAAATAGGCACTGTTATATCTGTACAATCTCTCCACCTCCATCCTCGAATGTGACCATCATCCCCACAGCTAAAATGTTGTGCACAATCAATCAGATATTTCAATCAAGAAGACAAGAACAAGCCAAAGTTTTTCTCCCATTCCATCTTGCCGTTTAACTCAATTTTACAATCTGTAGGTATATCTTTATTCTTCAATGACTATAAATTCAATAAACAATCAAAGCATTTAGGCAGTTTTGAATCTCAGATAAGTACAAGTCAATTAATTTAAGAAAACTACGAGATCACCCTTTGGAAGTTGAAACAATGGATATCCAACAACTATGTTTATGGATTCATCTCACCATCCAAAGAAATAGCCATGATAAACATACATATATGTTCAAATTAGTTTTAGAATCAGCGTTGAGGTCATTGGGATGAGATGAAAAATACAATTACAATACTCAATTTAGAACTAGAATGAAATTTCCAAGAAATGAAAGAGAAAAGAAAGCCGCCGCACTATTATAGTATTGGGAGAGAGAGGAACCTCAGTAATAGAGTATTGTCACCATTATCGTAAAATTTGACATCATAGGTGGGCCCATCGTGCCCTTGAAGGAAGCAATTAGGCTCTGCTGCTAACAAACTAAAGGAAGGCACATAGTGAAACATTATTACAAGTTTGCAGCCGGAAATTTAGAAATAACTTGAAACAAGAGATAAATGGACTTGCCTTTTAGTATTTCCATAACCAAATTGCTGAAACAGGCATGAAAAATAGGTATAATCAGGATAAGAGTTCGTAAGACGCACAACTAGTCTGAAACTACTAATGAAGAATAAAGAGGAACTCTAGAGGGATACAGGCACTGAACACCAAATACACAAAATAAACTTTTTTTCTTCTGTAACCACATATTGTTTGAATCAATCATCGTAAGAAGTGGCAAGTATTCTGCAACCCATGATAAAACTTTGAAATGGTAGCACCAAATATGATCGTAAAATAATCCAATTCTTTCATATCAAGTATTAATACTCATTATCATAAATGGGAAACCTAGAGGTCAAATCGTTCCAACATGTGTCTTATCCAGTTCGCATTTCATCTGTTTGTCTGGATCACAAACAATTTACTGATATTTGAGTTTGTTTGCAGATTGAATATAAATTTTGTCAAGAGTTAAGTTCTGAGGATTCAATGTGAGTGGGTAAAAAATGGATCGGTTAAGAAAGAATTTTGGTTGTAAACATGGTATTGGCCCTTCACTAGTCTAACCAAAAAAGCCCTCCAAAATCATAGGCAAATCAAACAACAAAATGACTATCAATATCAAAAATCAAGAACCTTACGGGCTTAGAGATGCAAGAAGCGATAGAGTACGAGGCAACGGATCCATCACTGGATGCAGCCACAATGGTCTCAGGGCAGCCATTTAAAGAAGGCGCCCATGCAGTTCTGAACACAGTACGAGTTTGAATCTCTCTTTCTTTATATATACTCTCTCTGTAGGCAGCTTCGCCCCAATTCGTTGCGTCCCCCAACATTTGATAATCGGTTGCTACAGCTCAATTTTCAGACGCTCGATATTTGCTTCAAACGACAATAGTGAAGCTGTCAGCTCAGTTGCGTGGCGTGACTGCCAGAAAATGACGCCGGAAAATCGGATGACGGCCTTTGATGGCTCACCGGAGAAACTTCGTGAAGCAACTGCCTGAATTGTGAAGGCGATGCTGTTAGTAGAGCGGTGTCGTCGTTTTGTGGTGAACGACGAATAGCAATCGGCAAATAACAAACGACATGACGTTCTGTTTAAGAAAAACAATAATAATAAAATTATTATAATGTAACATGTAATTTTAAAAAACGAAATATGAAAAACAAAAATCATATATATTTGTGATTTTGCTTTCTGTTTTTTAAAAACAAAATGTATTTTTTTTTTTAAAGCTTTATTTTTTTTTCAATTATTTTTATAATTTTCAGAACAGATTTCTAATTTAGTTGACCAAAAAATTGTATTGATTACTAAACACATTCGTTTTTTAAAATTAGTCTTAAAAAAAAAACAGAAAACAAATGAGGAATTACGAAAGACATTTTCACAATTTTAGAATGAAAAAACCCTAAAATTTACGGAGTGGTTAAGGGGGGAAAGATGAAGGCCCAAAAGCCCGCCTCGCAATTCACGAAAGCCCATCGTCATCTCCAACGAAGAATTTGATCGATCGAAGCAGGAAAAAGAGAGAAAAAAATGGACTTTTAAATAACCCTAATAGCCATTTCCGTCGCAACTCGCAACCTCACTTGTCCAATTTTCAAGCGCTCAATCAAATTCCACTTCACCTTTCAGGATCTGATTCTCTCATCCCACAAGTTTCTTCCTCAACTCACTCTTTAACCTTCAGGTTCTTCCTTATCTTCCATGTTCATTCTATTCTTTTCATTTGATTCGCTTCTTCAGTTTTGTTTCTTTTCTTTCGTTGACCATGTGACTGATACTCACATCACGATGCGAAATTTTGCATTGGGTTTTAAGGAATTTCATTGTTTTACCCTTTTTGGATTTTGTACCATTTTGAAGATCTGTTGATTGTTTATCGAGTTCATGCTCTTTTTTCTTTTTTTTTGGCTATGAAATATACATATGTTGTTTTTATGCTATTGGGCTTTTTGAGAAAGATTTTGAAGATTGTGGTTTGTCAGGTTATTCTAATCAAGTGGAAGGATTTGATTGATTGTTAAAGTTGAAATATTTTGTTGAGATGGAGGATAACAATAGTTCTCCAGGATCTCCTAAGGAAAACCCAGATCAGGAAAATGAAGCAGGAAAAATTACTAAGGATGAGGGCTCATTGGAGAACATGGTTAGGAGGATTCAAGATTCTATGTCCATTGGCAAAAGGCACAAATTCTGGGAAACTCAACCTGTTGGACAATTTAAGGACATTGGGGATTCTAGTTTGTCTGATGGGCCAATTGAACCACCAACTCCATTATCCGAGATTAAACAAGAGCCTTATAATCTTCCTAGTTCCTATGAATGGACAACTTGTGATATGGACTCTGAAGAGACTTGTATGGAGGTGTACAATCTCTTGAAGAATAATTATGTTGAAGACGATGAAAACTTGTTCAGATTCAATTATTCCAAGGAATTTCTTGGTTGGGCTTTGAGACCTCCAGGGTACTACCCAAGCTGGCATATTGGAGTTCGTGCTAAAGCTTCCAAGAAGTTGGTTGCTTTCATCAGTGGTGTCCCTGCTAGAATCCGGGCGCGCAATGACGTTGTGAAGATGGCAGAGATCAATTTCTTGTGTGTTCACAAGAAGCTTAGATCTAAGAGACTTGCTCCTGTTATGATCAAAGAGGTCACTAGGAGGGTTCACCTGGAAAATATATTTCAAGCAGCTTATACAGCTGGGGTGGTTCTTCCAACCCCAATAACAACTTGCCAATATTGGCACAGATCTTTGAACCCAAAGAAGCTAATTGATGTTGGGTTTTCAAGGCTTGGGGCAAGGATGACAATGAGTCGAACCATTAAACTTTATAAGTTACCAGATTCACCTGCTACCCCCGGATTTCGAAAAATGGAACTTCGTGATGTCCCTGCTGTTACTAGGCTACTTAGAAACTACTTGAGCCAGTTTATTGTTGCCCCAGATTTTGATGAAACCGACGTAGAGCATTGGCTACTTCCCAAGGAGAGCGTTGTCGACAGTTTTTTGGTTGAGAGTCCCGAAACTCATGAAGTCACTGACTTCTGCAGCTTCTATACTCTTCCTTCATCCATTCTTGGAAACCAAACATACTCAACTTTGAAGGCAGCTTATTCATATTACAACGTCTCCACCAAAACTCCATTGTTGCAGTTGATGAATGATGCTCTTATTGTTGCTAAACAGAGAGACTTTGATGTGTTCAATGCATTGGATGTCATGGAGAATGAATCCTTCCTGAAGGAACTAAAATTTGGTCCAGGTGATGGGCAACTTCACTATTACCTGTATAATTATCGGATTCGAGACGCATTGAAACCAAGTGAACTTGGCCTTGTACTTCTATAGTTGGAGGGATTTGTTACTGTTTTGGTTTGATACTGTGAACCAGAAAATAATTGGTCATTTTCTATTGGTGGCTAGGGTTTGATGATGCGTTTTTCTTTTCTTTTGTTCTTCTGTGTCAACAGCAAAGCACTAAGCACAAAAACATCAAGAGTATGAGAGAGAAAAAAAAACTTTGCCGGATAATGTAAAATGTTATGCAGATTTTTCACTCTGTTGGCTTTCTAATTTCTGTAGAATTTTCTCCTTTTTTTTTCTTCTTTTTTCCTCTTTTTTTTTTTTTTTTTTTGGCCCCATCCTTCCAGGATTTGAAGGTGCAGCCAGTTTGTATTATGGAATTGCATACATTTTCCTACACTTGTATGGCCCCATCAGATGCTTATTCCTTGTCCATTGGTATGATCTATCCATCCCCATGTTCTTTGAATAGAGAGGATCACTTAAACTTGAAATTTTGTGGAAAGATTTGTTCAGTCAACTCATTATTTTGTTCCAATTGAATACATTCTTCTAACTATCCCATTTAACTTGTTGCTTCCTATTCGATTCATTGAATAAATTTTGTTTAGTGCAATAACTTTGGGGGTGAACATTGGATTTCTAACAATGACACGCATAAGTGAGCTAAACTCATTTTAGCCCTTGTCTTATTAAAGTAAAATATATTATAAAAAAAAAACTCATTTTTATTTAAACTCTTTTAGCGAAAATTGTTTAAAACACACTTTAATATCTATTTTGATTGGTTAACCAACACTGATTTTTCTAATAACTCATTTTTAAATTAAACACTTGAAAATATATTTTAAACTCATTTAATTTTTTTTTTATTCTACAAATTTAACCTTTTTATGGTAGAAATTTTCAAGTAACCGTAATAAAGTAAAAGAAAATAAACATAATTCTTCTCCTCTCCCTTTTTTTCTCCCTTCTCCATCTCCTTATTAATTTCTCCCTCTTTTTCATATTTATAATATATATCACTTTTATTTTTATTTAAGTTGATGAGTATTTTTTTTTCAGATATTTAAATGTTGAGATTTTAAGTTTAGAGAAGTAATTTGTTTTTTACTTTTCACTACATGAGGTATTAAGGGTTAGTATGTTAAGTTGTTATCTAAACAAAATGTTGACTCACAAATTTTATAAGTTAGCATTAAATAACTTAACTACACCAACTTTAATAATGTTTACTATTAAAGTTTGTACATTTATCGAGAAACATCATCTTCTTATATCTTTTTCTCTCTTTCTAATGTTTTTGTGACTCCACTCGCCAGTCACTGTCAACAATCAACTCTGACAACATGCTTTAACGATCAACTTTGACAACTTTTGTCTAAGACTATTGTTGCGTAGCTTCGATGAAATCTTTCAACAACCACATTCATCAATTACTTTCAACAATCATCTCCAATGATCATCTCTAATGTCTAACGGCCAACATCGACGATTACTTTCGATGAGCAACTCCAACCACCCACTCCAACAGTCATATGTTACAAAAAAATGTATTAGTGAAAGTGTTTTTAAACACAAAATTGAAATTATTAGTTCATAATATTCGATGGTTATTTTATATATATACTAATTAAGCATTATTAGAAACACTTTGAGTATACCACCAAACCAAACAAACTTGTGTATAAAAAAAACTTTTAAGATAATATAACCAAATAAATTAGATTTTTTGTTTGAGATAGTTTATAAAAAAATGTTTATATGTAAATGACTTTTTTTAAACCATTTCAATGCCCACTAATGAATAACACTAGGCTTGTCTCTTATTTGTTCGACATCCAAGGACTCTACCAACATATTGTGTGTGTGAAAAAAAGGGTAAAATAAACAAACAAGAAAAAAAGTGAAAAACGAAAAATGAAAAAGAAAGGAGAAAGAAGAAATTACAAAAACGAAGATGAAAAAGGGAGAAAAGATTAATTCAAATATTAACTAAGATTAATTCAAATATTATTAGTTAATATTATGTTGTCGTTAAAAGGGATTCATATTTTGAAGTGTTAAGTGTCCATTTAGAAGGCAATAAAATTGATATCGAACAATGTAACTTATGCTAATGGAATGTGAATGTTAGAATGGTGGTGGTTACACATCTAACAAATGCTCCTTTTCATGTGTGTGTGAAATGCATTATAAAACAAAAACAAAATTAAAGTGTGGTTACATTATCAATTAAGAAAAAGAAAACTATGTTCTCATATAATTATAATTAAGAAAATTTAAATGGTTAAACTCCAAAAAAAGAAAATAATTAGTTTTTAATTAATGTATTGTAATAATAAAAATAATAAATACATTTTTTATTTTTTAAATTGTACTGTATTAGAACTTTATTTATAAATTTTGTGGAGATTTAAACAAACTTCAAATAATATTTAGTAACTTTGAATTAAAACTACAATATTTTACTAAGAGGAAATTTTGTATCCTCTTATTTCTTTTATTATTATTATTATTATTATTAAAAAAAAGTTTTTACTATCTACGGAAATAGGGTCTTTTCCAAAGAATAGAAAAAAATTATTTGACATTCATTAAAAAAATCACTAAATGATAAAATTTATTACACTTAATCTTTATATAAATTGTAAATATTTTGTCCATTTTCATGTATTCTAGTGAAAATGGTGATAATATGAAAATAAGAATAGAGATAATTACAAATATAATAATTAGATTTAAAATAATAATTATTCAATTTTGGTCAATAAAGCTTAAAAATAGTCCTAACTATTCAATTAGACTTAAAAACAAAATGAATTAGCAAATAAAAATAATAAAAATGAACATTTTTTAAAATAACAAAATATTAAAACTATTTACAAAATATATAGTAAAATTTATTCTATTTCTTTATTTCATTTAAGTTTTTTTTTATATTTTGTAAATAGTTTCAATTCTTTTTTATCCTAACAATTTTCCTTTTCATAACAAATTAAAAGAAAAATTGGAAAATTTTCGATAATAGAAAAATTTACAAAAATATTTACCCTAACAATTTTTTGTCTTTGGTGTTCTTTTTCGGAGTGTAATACTTTTTATCAATTTTTTTAAAAAATTAAAGTAAAATATTTGGGTTACAAAAATCTGTTTTTTCTTTTTACTTTTTACTTTTCAAATTAATTTGGCATCCCCTCTTCTTCATCTAATCTACATCTTCTTCAGCTTCATCTTCATGAATGGTTTCTTTGATGCTTCCAATTCCAACTCAAAGACTTGAGTTTGTACCCAAATTGCAGAGGCTTCCAAACCACCGACAATGAGTCTACCCCTAAAGACACAAATGGGTTCAAAATGGTGGTAATCCAAAAATCTCAATTGCACAGAAGAGATTTCTGTTATAGATGATTCATATTTTCTGGATTAAGATTTTAAGATAAAACTTAAGTATATGTTCTTACATTTAGTGGGGTTATTCCTTCACCATTCAATCATTTTACAAGAAAATCATCCAAACAGTTTGAAGTGAACTAATTTAAGGTTGGGGCAGAGGAGTCGAAAGAAATTGAGAAGAAATATAAAAATAAGGGAGAGAGAGAGAGAGAGAGTTTGACGGAAAAGATGAGGATGAAGAAGAAAGAGAAGATGAAACGGGAAGAGAAATTAAATGAAAAGGTAAAAACCGATTTTTTTAACCCAAATGTTTGATTTTGAATTTTTTAACCACCATTTTTATATAAACTAATTTGGTATTTTTTAACATAAAATTCCAATTAAAAATTTGTCTTACACACAACTGAATTAGTCATTCAAATTTGCAAAAGATCTACACCAAACCAAACTTGAACTGAGCTCATTGAACTAGCCCAATTGAGCTTTGAGATTCCTTCAACAATTGCTCAACAAATAGCCAGGTAGAATAGTGAGTTTCTGACACTCCTTCAAGAACATAAAACTCACGAGGCAGAGTTTGGAGCATCTAAGATTATATAACCAGCAAAGCTAAAACAGAAAAGAATTCAAGTGAGCTAGTCATATAGTCAATCCAGCATGTTTGATTCACAATAATTCAATTAGTCTATTTCAATTCTATTTAAAAGCAAATACTTGTTCAGGAAATCCTAAGAAGCAGATAAGCTCATCGACCAATCCTCAGTCATAGTTTCTAGGCTCTTTGAAGTGTGGTTGTTCATCCAAGCTCGCTCCATCCAAAACTTTTGTGTCATTGAGTTAAGTTTTGAAGTTTAGAGTTAATGTGTTCATGAATTCAAAAGATTATTGTTTGGGGTGCAGAGTTATTGAGGGTCGAGTACGACAATATGTGTTTGAGGTACAAAATTAAGCTATAAAGTCAGGTTTTTTTGTAATATAAAAAAGTATACTTTTTTTTATGTTAGTGGAGAATTAAAAAATGTTAAAACAATTTATCACTTAGTAATCTCATGTCAGTTGTTGCTGGAGTTGGTTGTCAATAATGGTGAGCTATTAATTGGAGAGAAGAGCCAATTATTAGGAAGGGAAGATGAGATTTATGAATAAATGTGCAAACTCACTAGTGAAGTTGAGTTAGTTAACATCAACTTAACTTAGGAAGATAACCAACTCAACTCAACTTAGTGGACCAATCATACCTACAATTCCATATGGATCTGGTACAGTGGCGGATCCAGAAAATTTATTAACTAGGACTTTATAGTTTAGTCAAAATAATTTATAAGTGAATGGTTCTAAAAATTAATAAATTTACTAATTTTTGTACATCACAATTGTCCTCTACGAGATTTCATATTTTGAAATCGATACATAATAACTTCATTATCTATCTTATCAAATACATTTCTCTCAATATATGTTATAAGACAATCATTCATCTATTGGTCTCCCATTCGATTGCGCAACTGAGTCTTTATAATGCTCATAGCAGAAAATGTCCTCTCCACGGTAGCCGTTGTAACTGGTAAAATCAATGCTAAGGTAAGCAACCGATAGACTAATTGGTAGACTTTATCTTTAGTTGTTATCACCATTTTTTGAGAAAAATCACTAATACTGGTTAACTCAACAAACATATTAACATGTCATAACTTAAATAACCTAACAATTTTACTTAAGATCCATAAATTATTTCTAAGAATTAATAAAATAGGTATACAAGTATACAACAAATGAGCTAATACAAAAAAAAATAAGCTAAGAATGATTTGAAATATGAAAAGCAAATGCATAAAATAAAATAACAAACTTGAAAAGAGAATAAAATAAATTAGGTATAAAACAAACGAACTAATACAAAAAAAATAAGCTAAGAATGATTTAAATATTAAAACGAATGAATATAAATAAAACAACAAACTTAAAAAGAAAAAGAAAAAAAATAAAAACTTACCTCACAAACTTGGAGAAGATGTTGGGGAAGAAGTTGAGGAAGAAGCAAAAAAAAAGTTGAGGAAGAAGCAAAAAAAAGAGTTGAAGAAAGAAAGTTGAAGTTTTATAAAAATAAAAAAGAATAAAATGAAGTTGAATAGTTTTAATTTAGTTCGAAAAATGTGTAGTTGAAAGTAAAAGATGTAACTTTTATAAAATAAAAAAATAAAGTGAATAAATTTAATTTAGGTGGAAAAAAGTGTATAATTATTATTTATGAGTGGAAATCGAAGGGTTGTAATTTGGGAGGGGGAAAAATCTAGAAAATAAAGTTTACATAGGAAGGATTCAAACTTGGATGGAAATGTGGGCTTGACACACGGAATGACCACTACACTGACTACAATAATTTAAAAGTTTTCAGTTTGTTTTACATATATTATATAAAAATAATAAAGTTGAGGGGGGCTTGAGCCCCCTAGACCCATGCTAAATCCGCCGCTGATCTGGTATTGCCTTCAATAAACGGTGTGGTTTCGTAGATTCTTTTATGAGCTCAGCTCAACAATTATGCAGCCAATCCTTGACCAAAGCACAAGCACTCAGAATCCAACTCTACCAATCAAGGATCGTAACGTGTCACCACTAATTTAAGATTTTCTGTTTAAAAAAGAGTTGTTATACCTCTCACCAGATTCCTATTGGAAGCTAAGCTCAAAGACAGTTAATAAAATAAGTTGATGATTATTCCAATGTGCTCCCAAATATTCCATCCAACTACTTTTCAGAAGGCCAACAGAAAAATAATCTCTATTTTCTATGAGAATAGGAAATGGTAATTGGCACAATTTACCTCCTTTATATCCTAAAGCATAAATGCTGTCTCCTCTTCGTGACAAAGATATTTAATGTGATCTCAAAGTTAATTATTACTATCTTTTTAAATTATAATTTATTGCTTGCTACGTGTCGACATCAAGATGGCCACTTATAATAACATTAACCCTAATCTTTCTCTCATCACCACTCTTACTCTAAAGAGATGGCTGTTAGCAAAATCAATAAGCCCCCTAGTGTCCCACTAGTGGCAAAGCACATCAATGGGTCAGTCAATATATTTACTATACAAAACTCTCCAAATTCTTTGTTTACTTCTACGACAACATTAAGTCAGCAATAAATGGAATCTTGATATTCTAGAAACTCCTTTCTCCATACCCTTTTGACGATTGGGTCTCTTTAATCCATTTCCTGAAAGCTTCATTATTGTTAAAACTACAAGTTAAAGATCACATAAAATTAATATCCAACAAAAAAATTGAAATAAACATGGTTGAGTGTTACACCAGTCAAGGCTCAAAGCTCGTGGATGGGTTCCTACCATTGGAAACTAGCCGAGCCAAGAGAATTATATTAATCAAGACATAACTGAGTCGAGCTCAACTTTGCCATCCTTAAATCTCGAGGGTTGCAACCGGCCTGATACCACCGATGTTATACGTAATCACATGCAAGTGCCAATAGATACTAGAGAACTTTATAAATAGACATATTCGACAACCCCAAGGAGAGGAAGCAAGTGAACTCCAAAAGAGAACATTAACTTTACTTTTTGTGTTTAGATGAACTATAACTCGTGTTTTAACTTGGACGTCAGAGTGTGGTCGATTAGACAACACATCAGTGTGAGTACTCTCTCGCAAGTTAGCTCGAACTAGACTAAAGAAGCAACCTGACAGATAGACAGCCCACGAAGGGCTCACAAAAGAACTCCCACACCAACAAATACTATGAAATCTAAAGATAATCTGAGATAGGAAGTGTGTATAAGGCCTGGATTAGATGCTTTCTTTGTGAACAGAAGAAATGTTATCAGTGTCTCATTGAAAAAATGTTAACAAATTAGCACTCAGTAAAGGACCAGCAATTTTATTGCACAGTAATTATGTTTTTTTAAGAGGAAACAGAAGTAACCTTCCTACAAATATCAGTAATTAGTATTGTTTTATATCAAATCAGATCAACCATCCAAATCTCTATTTCTCTTGCAACTTATCCACGTTTTCCAGTATTACTTACTGGCTGAAGGAAAATTTGCTCAACAAACGGAAGGTAATCTCAAGGAAGGTGACAGAAGAGAGGGAGCACACATAGTTCTTTTCTTGCATGGCCGCTTATGCTAGATATTCTGTGTGCTTTCTCTCTCTCTGTCACCAGTCGTAATACTAAGCTTAGTCTCTATCTCAATCAGCTCCTCCTTTCCTTTTCCAACATGTTTGTATGAAGATAGTCAACTGCATCATCATTTCTGTTTCAGTAACATATTGTTCCCTTTTCAGTCTTCGAAAACTCTATATTTCTAACTTTGTTGAATTTGAAAAGTGAAAATTGTCGCCTGATTCTATAGAGTTAAAGTGCTTCACGATACTTTCTACTTCCAACTGAATTCTTGAACAAAATCATTATCAACTTCATTTTCAACAAGCGAGGCCACATCCGAATAGTAGTTTTATTCCTGCCGTTGAACTAGGTACCAACTTTAAATTAGCCTTCTGTTTCTAAACTACCCTTCGAAGGTTAAAAACAATTACCAACAGCTTGTATCCTTCAACCTCAGAGATAGACCAGTAAGACACCACTAATATTGTGGCTTACAGAAAAAAGAGAAAAATACAGAGATGATCTTTTCAGAAGAGAAGATGCTCGGTTTATATATTTACAGGCTATAGCATATTGCTGGTTTGCTTGTACACGACATGCATACATATATTCATATTCTAGTTTCCTTGCAGTAAGATGATATCATGTTGTTTGTTCATCCGAAACCATAGTATATTGCAACTGACCTTTTCAGTGATTTGAAGATTGTGAGGTGTTTAAATCAGTGGAAGCTCATAGAACATAAAAGGAGTCTATTTGACAAGAACTCAATCAGCCATCCACTTGAGTAAATTCTAAAGCATTTGCATCTGGATCTCTTGTAAAGATTGCTGGCCTTCCTGACTTGCTAAGCGTATAGGGAATACCTGCATGATCCGACAGTAAAGTATGAAACATAGATATATCTCTCTCACAGCACACACAAATATATACATTTTCTTATGTCAAAACAAACTTTCATTAAGACAAAATAGGAAAGAATAAGTGGTCATCCAAAAAAGGAGAAACCCACAACAAAAGGAAACCCGTTTTTTTAGTATTGGCGACGAATTAATAAATGTAATTCTACCATTATGTCTGGACAATTTTGTAACATGAAAAGTAACAAGCTATTCCCCTTTGTTAAGGGAAGATTTTTACCAGCTTTATCAAGGATTGCTTTCAACTTTGATACGTCCCTTATTCCGATACAAGTGTGACGATCGCGGCCTCCATGTTCAGGTCGTCCAGATAAAGGATCAGGGTTTGGAAGTTCCATCAAATGAATCATCTCAGCACCCACCCACAACCAAGCACCTCTATAAGGAAGCTTATCGTGTGGCCTTGCTTCGTTTATTTGAAGACCTATTTCACAGTTGAAATTCATCCTTTAAATTATACCACCTATGAATATTCAACATGCATTTAAGGATCAACAGAGAATTGACTTGCCTAGAATATTTAGATAAAAGTGAAGTGATCTCTCGAGATTCTCGCAGAGTACTCCGACATGGTGAACGCCAACCGCTCCATAATCTACAGTTCAATAGAACTCAGTAAACATCTCCAAACAAAAGAAAAGGAAAAGTGGCAACTATTAACATCTTAGGCACATTTTGTTCACACCTCACTAAACACAAGTATGAGCAAAACAAGACAGATTTCCCCTATTTCATTCATCAATGAAATGTTTCTATTTCCAAAAAGAGAAATGGCAGTCAAATTTATTCCATAAGAGAGATTAAGTTAGCTTAACGTGCATGTGTGAAGCAATGATCCAACGTATAGGAACATATTTAGAACATGAAGGTTACCATTCTCAACATCAATTTCAATTGGCTCTTTATCCTTCTCAAGCACATCTTGCTCAATGCCCCCCTTGGCTCTTGTTGTAAAGCAACTTCCATGATAACCACAACCACCAACCCTTTCAATTTTCCCATAAATTTTTAATGAAGAGTTTGTAGATATAGAACTGAAATTGAGAAGATTCACCTGTTCTTCAGAAGAAGAAAAAAACGGACAACACTCATTTAACATTGCAAACAAAATGATATTACAAGACAATAATTGAAACCATTACTCCAAAAAAAGGAGGGACTGCTCTATTACCACTTTCTTGCTATGCGAATGTCAATTCTAAAAATGAACTTACCATTTGGTAACCATTTCATTTTTTATTTCTGGTTATTGAAAATTAAGCTTAATCCCTCTCAATTACCAGAGTTGAATCCTTAACCAAATCCCAAAAACAAAAACAAGTTTATAAAAAATAAAAAATAAAATAAAATAACCAGTTGTTTTAGTTTTCAAAATTTTGGTTTGGTTTTTGAACAAGAAATTTAGAGTTGAAATGAATGTTTACAGGCTTAAATTTCAAAACCCAAAAACCAAACGGTTACCAAACCTCGAAGAAATTGCAATTGTTTTCACAAATTTCCTCCCGAACGGTACACATCCTAAACTCTAGGAAAAATTCAACTAAAAAAATCGCAAACAATCTAGAAATCGATAACTACGCTACAAGTTACATAAACACAGACAAAAAGAAAATGATTCGACAAAGAAATAGACGATAAATAAAAAACTTTTATCTTCAATAGAAGAAAGGACACCTTGCGTCGCAGATTAATGGGGGATGGCGGAGTTGATAGGCTGAGAAGGGACGCCATTACGGAGCAGCTCGGCCCTCACTTTATCTTGACGATGAACTGAGCATTTGTGGCGCGTTTAAGAACCGATGAAATGAAAGCCACATTTTTTTAATGGCCACTTATGTAAATATGAATAGTATACTTCCAATTTGCAAATATGAACAACTATTAAATAAAAATAAAATTATATCAAATTGCAAATTTATCAAACCACAATGATTCAATTCTAATTTTAAAATTTGGTACTAAATTCTACTCTCTTTTTTTTCTTTTTTCTAAACTATTAAGAACAAATTTGTAAGTGAACCAAATTTCAATTTTCAATTATATGCATTTCTTAAATTTATTGGAGATGTAAGAAGTTGTTGGAATCCAATAACAAATAAATTGTTTTCGTAAAGGAATAGGAAGAGTTAGTGAATGAAGGAAGAGGAAGAGTTGCTTATAAAAGAAAGATTTTTTGTTCTTCTTTTTTCTTTTTTTTTTTTGGTGAGAACGAACGATTTCTTGAGATACCTCCAAGACCAATCACACGCTGAAGAGCTAAAAAGCTATAGTTAACATTGAATACTCACATTCAATAGGAGGTGAACTCAAGTAAGGAGATTCAAGCAACAACAATTGGTCGAAAACTTTATAACTGGTTTTATTTCATGCTACAAGATGAAACCAATTGAACTTTGTAATTTGTTTTTTTTTTTCTTCAAATCCAACCTTTAATGGCACAATCAAGTTTAATTCACAGTCAACTTTTTTTATTCTGTTTTTTCATGAAAATTATTACGATTACTTAACCAATTGTAATAAAAACAAAAACTAAACTTCATCCTTTGTAAGTAAAATGACTAAAGTAAACAAAATTTAAAGTATATACACCAAAATGTATAAGGCTACATCTTATTCAAATGCTTTTCATTTTAAAAACTCAATTTTTTTTAAAAAAAAAACTATCCCATAATATAATTTTGTCGAGTGTAGTGTTGGCTACGTCTAAGTTTTTTTTTTCTTTCACATTAACATTCACCGATTTTAATGTCGGATAAACCCCCAAACTAACGGTAGGGAATATTTTTTACCAAAAATTTTAATAGAGAAACCAATTATAAACATTTGTAGATTTTTTTCTCTTCATAAAATAACAACATTTTTGAATTTCAATTGTGTTGAACATAGATTTGACAATTATATTGTTCTTTTCTTAAAAGAAAACAAACAAGAACATCAATAACATACGCTCCATACACTGTAAATCATAAATAATGAAGAAAGAATATTATAGAAAAAACATATTCTTAGATCAAAGAACGTTCTTGAGGGGATGCCAAAAAGTCTATCAATAGCATAGATAAATTTGGCTCTACTTTTATCTTTAAAAAGAATTTTCTGTCTTTTAAGTATATAACAAAGATGATCATATAGTTAATCCTTGGTTCATTGCTTATTTTCATTAACTTAGTCCTCAAAGTGATTAAGAGAAGTACATATACATCTATGTATATATATAATAAACTTGCAAATATATATAGCCTTCAGGTTGAGAACTTTTGAGCTGCCACCATCTGATAATTTGGTCAAATGATTGGGTGGCCATCTTATCATATCATATCCTTCAAAATGAAACGATTCCACATGGAAGACGAGACAAATAGCCTTTATTTGGATAATGGAAAGTGGGCTAACTTCCTTCCCTAACTTATTACACATTTTCATATATATATATATATTTAAGCCTATCACTATTAGTCTTACTATATACTTATTTATTACTTACATAGGGTGGAAGCATTTTATAGGGTTTAAATATATGACAACGAAAAAGGTAAATCAAATAGTTTCTTTTTTAAGGAAAAAAAGAAAAAGTTTCTTCAAGTGAATCATAAATTTGAGGTTTATTGGTGTAGTCTTTAATTTTACGAAGAAGTTGGAAACTTTACAAAATTATAGGTATGAGAATGAGTTAGATGGAAGTTTCCAATTTTCCTTTATATGTACTTTTATTTGTTTTAAATTTTAATGTGTGTTTCATGTAGACTTTATTAGTTGTTAGGAGTATAGTTAGATTAAAAAAAATTGACTTTGGGAAGAGAGAAAGAGACTTAAGAACGCATGTAACACGAGTAATATTAATTACGAAAGGAAGATTCTCATTAAAGATGAATTTAAATTATGGTGTGTAATCTAAACCCTATCTCTTTTTCCTTTATTTGTTTAAAATTTTATCAAAAGTACTTTTTATTCAATTTAGTACTTATGATCTACTACTTAATGGCAGAGATCATTTAAAAGATAAATTGTTACCATATTTGAATCCTTTGAGTTATCAATGTTATCTTGATTTAGGTTAATTTTAGAGGCTAGAGTTTTAGAATTTTCTTATTTATTCTACATCTTGTGTATATTTACTAACACGTTGAAATTGTTATACAAAAGTAAAGCCAAATACGAAAGTTTGACTAATCAATACCATAGAAATTAGGTTAAAATATCATTTTGATTCTTCTAATTTAAAATTTATTCAATTTTAGTCTTTGTACTTTTAGCAAATTTTAAATTTAGTCACTTGACGTTAATTTTTATCGAAATTTATTAAATAATTACAATAATTTGGATGCAAACAAACACAAGTGAATATGTTTTTAAAATTTATAATGAAAATGCTAATATAAAAAATGAAAAATAATGAAAAATCTATAAAAAAAAACTAGTAGTAAGAAATATATTTACGGGCTCTTTGGGGGAAGGGTTGAGTTAACGTGCGTTTGGGGGAAGAGTTATAACTCTAATTTTACTCTCTAACCTCCTCCTCAACCCAACGTGGCAACCTCCCCTAATTCCATTTTTTAAAATTACTAATATACCCTTATTCCTCTTCTTCTTCCGGCATTGCGTTTTTCAAAAGGTTTTTTTTTTTCGTATTCCGTTCTTATATACTTATGAGTTTTATTAATCTTAATCATTTTATATACAAAAGTATAATTTATATACTTATGAGTTAGGTTAAAAACACAGCTTATTTTTAAGCTATGAATTTGGTACAATTGCATTATTAAAATTTTCATTTCTTTCTTTACTCTTGAATTAGGTAATTTATCGTGATTGTACAATTTAATTTTTTATTTAATTACCTTCAATCAACTTTATGTTTGAATTCATATCAATATATTTGTGAAATTAAAATTTTGATGCCAATTTCAACCTCATTGAGTTTTGTTAATTAGCTTAAATATATAAGGAATGTCAATTCAATAAAAAAAAGGGGGTAAAATTTTAACAAACTACCATAAATTGATTACAACAATTAGCAAACTATAAAGACTATTGATTAAATTAAAAATGAGTGAAGCTGTAATTTCAACAAGCCTATTATTTAGAAGTGGTTTGTGTATATTTTCTCGCTTTCATAATGTTGTTTTGGTTATTAAATTAAACTTGGTTAAATTAACGTAACAAATCTTTTGTTATACACATGGTAGGTTCATGAAGTTTTTACCCAATAATTATTGCAAAATGACTAAAATAAATCTTTTGAAAGTACGTGAATCACTATTAAAAAGAATAAAAGTTAAAGTTAATATTTTAAAAGTAGACTAAAAATAAACGGAAGAAAAACCTAAAACTAGAGTTATGGTAATTTTTCACTAAAAAACGAAACTAGAGCTGGTAAAAAAATTTATTATTATTTTATGTTTGCAGTACTTCGTATTTTCAATTGCTATTTGCACTTATTTACATGTTTACAGGTTGCGTGTCACAGTCAGAAAGACTAATTTATTGAAACGTAACATATACTTAAAAAATGTTGAAAATGAACGTCGTAGTTAAATAAATTTAATGCAAATTGTTTTACAAAATCTAAGACGATTTGGTAAATTAAATATATGAAATCTGTGTATTGAATTTATAATATAAAATTAAAAAAAAAAAAAATTCATAACACTACCTGCATAATACTTCCCTCAAACACATCTTATCATAACACTATCTATATGACCATTCTCCCAAACACATACTATCATAACACTATGTTTATCATAATAAACTAACCCTCCATAACTCAATCCTTCTCTCGAAACAACCCCTTAAAATTTATAGTTCAAAGACTAAAAATTGAACATTTGATAGGACATTGATAAAAATTGAACAAACTCTAATGTCTAAGACAAAATAAAACATATAATGAGTAAAAAGAAGAAGAAGAAACCTATATAGAAGAAAAATTCAAATATATTTATTTTTTCTTCATCTCAGTACAACTTAGGACGGAAGATTTTGAATCCATAATCTTTTTTTTTTATCAGTTGAACTTAATTCATGTTGGCCAAGTATATTTGCTAAAAAAAAGTTAATAGCGTTTTTATATAGCGATAAGAGATAAAGGTTCCAAAAACTTTTAAAAGGAAAATAAATAAAATTGATTATTTTATTTTTTACATTAATTAAATAATTGTAAAGCATAAATCAATTGTAAAATTAAATAATAACTACTTGTTTTAAAAAAATCCATATACATAAAAATAAATTTAAAGCAACCAAACAGTTTATCATAGGATAATGTTTTAAATTTAAAATATGTGGAGGGATTTCTCTTCTTAGCCACTTTTGTAAGATAATAGTATGATACGATAACATTTTAACTATATCTCATATTTATATAGTATATACTAAATTATTTAATTAAATAAAGTTATTGTGCAATTTTTTTTACCACTACTAAAATAAAACTAAAAAAAGAACAAATATCAAAGTAAGTATAGTTTAACGGATATATATACAACAATATTATTGACCACAAGGCTGGTAGTTTGAACGTTCCAACTTTTATTATATAATAATAATTTCACATTCTAATTATATTTTAATTTAACATTTGATAGTTGTACTAACAATCAAAAGTAAGAATTAGTAAAAAATTTAGGGGTAAAAATATAAAATACTAAAACACGACAAACAAAAAACAATTGTATTCAAAATTCAACGTCAATGACATAACATTTTGATATTTATGGACTAAATAAAGGTTAAATTCAAACTTCAAAACTAAAATATAACATCTGGAGACCTTTAATAAAAAAAAAACTACAAAACAACAAAATACTTTTCTAAAAAACTCCAACTTATACCTAAGGTAAGGAAAACCATTTTAAATTATAAAACTATTGAAGTTATTTATAAAATATATATGTAAAATATTCATTGTCTATGTACCAGTGTTAATGAGTATCTTTATGTGGTAGATGATAACAATTCATTAATGTCTATTAGCATCTCTAAGTGATATTTTGTTACATCTAAACATTTTGATTCATTTTGTTATATTTGAAAACAAAAGAAGGTTTAGCTTCCTCTTTCAAAACACTAACAGAAAAGCCGTCTAGATCCAACTCATACGAAGGTTACTCGTCCAACCTATTCGATGATGAGAATGCAAAGAGAGAACGAGTTCTATTCTTTATTACTCGATCGGGGACAATAAAAAGATCTAAGTTGGTGTATTGAATTTTTTTTTTTTTTAGAATTCAATAAACCTAGTGTGTGCAGAAAAAAAAACGTGTGATCAAAATTACTGTCAAAATTACTGCGTTAACGTGTGATATAGGGTAGCATTTATAATTACGCAAAAGGACAAAAAGGAAAAAGGAAACAAATTTTAATAAAACTTGAAGTCAAAAAAACAAAAAGTGAAATTAGTGTTTTCGCACTTTATGAAGAAAAGGTAAAATGATAGTGAAATTTTAGAATCAAATCAAATAATTTCATCATTATAAAGTAATCCACAAGTGGTATGGGAAGGGATCATAAAAGGACAATTTCGTAATCGTACGTGCAAAACATTTTACACGTGTCCCATAATTTGAGTATTTTCTTTTTAGTTTTTGTTTTATAATTTATCACCACGTTTTAAATGGGATTTTTATTAAATAATTATTACATATTTTAATAATTATTCTCTTTCTTTAATAAAATTGAAAGGCCAAATGTAGTTTGGTCACTAAGATTTTGTCATTTTTCAAATACATAAAGTGTTGACAAAGTTAAACTAAAGCTATGATGTGACGTCACATATTATGACTAGGTTTGTTGAACTAATTTGTAGTTTGAAATAATTAAACTTTAAAGTTTTTAAATCCTTCATAATTATGTTTGAACAATATCTATATGTATTGGTTTTCATAGTGTGCGGTGTCTTGATTTTGTAAAATAAAGTATTTGAGTAAATGTACAGATGATATGTAAAAGAAAATTTTATGTAGAAATCTATATTGGTTTCTTCGAATCAATGAAAGGGCTATTGAAGAATTACAAACAAAGAGATATGACATCAAGGAAGAAGAGATCGATGAGGAGAGAGGAAGAGAAACCAATTTTCCATTCTTCTTGTTAATGGATCTAGGGATAAATTTAAAGTCTATGGAATGCAAGTGAGAAAACATGTTTTAAGTTTCCTAAAACGTGAGTTCAAGAGGAGAGAGATCCTGTTGACTTTCGTGGAAAACTTTCACGATCGAGATGGAGCCATATACTTGACTTCACATGAAACTGTGCCTATGTCTCTCACCAATTTCAAGCAAAAAAAAAGAAGAGCATGTAGTCTCAACAGCAAAAGCAATAACACGCCTCTGGATACACTCTATCGCTTTAGTCTGTAACTCTCCATCGGATCCACTCAACACAACCCTCAAACCAATCTTCGATTTATTGGGACGGCAAACAACATCAAAATGTTTGATTTCATCACACCAAATGGAGAAGGAACCCAACAATCAACAACACTCACTTTCAAATATATTATCAATCTCCCTTTTCATTCGCGATCAAGACTTACCAACCAATTTAATAAAGTATTAACATATATAGCAAAATCTAATCAAATTTATCACTCTAAACCATATTTAAGATATTGATTTATCATTGATAGACCATAAGAGTTCATCAATGACAGACTTCGTTACAATTGAAAATTTTTAAAAATGTTTCTATACACTCAATTATTATCATTAAAATTGTTATCCATTATAATTATGTGCAGCTTTATTTAAATTCACTACGGAATTGGAAAGTCCACCCCGATATAATTTCCACTTCAATATAACAGGTACAAGCATTGTAATCCGACCACAACACACATGTAGAGTTTAACACACTTCAAACGTTTAGAGTTTAAATTAATACACAACTATTAAATCACTATTCAAATTGATATCATTAAAGCTTAAGAGTAATTGATAAAATTCCTAAAAGAATTTGATTCACACAATATATAGCACGTTGTTAAAATGATGAACTTATCCTAGTACATAATATTTGGATTTATGTACCCATAAACATTAGGTAAAGTGGGTGTATTTAAAATATTAATATTTGTCAATCAATCACTAATGGATTGAAGTAAAAGAGTAATTTTGATGTAAACGTCATAGGATGACATAGAGGAAATAACATCATTTTAATTATTGGAAGGAGCTTTTTCATTTAAAAAGTAAAGTAACATATGGATACAATGTGATTTATAAGTTTGAAAAGTGACCTAAATATTATGGACATTTTTAAAAATAACAAAATAAATTAAAATATTTATAAGTTATAGCAAAATTTTGAATTTTATCACTTATAGTTTTCTATCACTATAGCATATCAATGATTATCCGTGGCTATAGGTTGTAAATATTTTGTAAAATCTACAATTTAAAAAAATTACCCTAAATATTAATATTAAAAATTTAAAATATACTTTAAAACTAACCCACCCTATTATACGCACTCGGAGGTTTGAGATTAGGGAGTTGGTTGTTATAGTTGTGTTATTATATAGTTTATACTTAGGGTAGATTAAATTAGTTTGAGTTATAATTAATAGTATAGGTTTGAGGTAGGGGTATTCATGGTTCGGTTTCAAACTAAAATCGCATCGAACTGTAAAATGCAAAAAAAAAAAATCTCGTACAAAATCGAACCGAACCGCACGTTTGTGTCAAACCGAATCAAAATTGAACTGTACATGCGATTTAGTTTTTGTTTGGTTTAAATCTCAAAGAATCTTAGGCCACAAAAGCACGAGTTCGATAAAATTTACTTTTTTGTTTTAAATTCTAAAAAATCTTGAACCACCAAAGCATCGAATTCGATAAAATTTCCCTTTCTATTTTAGATATCAGTGGATCTCGGGTCAACTTATTTAGTAGAGTTTTAGAAACAAAACTTTTATGATCATTTCTTTAAAATTTATTTTTTTATTAAATAAAATGGTTCGGTTCGGTTTTAGATTGGTTTAAAACATTAAACCGAACCAAAATGCATAAAAAATGGTTTCAACATAACACAAACCGCACCAAACTGCATGTAATCGATTTCGGTTCGGTTTGTTAATTCGATTCAGTTTTCAAATATTTTATGAACACCCCTAGTTTGAGGTGTAAACACTATAAAAGAGAATAAAAAAAGTGATTGACGCAAAATAGTAAAAATGAAAACAAATAGTAAAATTATGATCAGTTTGTACATTTATCGAATAACTCTATTTGTCTATTATTTTTACTAGTTAAGAGTGATGATTGATCGGTTCGAGTCGATTTTTCGACCAAATCACCACTGAACCAACTTGTGGTCAGTTTAATAAATGATCAAATCAACATCGATCGTTGATGAGTAACTAAAGTCGGTTAGTTTAACTCTTTAAAGTATCATCTAAAAGTACATATATATACACACATACACATAATTTAGTCTTAACAAAATAATAAAAATCTACATTGCGCTCGTTTTTGCAACTTATCCTTTTTTTTTTCAAATATACAATATTGTAACAAAGAGAATTGAACTCCACATCTTAAAGTCAAGAACACGCGAGCAAACAACCAAATTGGCATGAACTAAAAGAAAAAAATAACAAAAACCAAACATTCGACACAACTTAAATAAAAAGCCTCAACAAGAAAAATGACCATAAAGCTTTTCAAAAGAAGCCACGTGTCATTTTGTACAATAAAAGAAAACTTAAAATTGTACAATTCGATTAGATTACGCTCTTTCTACGTGGTCTTATCAATCACGGTTCACATTTTTTTTAAATACAGTAACTGTCCAATTAAGAATGAAACTTCGACTTTTAAAGATGATACTACGTTAGCCTAATAATAGCATATTTTGAAATGTGGGTCCCATTATAAATTTATAGATATATATATATGTATGTAATGACGTTGTGTTATGTGTGTGCAATTACTTTTATAGCTTACGATTGAAACTTCCACCCTTTTATCTTCTTTGCAAATGAAAGATTTAGGAAAGCTTTTTTTTGGATAGAACTTTCCACCTTGAACTTACGTGGCACTTTATCTTTGGTTATAGAAATTTGATTTCAAACTTGAAAAAAGATTAAGGAATATATTCATCCAATTTTTATTTAAATTACTTTTGAAATTTCTTGTTTAGTTAATATAAAATACATCAAAAGTTACTTTTAAAAAAGGCTGACACAAATTAAATATAATGTAGTTTAATTATTAAAAACATCGTTTACCTCCCTAAATTATGTTGAAAGTTCAAATTGTATCATTTCTTACCTAAAAACACGATGTTTGTAAAAAGAAAGTATAAACAATGTAAAAGAAAAGTCGAGTGGACTTGCACATATGGTTTTTGCGCTATCTTTTCTAAAATGTATGCTATTGCTTGTACAATTAACTCCCAACCACGTCCACATAAAGAATTGAAGCCATCTATCACACTAAGTCCATCTTTTGTTTTGCTTTTCTTTATCTAAAGCACTGGGGTAAGTTATTCTAAAAATTAAATAATCAGTTTTCTTAATAACTTAACAAATACATATATACATATAACACTCTTGTCGTTAAACAAATACACTTTATATGACGTAATTTAAAAAGAATAAAATTGGATGGTCATACGCAAATAACTCCTTTAAATAATTAAACAAACAAATGACACCCATTTCTAAAGAAATAAAGAATAAAAAAAATCTCCACTTGAAATTTGATTAATAAAATTAAAAAAATATTATAATGGAATGTCAACCCCCAGCAGATGTAATTTTAATTTAAGCATAAAATAAAGATTAGTTTGAAATTGTAATTGTGAGGTAAAAGGGAGGATTCATTTATGAGGTCTGAGTGCTACGTAAGCGATCTCCATTAAAGGCATGCCAATTGGCAATTGCGGCCGTCAGTTTGTTGTGTGCTTCACGTCCCGTTTTTCTTTCCCCCACGTGCTTTTTTAGGGCTTAACAATTCATACTTTTTTAAGCTTTTTTTTTTTTTGTTGTTTGTTAATGTTGAGGAAAGATAATGATTTCAAATTTCAAAAGGATTTTAATTCATGTTTTTATTTTTAAAAAACACTGCAAAATTACATTATTAACTTCTTCCTTTTCTAATTTTCAAGTTTGTATTAGTAATTTCTTAATTTTCCATTTCTTTGTAAAACAATTCATTTATAATCATTTGTTGGATTTTAAATCACATTTCTTCAACTTTTTTTTAAAAAAATCCAAATAAAAGGGTAAGAGATAACTATATGTCGATCTTATCAAGTTCAACAACTAACTTGTTTTAGGCAAATTAGCAATGACAAAAGAACAACAAACTTTTTATTGTGAAGAGAGGATGAAAAGTTATTTTTTAAACAAATCACACCTTTGAGAAGAGATCAGGGTTCTTTTCAAGTACAATCGGAGTGAGGGAATTTGAATAATGACGAATAGAATATCTTGGTTCTCGATATTTTCAGGTGGGAAACTTTTGTTGTTAGAGACCAATTTGTTATGGTACGAGTAAATCAATTCTTATATATAGTCATGTGACAAAAATGGACAAAGCTAGTAGTTGAAAAATGAAGATATAAGAACCAGATAATTTTTTTTGTCAAAAACTAATTTGTAAGATTTAAAAGTGGATGATGGACAATGTTTATAACAACAGTTGTCTTAAAGACAAATTTTTATTCACTTCTGCCAACAAACTAGTGAAATATGACAATTAATTTTATAAAACTCCAGTTTCTTAAACTTGACAAAATTATTAGCCAAATTTAAACTGAGCTCTCAAAATTTATAACTGCATATAATATTGTTAACACGAGTCTATTGCTGCTAAAAGTCTCTATAACATATAAATTTTGTTATATTTATAATTTTCGTAAAATGTAATATACATTTCATAAGTAGTAGACGGCGTAGATGATTATTAAAAATAATAATTACATATATTTTATTAATTTGTAGTCCTTGTGAAGTTGAAAGTTTAAAGAGGTCTTACCAACCATCAACCCTTTGATTAATTCCAAGTCAATCTTATTATTTTAAAAAAAATTATAAATATTTGGTTAAATATTATTAACCTTCCAATTGCAAAATTTATTTAAATGTCTATTAAAAAAAATATTTCAACTCCAATTTCAAAGTAAAGAACAATTGGCATGCACCCAGCTGCCTTTTTCCCATGTATACATTTTAGTTTGTGATTTATTTATTTATTAAAAAAATCAAAAAATGTTTAAAAGACAAACTTAAAATATATTTAAATATAATAAAATGAACTAAAATATCTACAAAATGTAACAATATTTCATTTTTCATCGATGATAGAGATTTATATTAGTGTTCATCAATGATATATTTATATAAATTCTCCTTCTACATTAGTAAATAGAAGAAGTTTGATTTGGTTTCAAATTCAGCTTTCAAAATTAAAATCGAACGAAATAGAATAGGTCAATTTTAAAATTTCTTCAAATTTTAGATCAAACCACATTTTACTTTATAGATTTCGAGTTTCAAATATTCTGTTAGTTCTATTCCAAAGTTTTCATATTATATCTTTTAGTCATTGATTTTCAAGATTACATTGTTACGTAGTAAGGTTTAAGGACTAAACAGTTACAAATCAAAATCGAAAAACTAAATTGTTACTTTTATAAAAGAGTTTAGGGACCACAAAGAATTTTTTTTTTTTAACTTCAGTTATATAAGAAACCAAATAAATCTTAACATAATGATACAGTTGAAATATTTATATGAAAATGACTTTTCAAAAGAATCCCCATATAAAGTTAAACGCTCTAAAGTCTGAACTCAATATATATATAAAGTATTTTTCATTAAAAATTATTGTAACGAATGAAAATATAGACCAGCACAAAAAAAAAAAAAAAAAAAAAAAACACACCAACAGATGAACTTATTTCGTACTAATCAACTTTAATATTTTATTGGTTAAGTTGAATAGGGAGTCCGCCCTAAAAAAAGAAAGGTTTAATAGCGAGTCAACTAACTGCACCCACGTGTGCTATTCATACTTTATTATTATTCATTCCTCCCCCCCACACCCTCCATCCGATGCAAACACTCTTCAATTCATTTTTCCATTAAATCCTCACTAAACCAACTAACATCAACCCATCCTCTCCTAGTTACCTCTGTTTGAGTTAGTTTTGATAGAGATATTGAATTTTTGTGTTAGAGAAATTTTCGTTTGATATTATATTAGATGTTTGAATTTATTCTTCGATTTTAATAAAATTTATATGATGATGGACTGCTGTTGATAATTTCTTTTTAATAAAAACAACAGTATTTTATTATGTATAAATATAGTATTAAAATGTTTAATATTGGAATTTTAATATCAAGTTTAGCATTCATCTGCCTATGTATATTGAATATGAATTTTATGTATTAGGTCATTAAAATGTTATATATATATATATATTAAATTTGGAGCTATATGATAATTAGTTTTTATTTAAAAAGAATCAAGCTTTGTGGTTATGGATATGTCTACATAGTTGTTGGGTGGGACGGAAGATATATTTTTCGTTCTCATTTCTGTTTAGTCATCGACAAAAAAAAGTTATCTGACTTCTTTCATATTATTTGTTTAATCGAGATTCTTTGTACTTAGAAGTTAAATAAACATATCTAATACTAATCATCAAAATTGGTTTGAAATTATTAGATTTGGATCAATAAGCAATCAAACCAAATTGGTCGTTTTTACATAGAAAATGTTTGATTAATAGAGAAAGAACAAAACCAATTAATTGGTTTTTGTTTGTTGCTTTTTTTTTTCTTTTCATTTTTCATTTTTTTTCCTTGTGTTTGAAATATTGGAATTGTTTTTAAATTAAATTTGGGTCACATATATAATATTATATATGGGTGATTTTTTTTATAAACAACAAATATATAGATTCAAAGGCATTTGAGGCTATAGTTTTAATTGGTTTTTTGAATAATTAAAAAAACCAATTTGATGTTTTAATTTTGTCCCTCTAAATACTAATCAATATGTTCTATTTGTTACTTAAAAGCCAAATCAAATTAGTGGATCAATCCAAACAAAGATGGACCCAAATGAACATTGCTCATCCATAAACTCCAAATGTTGTAATATTTAAGTTTGACAAAAACTTCAAATGTTATATAATTTAAAATCTTTTCTTTCAAATCATGCATGAAGATGTTACCACTCGAAGCAAGTAGAGACCCATGCGAACGCTACTCACCCCCTAAACTCCAAATGTTGTAATATTAAAGTTGAAAAAACTACAATGTTGTATAGTTTAAAATTGATCGTTTTAAATCATGAAGATATTATAGTTTAAACATAAATAGAGACCCAGAGGAACACTCTACTCTTCTCTAAACTCCGAATAGTGTAATATCAAAGTTGAAAAATCTATAATGTTATATAGTTTAAAATTTATCATTTTAAATTATCAAAGATGTTACAGTTTAAACAAAGATAGAGACCCAAACGAATACTACTCGTCTCTAAACTCCAAATGTTGTAATATTTAAGTTGAAAAAGATATATAATTTAGATTTTATAATGTTAAATCATGAACAACTAACATTTTAATATTGTATATTTAAACCAAGAATTTCATAGTTTGTAATAGGAAATTTTATAATGTTTTATTTAAATAGGAATAATATCAGAAACTCTCAATTTTAAGATTTTGAAATATTTATTTAGTTGAAAAGAAAAACGAAGATTTTCCCTAACAAAGGAAAAAAAAAAAAATCCTACAAATTTCCAAGTGAAAATTTCACCATATCAAAGTAAACCAAAAGTTTATTGGAGAAGAAAATTAAAATAGGGTAAAGAAGAAGCCTTGGTTAGCAATTATTACAATATTTTTTATTTTGGGTTAAAATCCACTTTTTTTTTTTTTTAACTTTTATAAGATAACAATTTAGTTTATGTTATAAAATTGAATATGAAAATTTAATGAGATTTTTTTTACATAAATAAATCAATAGGCTTCTTAGAAATTCAATAATGGTATAAAATTCAATATCTATATCATAAAATACTAAAAACTGACGTCAAGTTTTGATAAATTTTGTTTTTCTTGAGAATGGATGGTTACGAACAAAAATTCAAACAAAATTGAAAATACAATGCAAAAAATCAAAGAATTGAAAGTATTATTTAAGTTAAGTTTTTTTAGAAAAATGGAAATAAAGAGAAAAAAAAGTAATTGATAGAAAAAAAAAATGAAAACGATAGAATATGAAAAAGAAAAAGAAGAAGCTTCGTAGATGGTGAGCCATGCGAGGGCAACGCGCCTAGTGGTCCGCGTGAACGTGTTTCCTATTTAACCCGAATATGATTAAAAACTGGAACCTTCGGCTCCTCCTTCCTCTACTCGCTCGATCGCTTAACCCTCTCTCTCCCCTGACCGCGTAGATCCCTTACCAAAAATAATAATAATATACCAAAAAAATCAATTAGTTTTGGGTTTATTTTATTATTTCGTTTTTATATTTCGAAGGTTTTAAATTCGAATTTTATTTCGTTCAAAGTTTTAAGACTTCATATTATTATTTTTTATTATTAAATACTCATTTTATTTATTTATTTAATGTTTGTTAATTAATTTAAAATAATTTTGATGTAAATTTTAAGTTTAATTTCTCTAAGAGGGAGATAGTGAATAATATAATTAATTGTAATTCTTTTACATTAATTATTATATATTAAAATTAAAGAGTAAAAACGAAAAAGAGTTTTTGCTCATTAAAAGATAGATGTTAATAAAAACTAAATCCAAAATTGAATGACAAATAGTATATTTTTCAATGTTTAATCTTACGACAAATTGTAAAATTCTCTTTCAATTACGAAGAATTTGGACTCTCGAACTTTTATGAATTCTAAAGTACTTACCTTCAAATTCATAAATTAAACCCTAAACAATAAAAATTAACCCCTCAAACTTGTACACTTTCTACTATAATATAAATTCAAGCGTCCGTCTTTAACACGTACATAAATTTGAGCATATAATTACAACTATCGTAATACTTTAGAAGTAGGTATATGTAGCGGTTAGTCAGTGTTAGTTTTTCCACCGAATCAACTATAATATGTTTAATAAATGTCCAAACTAATCTCATATGTTGAGAAGTACAAGTCAGTTTCAGTTTAATTTTTTAGAAGTTGATCGAGTCCTTCCTCTTCTTTGACCGTCCGCCTTCAATCCAATTAGCTTTTGGCCTATTCCACTTAGTCCAATTTTAAAAGAGTATTTTAAAAAATAGCAAAGTGATTAAAAATAATTACAAAATATAGCAAATCAAAATTTCTACCAACTTCTAAAAGTTTGAAACAATTAGAAAATTATAGAGAATGAAACTATTTGTTTTGAATAACAACAAGCGATTAATTAATCAAGTACGACGAAAAGTTTTCCAATAAGCCCTACAAAGAGTTTTATGAACATTTATCATTATAGAATCTAAAATTTTGTTATAAGTATATATTAACATAAAATCTAATTATATATATATTTAGGAAATATTTGAAGTAATTTTCCCTTTTTATAATAAAATTGCCTTAATTTTCTAAAAAAGAAAAGAAAAGGAAAATGGGTCCAATCTCTCCAATTTCAAGTCACCGTCAAACAATCCTCTACGCGTTCCCACTTACCCACACGTTTCTTCAAACACACTGTTTTTTTTTAATTCTTTCTTTGTTCATATATATATCATCATTTCTCCTCATTTCTCATTCTCACTTCAATCTTCTCTTTTCACATTTGCTCAACACAAAGTTATTCATTCATACCCACTTCCATTTCATGGAAATCTCCTCTTTCCCATTTCTTAATCAAGAAGAATTCTTACCCATTTTCAATCTCTTCTCCGAAATGGATAATCCCACCGCCACTTTCAATGTGAATCCAACACCCAAAAAACGGCGAAGATCTGAACCAAATTCCGACGACTTCAACCATTTTTCTTTCACTGATGAAAACGATGATCCTACTGCTGACCCACTACTAAAACTCCCCTGTTGGTTCGATCCCCAACCCGAATCTCAACAAAATTGGCTCATGGACTCCCAAAAACCAAAACCCACCAACGATTTCCATCTCTCCGATCAAATTCCCAAAAAACCCCGCCGTGCATCGCCGGAAAATCCCTCTCCGGTGAAGAATACCTCCGCCGGTGGTGGAGGAACTCAGCAGCGACGGCTATGGGTGAAAGACCGATCCAAGGATTGGTGGGATCAATGCAACCACCCAGATTTTCCAGATGAGGAGTTCCGACGAGCATTCCGTATGAGTAAATCCACATTCGATATGATCTGTAAAGAATTGGATTCAACGGTGATGAAAAAAGACACAATGCTTCGTGTTGCGATTCCGGTACGGCAGCGTGTTGCCGTCTGTATATGGCGGTTGGCTACCGGAGAGCCACTCCGATTAGTTTCGAAAAGATTTGGGTTAGGGATTTCAACTTGCCATAAATTAGTTCTGGAAGTTTGTTCAGCGATTCGTAAAGTTCTAATGCCGAAATTCCTCAATTGGCCAGATGAATCAAAATTAACCAAAATCAAACAAGAATTCGAATCGATTTCAGGAATTCCCAAAGTGGGCGGTTCAATTTACACAACACATATCCCAATAATCGCACCAAAAAACAACGTAGCTGCTTATTTCAACAAACGCCACACAGAACGCAACCAAAAAACTTCATACTCCATCACTGTTCAAGGCGTCGTCGATCCCTCCGGTGTATTCACAGACGTATGCATCGGATGGCCGGGATCTATGCCGGACGATCAAGTTCTTGAGAAATCATTGCTTTACGAAAGAGCAAGTATGGGGTCATTGAACGATGTGTTCATCGTCGGGAATTCAGGGTACCCATTAATGGATTGGTTGTTAGTTCCTTATACAGTACAGAATTTGACATGGACACAACATGGTTTTAATGAGAAAGTTGGGGAGATTCAGGCGGCAGCGAAGGCGGCTTTTGGGCGGTTGAAAGGGCGATGGACTTGTTTACAGAAAAGAACAGAGGTGAAACTGCAGGAGTTGCCGGTGGTGCTGGGAGCTTGCTGTGTTCTTCATAATATATGTGAAATGAGGAAGGAGAAATTCGATCCGGAGCTGAAATTTGAGGTTTATGATGATGAAATGATGCCGGAAAATAACGGGTTGAGATCGGTGAGTGCGATTCAAGCTAGAGATCATATTGCTCATAATCTTCTTCACCATGGAATTGCTGGGACAGGGTTTCTTTGATGAGATTGAATTTTGATGAACAATGAAGAATCTACATATAAATATGTATTTACATCTGCAATTATTTGTTTAAAAAAATCAATAAAAGAAATATTAAGATTTGTTTATTTGAAAGTATACTTGTAATTTGGAGGGAAGATTTGGTAGTTTTTAGGGTGATTTTAGGGGTTAGTGGTTTAGTGGTAGTGTTTTACATCTTGAATCAAGAGAGAAAGGGATGTAATTGGAGCAATGTCTATTTTTTAATCTTTTTTGATTGGAAGATTAGATTGCTTTTCTTTTATAATTTGGGAGTTCGATTTTGTTTTGTTCTTTGTGGAAAAAAATTGGATTGATATGTACATTTGTGTAATGGAAAATTGAAGATGTGGAATACAAAGAAGATTGTGTACTTATATGGTGTGTAAAGGGAATTGTTTTGTTTGATTTTGTTGTTTATAAGAATGAGCATGATAGATGGAAGATCGAGTTGACTTATCATAATTAACCATGGTCGGTGGGAGTTAAAAAAAGAGGTTTGGTCGGTGTTCGTTGAGAAAAACACAAATAGACACATTTTTTAAAATAAAATTCAAAAGCTTAAATCATTCTAAACCGATTAATCAACCGACAAATGGTCGGTTTGCACTTCTTCATGGTCAAGGTTGGTTTGAACATTTACTAAACTAACTATAGTCGATTTAATGTCATTTTGATCGGAAAATCAACTCTAACCTACCGATACTCATTCCTAGTTGTTAATAAAGAATTTTTGTTACGTAATGAAATAAGAGGAATGCCATTATTCTCTTCCAAGTTAAATGAAACGGTTAGTCCCCTAATCTTTTTTTACTCAATCTTATAATCATTTTCACCCTTAATATGATTGATTATATATATATATACGAGGGTGTGTGTTATTCACCACATTAGATTAGAGAACAAAAATTGGGTATCCAAGTTTTATCCCCATTGAAAGGCTTGTACTTGCCAAGGATGGGCCAAACCACCTAAATAAAGGCAAGGTCCAACCTATTCTAAAACGGTCACTCTATATGAGTTGGATACATACTTACGATCTACCATCTATGTGGTATAAGTTTGGACTTCAAAACATTAATATCTAAAGTATGTTGGTAGATATGAAAATGAGTATGAAATCCAACACCAAAAACAAATGAGTATGAACACAACAAATTTGGTAGCATATCGATCCAAACTCACAAACTTGTATGAATTTATGATATGTTTTGTACATTTTCTTATAAACCTAATAAATTGAATTTTTTTTCCGGTTCAACAGTGGTGGGGTTGGGATTCAATTATTGATAGTTAGTATCTATTCACATAGCTATATCTAGACGGATAATCTCATGAATTGCTTACTAGTTATATACACTTTTATGTTTTTTTAACCCAATAGGCATTAGTGCAAAATCCATAAGTTTAAGATTTGATACAAATTTTGGTCCATGTGACACAAACAAAGTTCAACACAGTTTCAATTTAATTTGTATACTTTTTTAATTTTAAAATTTTATTCTACTGTATAGTCAACTTCACAAATAATGATTCTCGTGGTTTGTTTTGTGTTCAATCATATTAATTAATAGGCAACGATTAGATTGCACCTAACTCATATACACGCTCTCTTCCGAACACTAAAAAGAAAACAATTTGATTTATTTTTTTTAAATGTTTTTTTATGAGTGAGTAGAACACACAATTTAGAGACTTAGATCAATTGACAAAGAAATCCATACCAACAAAAACTATCACATTGAAATTTCTAATCTAATAGAAGCAAGACTATAATTAAATTAAAAAAAACTTAAACTATATAAAAAAAACCAAATTAAAATTTTGTCCAAATATTGGTAACTAAACATGTAATCTAACTCAAATATTTGAGTCGAAATAAACATTAAAACGGGTAAAAGGTGAAATTTTTTCTAATAATAGGTTAGTATTTCTTCTATTTGACATGTCAAAAAAATGATTTATTAATTTTTTTAGATATTTATTATGACAGTTGCTTAAGTAGCCAACAATAAATAGATGTAATGTAGAAAATTTTCCATAGTAACGCATACTAGAAATTTCTTCGGGAAATTTACGGCCCTTACCCTAGGCATTTGTGACAACGAGTGACTATCTCTATATTTTACTGCTTTTATAATATTTCTAATTCTAATTTCGTTTGTTTTGGCATTTGATGGAGTTTCATGATTGACTAATTATAATGTTTTACCGTCGCAATCAAACAAAATAATTTAATAACATAAAAAAAGTGTTCCTGTTTGTCTTTATACTTTAAATTTGATTTGTGTGTCATTTTAATAAAACTTAAATCGATAATTTTAAAAGAACAAATAACTAAAAACATTAATTAAAAGATTAAAATAGTCATATTTTAACATTATAACGACTAAAATGAACTAAAACTAAAAACAATATTTAAACCTTAACATTTTTTGTTTACAAAAATACAATCGAGGTTTTCTACTTTTTCTTTAAATCTAAATATGCATAAACACACACTTAGAATCTTTGTTTTTAACTTTTAATGTCAATATATTGGTAAATCTAAAGGGGTGGATATCAATATTAAATATTCTATGGTTAATTTAAACATCTTTCATAAATGTTTGTAAAAGACAATATGTCATAACTATATTCATACATTAGTTTACAGAAAACGAACAATTTAATTATTAATATAAATAAATTTGATGACTTTTAAAAATATTTGTCAATATCAATATTCTATCGATCGATGTATTTGATATCCAACTTCTACAATGATATTAACAATAGGGTACATAAGTATAACCCAAAATTATGAAAAAGAAAAAGAAGAAAGTAAAAGAATGGACATAAATTCTGGTACAACCTGAACGCTTGTTGATTGTTATGTCTCGAATTTTGGTTGCAATGCCAATGAATGATGCATCTCAATGAAACAGAGAGAGAGGGAGAGAGCGAAAATGGAGGACCGTGTGGGGCAGTGCCGCGTGGAAGGCCATTGCCAAAGCTGGGGAAGCAAGAAAAGGATCGAATCACCATTTCCCACATGTCAGGTCAACAGAATGGATTTTCAAACGAACAAAAAAGTCGTCAGCTTTGTTAATTTCTTGAGGTCCCATTCTCCTCTTCTTCCTTTTCAACAAATTTTACCTCCTACCCACATCACAAAACGGAATTTCAGACAACATTGACAGAAAATTTTTTTGGTTTTTTTTTGGAAGAAAATCATCAGGAGAAACTGAAAAAAGGGGGATATATGGAGAATCATCAGGAGGTTGAAGGTGAGGAAGAAGATGATGTGGGACCCACCACCGTGGAGGAAGAAGAAATTGGATTTGTGGGTTCGAGCTTGACTTTGGAGAAGGTTGCTGCAGCCAAACAGTATATTGAGAATCATTACAAGGCTCAAAGAAAGCACATTCAAGAACGCAAAGAGAGGTTTGAAATCTCCCTTGTAAATCTGTTTGTTCCATGATCGCCTTCTTATTTGTTTCTTTATTTGTATTTGCACGTGTTTGGGAGTGATTAATCAGGCTTGCCATGTTCAAAATCAATCGAAACATGCCTTAATTGGTCAAAATTAATTTAATATTCAATTTTACGCTTTTAAATGTAATTTCCATATCGTATAAATTGGTTTGGAATGATTAAGAATGTGTTTCCAAATTTGGTCATTTTAGAATCACTCTCAAAACACGCCCTTAGAAGAACTTGTATTTGAAGTTTACTTTTAACATATCACCTGCAATGGTTTTCGAGTCGATGTTCATTTTCTGTGATATCGTTTTTTTTTTTCATGTTTTTCTCACATTTAATGCATCTTGGGAGATGGGTTCTGGATGCCTGTTTCTCGTATTGGTTCTTTGTCGTTATTGTCGTTGTTATGGTCATTATGTGGCAGCTACTAAATTAATGCCTTACAAATGAACTTTCTATATAAATTGTGTTCCTTATTGCATAATAGTTATAGATTAGATAAGATAGAGGTGTATAATTGTGGAAAAGTTAAAGGAAGAAGAAGCTTTTAGCTTTTTACTTTATTGCTTTTTAGGGTGTATAGGATCCATTTGTAGTGCACTTTCTTCTTTTGTCTTGTACAGTTGCATTTTTTCATTTGCTCTTAATAAAAGGGAAACAGTATGTGATCCTTTTAGTATCCAAAGTGCATGTCACTTGATTTTTCAAGTAACAGGAACTGCATTTTAGTATGTTCTTCATGTGTTGTGGAACTGGCAGAAGATATACCATGTGTTTATGCAATTTATGGTACTTGAAAGAGTGTCTTTCTTCCTCCCTTAGCCCGTCAAAGGATGAATGCCGGTAGATGCAAGATGCTAGAATAAGTTGATGAATTGATCGCTCGATTATAGTAATCGAGCATTTTTGTTTGCTAAGACCAATTTGGTTTTTGGTTTTTGAAAATTATGCCTATTTTCTCTTAATTTTTTGTCATTGTTTTCATCTTTTTTAAGCAAAAGAGTTGAAGTTTGAGCTAAATTCCAAAATCAAATTTTTTTTTTCAAAATTTGGCTTTGTTTTTTAAAACATTGGTAAAAAGCAGATAGCAAATCAAGAAGGAGATGGAAGTAGTGTTTATAGAGTTAAATGTTAAAAACTAAAAACTAAAATCCAAAAGCTAAATAGTTATCAAACGGAGCTTAAGTGATATCTAGAATTGTTTGCATTTTTCTTCTTGCTTTCTATTCATTTATGCAATTGAGAAGTGTTTGCGTTATGGAAGAGGCCCTTAAACTCAACCGAGTGGGCATGAAATATTTGAACCATCAAATATTGTAGGTTCAGACTAGGATCTACAAATTTCTATCTAATAAACATAGGGTCTAGAATTCTGGCACATAAGTTGTCTTATCTCTTCTTATTCATTTGAGAGTGTTGACTTTTACTTGTTCACATTGTTCTTGACCTCTCAAGTTGGCAAGTCCAAGGCTAGAGACTGCTATCTAACCATACATCGTTTAGATACCTAGATTAGTACACGGTAGTGGTATAAGGGTAATTAGATATTTAGGCCTGGTTATAAATAGGAAGTTGGTGAGGGAAGAAGGGGGAATCAGTTTGTAGGTAGTTTTTCAACACTCTTCCTTGAGAGAGAGGATAGGCAGAGAGGGTAGTATTTTACTTGTTCTTAGTTATTTTCTGCATTTTCATCTCAGAATTGATAATCATCAATTCTTCTTTGTAATAGTGAAGTTTATATCAACTGTATAAGAACACATCTTCTTGGTGTTCTATCAACATCCTTGTTCATGAAAAGTCTGGATCTAACATGTGTCCCACCTTTTGGGCATAAACTCAGTGAATTGTATGATATTTTGTTCAGCTCTCATTTTTTCTGTTAATTTTGGAATTTATACTTGCATCCATCTAGGTTGTTGATTACATTGGGGACTAAATTATGGATTTTGTAATAGATGAGCCATGTTTCTCTTAACTTATTATCATATTTGTAGGCGCTCCGTGCTTGAAAGGATGTTGGCATCTTCAGATGTCTCAGAAGAAGAACAAATTAATCTATTGAAGGATTTGGAGCGCACAGAGACTCAATACATTCGGCTGAAAAGGCATAAAATTTGTGTTGAGGATTTCTACCTTTTGACAATTATTGGGCGAGGTGCTTTCGGGGAGGTTGGAAATAGAAATTATTAATTGTGTGGCATATAATTAGGACAATTTCGTGTAAAGATTCCAAATGCTGTCTCTGTTCAATGTTAGTACTATACATTTATGTTAATATCTCTTGAGAACTAAAATGATTTACCTGATTGGATTAAGACTACACAAACAAAATATGCCCACAAGTTGTTTGCTATGAATTTTTTAGTCAAACGTGTTATGTTTTTTCGAGATTTTCCATTTAAGTTTTACTTTCCTTCTGGGAGTTAACATAGTTTAATGTATATTCAGTATTATCTTACAGGTCAGACTTTGTCGGGAGAAGAAAACAGGGAACATATATGCCATGAAGAAACTGAGAAAATCAGAAATGCTCAGCAGAGGACAGGTAAGATCTGACTTGTATATTGTAGTTTCAATTTCTAAATGTTTTTTAACTCTATGAAATATCTCCATTAAATTTTTCATCCCATGTTTTTGTGAATGTTTTTTCTAATAGATGTTAGAAAATTCCATAGATGAGAAGAAAGGTTAACAAAGCAGAAATTGATTTTTCTTCCTCCTCTGCAATTCTCTCTTTTTTGGGTAAATATACCAGTTTCATTTGTTAAAGGGAAAATTTAAATTAGATATTCGGAATGATCTACTCAAGGTACCGACCTCTACTATTAGATATGGTCTGTGGGGTTTCATCAATTTCCCAGGAGCCTTCCATCTTTGAAGAGAGATGAAGTGGAATCATTTCCTGCTGCTCTTTTTTTCAGTGTGTTTTGTGTCCTATAGTTCTGTTCCTGTCGATGTAGACTTCATTTTTCTTTTTCTTTATACAGAAAATCAATTCTGGCCCAAGATACTTCTTCTTTTGGAATGCTTAAAAATAATGCAAATAAGGCATTGGCTTGCATTTGATAAGCACTCATTCTGGCACGTAGAATCTGTAGAAAGTATACTATAATAAAATAAGTTGGTTCCAACTCCCATCTGATCACCAATCATAATCATTATTGTCCTAGTAATTTCTTTTGTATAACTTGTTGTGGTGAACATGCTTCTGGAAAGGACAATCCCTTTCACTTGATTTTTAAAAGTTCAATTTCAGAATGGCTATCTGCACCATTGTGGAAAAGATGTCAAGTTACATGCTTTTTCAGGAGCAATGTTGTTGAATCTATTCAATTATGGAACATTATAGCTTTTGTGCTATGAGAACGTTCGGTTTACCTTCTCTCACTTGTCAGTTATTTACAACATAGGTTGAACATGTCAGAGCTGAAAGGAATTTACTTGCAGAAGTTGCGAGTCACTGCATTGTGAAACTCTATTATTCCTTCCAAGATGCCGAATACTTGTATCTGATCATGGAGTATCTTCCAGGAGGTGACATGATGACTTTACTGATAAGGGAGGAAACTTTGACGGAAACTGTGGCCAGATTTTATGTCGCCCAAAGTGTTTTGGCTATAGAGTCAATTCATAAACATAACTACATTCACAGGTTGGTTCATTATGCTGGTGCACATTCACTGATGAACTCGATTGCATCTATTATAACTTCAAGTCATCATGCATTTCTGAATAGATGCACAATTTTTTGTACATTATAGATGTGTGTGGGGTTATGTGTTTTTACACAACTTTATAATGTGCTTTATGCATAGTTCATCTAAATTTTCAGAGACATAAAACCTGATAACCTTCTACTGGACAAAAGGGGTCATATGAAACTCTCTGATTTTGGTCTTTGCAAGCCTCTTGACTGCACAAATCTATCTGCTATAAATGAACATGAAGTCCTTGATGATGAAAACTTGAACGACACGGTGGATGTGGATGAGAGCTTTCCAGGTAAAAAAAGCGGGAGGCGCTGGAAGAGCCCCCTTGAACAACTTCAGCATTGGCAGATTAACAGAAGGAAACTGGTATAAGAAAAACTCTCTTCATGTTCAAGAACTGTGAAGTTCCATAGATATTTGGTGTTTTTTTTTATTTCCTTTTCAGTAACATAAGCTAATTTTTCAATTAACAAGCTCTAACTTTAGAGAAAGGAGAACCCCAAGCGGTAGGGTCCTAGCAGGCAACTCCTTTAGTTTTAAGAAACTAATAGTACTCCTGTTTTATTTATTTATTTATTTTGATTGTCAGCACCTTCATATCTATTTATATTTTCAAATTTGACCATAAAAATTTGTTAGAGAATGGAGATAGAGAAAAAGTAGCATTCATCTTCACAGATTATATTTCATGGTCCTTTGTTATCATCTTACAGTTCTATATTTTTGTCTATTAATGGTAGGCATTTTCCACAGTCGGCACTCCAGATTACATAGCTCCTGAAGTATTGTTAAAAAAAGGATACGGTGTGGAATGTGACTGGTAAGTTAATCCAATTTGACTGCTTGACATTTTCCAATGAAATTCTCCAATAGTAATCATTACATTGAATTTCCTGCTAATGTCCAAGAGAAATAGATAGATGAAAATGTAAAGATGCAAGAGAAAAGAGTTGATTACTTTATTTTTGTGCCGACATGAGCATAATTCAAGTGACATGAACTTGTACTATCAACCTCAATATCTAAGATTCAATCTTTCTGCCCCACATATTGTCAAACAACACAACAATTAATAAGTTACTCACTCTTCCTTGTGCCAAACATCATCAGAATGTTAGACAATTTCTGCCCAATTAAGTTAGCCAAATCCTTTGTATTCAACTTACAATATGGTTGGCCAATGGAAATTCTCAATTATGATAATCTTGTCATTCAATGAGGTTTGTTTGCTTCATTGGTCTCTATACCTATACCTTATTGTGTATTCATTTTTTCTTGGGAATAATCGTAATTGCTTTTGCTTCAACGTCCGCATGAGAACGAATTCTTATACATATCCTGGTTGCAGGTGGTCTCTTGGTGCAATAATGTATGAAATGCTTGTTGGTTATCCACCATTTTATTCTGATGATCCAGTGACAACATGCCGAAAGGTTAAATCTAAAATTACATTTGTGGACTTAATTATGAATAGGACATCTGGCTTTTCTTTTGCTTTTTTTTTCTTTGAATAATGTGACCACTCCAGCTACTCATTTGGGCTCTATTCGTGCACTTATAGCTGATGATTCTTTTTAATAAGAAACTAGCAATAGTTAATTAAACCTGTCGAGGATTCAAAGGATGAAGCCATGGTAAAAGGAAGTTACGAAAAACCCCTTCCTATTAATACATATAGTTTATAGCTATCATGCTAAGTGGTCTATTCTTTACATTCCATTTTCCTTCTATCTCGTGGTTCAAATTAAATTAATGCTTGTGCAAGACCCTAGTTATGGCTATATTAGGATTAGTATGGTTATTACTTATTAGTAAGGAACATATTAGTAAATAGTAAGTAAGTTTGTTAGGACAAGGTTATAAATAGATGGGGTGGGTTTGGAGCAAGGTGTGAAGAATTTTGTGGGATTTCTTTTGGAAATTTGGGAGAGACTACCCCCTCTTGAAAGGCTAGGTTATCTTGTTACTTTGTTGCTTTTCTTATAATATTACAAGATATTTCCATACTTAAGTGTTCTTGATGGGAGGCATTAGGTATCCTAACAGCTTGCTATTGAATTTTATTATATCAGATTGTGCATTGGAAAAATCACTTAAAATTCCCTGATGAGATAAGATTATCACCTGAAGCAAAAGACATGATCAGTAGGCTGCTTTGCGATGTCGAGAGTAGGCTCGGTTCTGGAGGTGCAGACCAAATCAAGGTCAGCATATAGTAGGTTCCCCAAATTAGATATACGCTGATGGTTTATTCTTATTGTTCTATATATTGACAAACAAACATATTAGACACATCCTTGGTTCAAAGATACCGAGTGGGACAAACTCTATGACATGGATGCAGCGTTTAAGCCCGAGGTCAATGGGGAACTCGATACACAAAATTTTATGCAATTTGATGAGGTGAGGTCAAAATAATTTTTTTTTTGTTTAAATCTCACTCCATGGATCCATTATTGTTTCATGGTGACTGACTTTTATTTGTATGAACATTCCTCTAAGGATTGGACATGGTCTATGAAAGATAGCCCCTCGAGTCAAACAAGAGGTTCTTAAATTGTGTTGTAGCTGCATTTTATTAAAACACATGTAATTAATACATTTACATGAATTCATTTTGGGACTCTTTAATGATAAAGAAAGTGGACATACTATATGTTACAAGATATACAACTTACCATAAGTCACTAGTCCCCTGAGGAGCTCGGATACAGGGCACAACATATTTTTTTAAACAAAATTAGGACACAGACAGATGAAAGGCGTGTTTTTGAAATATATGCCATTTTTATACCAAAAGAAAATTCAAAGTAAATGGGTTGATGCATTTATATGCTTAAAAAGTTAATTTGATGTATTTCACCCTTAAAATTTATTATTACTGTCATATATGTGCCTTTTTAGTCGACTTAACTAGCGTCCTATATATATCTATCATATTTGTTGCACTAACAAATGTCCGACACAAACATGTCAAGAAAGTGTCCGTGCTTCTTAGATAGTCACTTACCATAGTAATCTAGTTCCATTCAACCCATAATTGACAACTATTTCATTCAAGAAATTTCATGCAGTTTTTGTAAATAATGTGCTTTGGACTATTATACTATGATCACGATAGGAAATAATCTCTCACATACACGCAAATACAATAAAAATAAAAAAGAACAAAATAGATCGATTATGTACTTAGATTGTTGGCAATAACTATCTCTCCTCACCTAGATTTCTAGATCCTGACAATGGTTCTGCTGTGTCATAGGTTGATCCACCGCCAACTAGATCTGGATCTGGGCCAATAAGGAAGGTACACAATTTATTATCTTGAGCATTAAAGGATGCAAGTAATAAAAAAATACACCTTTCTACATGAAGAGCATCTTCCATGATTAAGCTAACAGTGTCCAGCAGTCATTCTTTGTTCTTAAAATTTATGATATTTCACACCATTGCTTTGAATGAAATATTATAAACCTATCTAGTATTTACTCTTCATTTCAATTCTGTTGTTTACTTTACTTAGTTGTTTTGAACTTTTGATAAAATCAAAAAGTATTTGATATCTTATTGTCTCCACTGACCTTTTGTTAGATGTTGTTGACTCCCAAAGATCTCAGTTTTGTTGGTTATACATACAAAAATTTTGAAGCCGTAAAAGGACTACGCCATTCACTTGGTAAGAGATCTATATCTTTCCCGATTTCATTCTTGAGTGAATCATTTACCTCCCACGCCTCATCATGTAACATGTGTAACAACCTGTACTATGTGATGACCTTATGCTACTTTGCATTTCTCTTGTTCGGCCATGGATTGGGCCTAATCCTTCCAACTGATGCATCACTTTTATGGTTAGCGTTATAACCTCTCTTAGATGTATTATATATGCCAGCATTTCTCTTTCAACAGGCTAGAGCTTAAATGCTTTTACGCTGACCAAAAATGGAACTTGCATACTTACTGCAGTGCAAAATTGTAGTAATTTACCATTTGAAAACCATTTGCTTATCAAGTTATCTCATAATATGAGTTAGCTGCCTGGATTCCACAAGCGAATTCAAGAAGTTGGATCTAACTCAGTTGAAGTAATGAGTCGCATTCGCATTACTTTGATTACTCTTCATGTTTTTCAAATGAATCTCATTGAATGTATCCCGTTCGTAAGTGGCAGATTTCAATGACGCATATCAACTTTTACTGTGATTACTTTTTAAGTATTCTCTTCCCTCACTTTCTGCAAAGCTCATAGGTTTACATCGTATCACGTGAACTCGAGTATTGTTAATAAATGTCCCCCATATATCAACAATTAGTTTGCCCTCTTCTCACTTTATTAAGTACTTGATTCTTCAATCTGTTGAACAGTGACAAATTCTTACATGAAAATATAAATATGCACATGCTTATATGTATAATTTGACGTTTTCAATGATAATGGTCTGAGTTGAGGAAACATGCCAGGACCTTTTCTGACATTCTTGTCTGTCCAATTCCTATTTCAGATGTGAAGTCAAACACGACCCCTATTCGAACGTCGTCTGTTGACTCAACTAAAAGTAAGAGATTTGATCAAACTATACTTGTCAATTCCACCTCAAGCTTTGAAGTTGTTTTGCAATAAGCTTCTTACCAACACGAACATCTTGTACAGGTGACTCGGCATTGGATAACTACTCAACAGATGACAGGGAAGTCATATTGGCATCATCAGTGGATGCTTTGTCACAGTAAAAATATCGAAGTATCTGAAGAAGATAATGGCTTATACTTAAAAGCACCTGTTTATTTTTTCAGTGGCAAAGGAATTTCAAAGTTCCAAATTGTTTTGAAAAGTTCATGTACAGATTTTTTGGTTTAGGAACTCAAGATCTCCCCCTCCAAATGGCTGCTTAGGAGTGGTGAGATTGTGAGTTTTTTGTTCCTGAGGCCTTGTCTGCCTAGGTTGGCTGATAAAAACTAGCCTTCTCTTGTGGCAGTTTCTTGGCCCTTTTTTTTTTGCCTCATTCTTCTCTCCCTTTGTACTTAAGAAATTGTATTGCTGCATTAACAATCTATAAAGCTTTTGGTGTCTATTGTATCGTTTTCATTTTTTTCACAAGTTGTTCATAATATCCCCTACTGTTTTTGGGAAACAAGTTCGCTTTTATTTGTGACAAGTGGAATGTATAATTTTGTTCCTGATGTATACATCATGTTCCCCTTATAACTCTTTTTTTTTCAGTCACCTTCTTATTGTATTGTTTTTTAGTGTTAAAAGAAAAGATCATGTAAAGAGATAAATGGTCTTACATAGTGTTGTGATATTAACCAAAAAAAGAAAACAAAAAACGGAAACAATAAAGAATCGATACAAAGATTTACGTGATTTATTAACAATATGTTAGGTACATCCACATTGTAGAGGATTACAGGTTACAAGTAATGAATCTATTCAATTATGGAACATTAGATTAGATTACAGGTTCAGAGAAGTGCATATGAGTTAGAGAGTTTATATGCCCTCTAAAATCTATGGCCAAAATCGTAAATAATATAAACACAAATACAATTTAAGTTTCGGGCAACCAAGATGTGTCGTCCCTAGACCACGACTAAGTACGTCATTTAGAGCACTAGATAACAAAGCTAAGATATTTCAATCGGTAGAATAATGATGTAGTAGTCATTGTATTTTTCCTTTGCGATCAATATGTGTGTCAATCATAACTCAAACACTTAATGTATCGATGACTCCTATTTATATTATGAGTTTAAAATGTTTAAATAAAGAAGTGACAAAGGTTGAAGAAGGACTAAAGTGAAATAGATATTACAAAGTAAACAAAAGAAAAGGAAAGTAAATGTTTAAAAATATCTAGTAAGCCATATTTGCAGCTACAACTCCCAATTCAAGTATGCTTCCAAATATTGACTTTTACTAAGATAACTAAATTGAAAGTTTATTATTTTCTTTCCATAATATTTATGATTCATTCATACCATGAATGATGAGAATTAATCTTGTAGTCAATTGTCTAACACTATATTTGTTTTTCACACTTTTACACCTCAAAACTTAATTTTTTTTAAGGACAAACAAATACATTTATCTAAAATTCTAGGGACTACAAAAATATTGGCTACAAATTGGATCTCGTAGGTACAATTTGGGAATGGAAATATCAGACCATAGTACCATTTTGGTATGTTTTTTTTAGAGTGATTCAAATTAGTTCTAGTACTTTCCCTTGTTCAATTTTAGTTATTGTATTTTTAATAAACTTTAAATTTAGTCATATGTACGAGTGAATTTGGATCAAAGAAAATAATTGATATTTAGAAAGAACAAACTCGAGAAGAAGCAATGATATTGGTGAAAAGTGACAACTAAAAACTAAAGTGATCCTAAGAGAAAGAGTTGGAGCTTAGATCCAAACCAATATCCTTGCTGGAGGTTGAGATTGAGACTAATTGTCACCAAATGCCTAACGAGGTATGTTTTACGCATGCCCAAATCCAAAGAAACACTGTAAGAAGATATAGCTAAAGAAAGATGCTCGACCAAGGTCTACTCTAGCCAAACATGAAACCGGACACACCCTATGTCGTGACATGTATTAGCTAATTATCCTAAGGTGACACGAAAACACTAGAGAACACCCTACGTCAACATTTTTAAAAAATACAAAATTATAACTTCATACGATGTAAATTCAGTCGACTCTAAATCTCTTTTTGACTTTCACACTCTTTAACTATCTGACTTAAGCATCAGAGTGTATGTGGCAAGCACCACACCAGTGTGCAATTTTCATCTTTTACAGATCACGTTCTTCTCTTCTTCAAACAAATCCACTATCAGTGTCATGTGAATGTAAAATATGTTTGTCCCATCCAAAATGTGGCATCATCCTTACATTTTTTTAACGAAATTAATCAAATAAAAACAATACATCCATGCATAAAAATACAACATGTCACCACGTTTCAAGATTCATAGTAAAAATGCTAATATTGCAATATAGTTTTTTCTTTTAAAAATCAACCATAAATTAGCCGTGGAGACAACTTATGATTTACTAATAAAAGTGTAACAACTAAAATTAGACTTAAAACAAAACAATTTCAAAATACAACTAACAAAAGGCTATTGAAAAGAAAAAACCCACATTTGTAATGTAAGTTCCATACATTAGATTTCTTAATCTTAGCCAACTGTCTAAAGCCTCCTATTGTATGAGCACCCTCAAATATATCGTATATGTACATACATATATATTTGAAGCATATGCATATATATATATACATATATGAAGAATAAATTAATCTAAATTGTTAAAGAACAATTAAAGGCATAGAAATATATAAAGTGAACTATATAAAGTAAGTAATAATTAATGTAACATGTTTGGTTTAATATGAATTAATCACAAAACAAAAAACGATGGACAAAAATAGAAACATGTGATGTAGTCTTAATTATTATTATAAAGTACTAATTTGCATAAACCCGGTTCAACCGGGTCGAACCAAAAACTTCCGAAAATACTCGACTCCCGAAACCAAATTTAATTTAAAGGCCAAATAGTAGCATGGGCATAGTCGTAATTTAGCACTGCCAATTTTCATTGCCGATCAAAGCAATGAGCTTCCTCCTCCATGGCTTCGCATGAAGTGAACAACCTTCAATCTGGAGCTTCAACTCGTAAATGAAAAATTAGAATAAAATAAAATTTTGTTCGTTTAAATTCTTTTGATTTTTTTTTTCCTTTTTTGTATTTCACTACTACCCGATTCTGTTGGAATTTTCCAAACCTTTGAATGTCTTGGATCGTAGTAGCTCGAGCTCAGCACGAATATCAACGATTAATTTCGGATTGAAAGTTGAGGTAGATTCTTTTTTTTTTTTTTTTAGTTTAATTTTTTTAATTTTTTATCGAATTGAATTGTTGTATTTTTGTTGTACATTTCTTAGTATTTCTGGTTGTTTGAAGTTGGATTTGAGGTGTTTTACGTATCACGAGAATTTAGCTTCTAGGGTTCTTTCTTTCAAATGCGTGGTTTTCTGTTTATTTCTCGCTGGGTAGTTATTAAATAAAGTTGAATTAACATAAGGTCAACGAAGTAGATGGGAAACATTCTTTAATTATTTTTTGGAGCTTGGAGCTGGAAATGCTTTTCTAGCAGAATCAAGATGGGTATGTCAGTTGGTTTTCTTTCCAGAAATGAAATGTCGAAATCTCCTAAAGTTAAAGATGTTTTTAAAGTTGGAAATTTTTATTTACTTGTTTTCTTTAGACATAGATTTTAGTCCATTTGTGTTACAATTTGTGAATTTTGGATCTTGGAGACTCTTCAAGTGATTGGAACCTTATTGAACTGTATTGGGGTGGTGTTAATCATTAGGCTAGCCATATGTGTGTTGAAATGAATTGGTTGATCCAACTGCGTGCTGTTTTAGATTTCTCTACTATGGTGGCCTCAAATGGTTGGTAACTTTGTTTTTTTTACCCTGAAACTATTATGCTAGCTCTTAAATTCTCCTTTTCTAATACCATTTCCTTATGATTATAGTCCATTTGTCTTAGTTTGCATTATTGCTGGTTTAATGAAACTGCAACAATGTCTATGGTGGATTTTCACTTCTAGGATTTTTAAAGAGTGGTGTCTATGGGCAACCGAAGTACAACACAACTAGTTAAGGTATTGTTAGAAGTTTGAATTTTCACTCACTTATGTTATTGAACTTACAGAGTAGTGGCTTTGAGGTTATTTTTATTCATTAGAGGGGAGAGGTATATGCACTTGCACATGGTCAATTGCTGTAGATCGAGTGCATTGAATTGCTGAAACTGTATCTTTAGAAAAGTTGAGTTTCTTGCATATTTTTTCATCTTACAAATATTTAAGATTCTCACAGATGCAATACCTGACTGGAACTTGAGTGCATGTTTTACATGAATGAAACATAGATGGGATTTGGATTCTAAAGACTGTCAGTGTGTGGGATAAATGCGTTCTGTCTTAAATATTTTGCAATTTGATCATGCTGGTATTTGTTTTTACTTAAAACAGATAGTTTCACTTTTGAAAAATGGTTTCACACTTCAATCGGGGGGTTGTTATACATCAGTTCATTAGAAAATTGGTCTTTTATTTTGTTGAGATGGTTTTATCTTACTATTCTATATTAGTTAGAACTCTTGGCCTTAAGAGGACACAAGCAGTTGAGTGATAGGGTCTAGGGAGTAAGTAGTAGAGAAAATCTTTAGTTTCTGACCCAAAGCTTGTGTTCCTCAATGGGATTCCAGAGCTGTGCTTCTTGGTCAAGTATGTTTTCCGGTATTTATGACTGAACTGCTAGTAACTTTTTTCTTCTCTGAATATTAAGGTGGGAAATCTGCCCTTGTCTTCTTTCCTTATTAATTTTTTTCCCTTACAATTTCGGATAGGTAAACAATCCTTTTGTTTCAAAGTATGAGTCCAAAACTCCTTGCTGTGTGTTACTTTGCTTGCTATGGCATGGATGATGCACGGACTTTAACCTGATGGTGATGTCTAGCAAGTTTGAATTCACTTCAAGTAGCCCAGATAGACCGTTACACTCTAGTGGGCAACGTGGAGCCCACATGGCCGTTCCACTGGACAGATCTGGTAGCTTTCGTGAGAGTTTGGAGAATCCAAATTTATCTACACTTCCAAATATGTCAAGAAGTGCTTCTGCTGTTTCACAAGGGGAAGTTTTAAATTTCTTGCAATGCTTGCATTTTGGTCGAAAGTTGGTTGCTACAGATGAAAAGTCTAATCGTCAAGGGGACTTTAGCAGACAGTTACAACTTGCTCTTAGTATGTCACCGGACGATTCTCCATCTAGTTCTTCAAAAGGTAAATTGCCATCTGTGATGCCAGAAGAAATCAAGCGGATGAAGGTTAGTCTACGTGAGTGCTCTATCAAAGCCAGGTAACTCTTCATAAACTTTGTATTTTGAATCAGAATTTGTCCAATTTATTTGTCAGATCCTTTGACTTTTTTTATTTTCTTCAGGGAACGCTTAAAACTTTTCAATGAAGCCTTATCTGTATTTAATAAGTTCTTCCCAAGTGTACCATCAAAAAAGAGATCCCGGTTAGAAGGTTATAACAATGAGCGGTCCAATTTCATTTTATCTGGTGAGCGGTCAGCTAGGGGGCAAGCTAGTAAGAGTCATGCAATCCCTGGTGGTGCTTTTGAACATGAGATGCAGAAATCAGAAGAACGAATAAAAAATGCTTTGTCGAATAAACGCACAAGAACTTCATTGGTGGATGCAAGGGGGGTTTGTACCTTAGACCTCTTACATATTTATGTGCTATTGTGCCATTTTATTCAATATTTTGACTATTTTTCATTTTGTATATGTACTTTTTGTGGTTCATTACAATGGTTTCTTTGTAGTTGTCCTAATTTTCTTGCTTTTTTTTTATGTTTGACGAATCTTTGATAACCATATATTTCTTTCTTAAATCTCATGTCATACTTAAATATCTATTCGTTACTAGTAGATTTTCACAATTTTTTTCATATGTTGTAATCCATGCATTTGTGCTGAGATTTATGTGAAATTCAGCTCCTTTTCTGTTCCTTGACAGTCTTCATGGTTTCATAATCTACAGATGGATGTTCGTAATAATCCTCCTGTGAGACCATCTGGAACTGCAGATAGGGAAAGAGATGCACTAAGGCTTGCTAATAGTGGTGCTGTTCCAGGTGAAGATAGGAGTTTATCGATTGGCGTCGATGGTTGGGAGAAGTCAAAAATGAAGAAAAAGCGATCTGTAATAAAGCCAGATGCCTCTTCAAGCAGTCAATCGACAAAACCAGTAGATAGCTATGATGAAGTTAAACAACAATTGCAGCAAAGACCTGTCTCTGATGCTCGATCTCGAATAAATAAAGATAACCATGGGTTTAGGTATGACTTCTTATGTCTTGTGAACATCCCTCTAATAGTCGCCATTGGACCATGTGGCATAATGACCTGTATTTGTATATCAAATTGATGACTAAGTTTTTGGTAAAACAATTGAATTAGTTATGGTCTATGACAAATTTAGTCATATACTCAGATTAATATATGTGATATTTCTGATGAAATTATTGATGCTGAAATAAGCATGCAAACCCTTGCCACTTATATTTTACTTTATACTATGGTTCTATGCTTGAAGCTTGCATAGTCGAGAATTGCCTCATGGAGAGTGATAATTATAATGTGGTTTTTATAGGCCAGGGGTTGCTAATGGAGCTTCTGCTGTTGGAAAATCTGATGGTATTTCCCAACAAAATGGCTTGGGTATTCGTTCATCCATGTCCAGGAGTGATTTGGACGGCAATTCCCTTGTCAATGACAGGAGAGATAATTCTATTGGTTCAGACAAAGAAAGAGTGAACCTTCGGGGTGTTAATAAGTATATCTCTTCCTTGCTGCAAATACTCAAATATTTTCATTTTGTATGTGGTCAAAACCATCGATTGCATGCTACATTTTTCCCTTTTCACATGCACTTTCCTTCAGTTTGATTCTTGGATCTTAGTTGTTTTAATCTCTTTCTCAAGCATTATTACGAATTTGAGATTTGAAATGTCCTTCACCTCCATTCCTTTTATTTTGATCATGTACTTGCGAATTTTTCATCTGTCAATTGGTAGGTCAAATGTCCGGGACGACTTTGTTTCAACTAGTCCTACATCAAATGCTAAAGTTAATCCATCTGTTCGAGCTCCACGGTCCAGTTCAGGCATCGCTCCAAAATTTTCCCCAGTCGTTCATAGAGCAATTGCTTCTAATGATTGGGATATGTCAAATTGCACAAATAAGCCTATTTCTCCTGTTGGTGTGAGCAATCGGAAACGCATGATATCAATGCGGTCCTCATCCCCTCCAGTTTCCCATTGGGCAAGCCAGAGACCACAGAAGATCTCCCGCTCTGCAAGGAGGACCAATCTGGGTCCGATTGTTTCAAGCAATGATGATAACCCTTTGGATAGCACATCTGATGTTGTGGGCAATGATACTGGCTTGGGATTTGGTAGACGCATGTCTGGTAGTTCTCCACAGCAGGTGAAAATAAAAGGTGAACCATTATCCTCAGCTGCTCAATCTGAAAGCGAGGAGTCTGGGGCTGCTGAGATCAAATCTAGAGAAAAGACACGAAAATCGGAAGATTTAGATGATAAATCTGAACAAGGTGTTCAAAAGGTACCTGCTTTAGTTCTGCCAACTAGGAAGAATAAGTTGGTTGATGAAGATATTGGAGATGGGGTTCGAAGGCAAGGGAGGACTGGCCGTGCTTTTCCTTCCACTAGATCTCTGATGCCAATGACAGTTGAGAAGATTGATGTTGTAGGAACTGCAAAACAGCTTAGAAGTGCCAGACTTGGATTTGATAAAGTTGAAAGGTTAGACATATTTTCCATACATTGCTTATCTAAGAAACCCCATTTCGGTATTTCATTTAGTTTCAAAATTCTCGCTATTTTTCAAATTCCACTCAGCAAGGCAGGTCGTCCACCTACTAGGAAATTTACTGATCGCAAGGCATATAAACGTCAAAAGCATTCAGCAATAAATGTGGGGACAGATTTTCTTGGTAATTGCATTTCAGCTTTGTACAGCAACTTCAGCGTTAGCATGAGAATTATCCCTTCATATTTCCCTTTGTCTAATCATGTTTTGGTTGACTTTTCTTAGTTGGATCGGATCATGGGCATGAAGAGCTATTGGCTGCTGCTAATGCTGTTACAAATCCTGGTTTGTTCTTAGATTGCATACAAACATGTTTCTCTAAAGATGTCAAATGTGTTTCTTTTTTTCCCTTTTTCTTTTAAATAAGGAACTAAATGTTAAATGCTATTTTATCTTTTGTGTTGCTATGTTAATCACCCTGCTGCATCAGGTCGCACTTTTTTCAGCCCATTTTGGAGACAGATGGAGCAATTCTTTCGTTTTATATCTGAAGCAGATATTACACACTTAAGAAAACAAGTATGGTCTATTTTTTCTATCTACCATTACTTTTCTTTTCTCGCTCCACCCCTTTATTTTAATCCAACAGATACTGCAAGATGGTTATTTTTCCCTTGAAGTGCCATGAATATATATTATATTTCTGCATCTTGAAATAAGTAAAAGATAGAGGGAGAGACACGCTCACAGTTCAATTTCATTCCAGGTTATTGAGCTGAAGCTTATAAGCAAAACTTTTGTTTTAGTGGATTGCATAATCTTCCTAAGATATGAGGCTTCATTTGAAATTTTCGCTGTTTCTTGTAATCCAGCAATATTGTTCTATTTCATCTGACCTCCAATTGTTTTAAATTTTAATTACCTTGACATGCTTGGTTTCTATGAAGAAATCATTTCTTTGATTGCCGTATTTCAAAACTATCCTAACTATTTTCTTATTAAGAAAACAAAACAAAACAAAACTATCCTAATATTTCTAAGTTTCCGATCGGTTTCTCTTTTAGGGTGATCTTGAAGGTGCTGCATCAGGGCCAAAAATTATCTCAGACAAGGATGCTTACAATATTAGTCATGATAATTTTGAGCACATTGAAAAGGAAGCAAGCGAAGTTCCTTTAGAACATATAATTCAAGAGTCGAAAGATCATACTGTAATTCCTTTATACCAGAGACTCTTGGCCTCGTTAATTCCAGAGGAGGTGGCTGACAACGAAAATGAAGACACCCAATTTGATAGATACGGAATGCCCGAGTTAGATGAACATTATAAACCAAACAAATTGAGTCACGAAATTTCACCTAGTTCTCAGTTTTCTGGGCATTCTGCTAATGATGATTATAACATGAGAAGGGGATCGGGATCAGATCAATATATCCCTGAAACAGATAGACAGGGCATTCCAAATTCTGTGAGGAATTCCCTAAATGGCTTGATCTCCAATCAAGCTTTGATGCCTGGAATGGCCTGTTCAGAGTTTCAGTATGATGACATGCCGTTAAATGAGAAACTTCTCTTGGAGATTCAAAGTATTGGAATCTTCCCAGATTCGGTGGTACGTACACATTCAACTAATTGGTTTTTCAATATCTGAAGTGGTTTTGTTTCATACGTGAATGAACAATTAACATTTAACCGCTTGGTAAATTTCTAACCCAAATGTTAAAAATGGACTTACGATTCTTATTTAATAAATATTATGGAACTGTAAAATGTCTTAGAAGTATCGATGCTCGACATAAATGGATATGGCTCTTGGTATAAATATCACATTCTTTTTAATCTATTGGAAGCCATTTATTAAGTTTTGGCTTCTGCTCATACTGTCTGTGAGTTCCATTCTCTGTTTTATCCCTTGTAATTATAATAAATTGAAATGATGGTCTGTGTTTTTTCAGCCTGAAATGTTACAGATAGAGGAGGAAGAGATCACTAATGACATACGTCAGTTGGAAGAGAAGAAGAATGAGCTGGTATGCCTTTACTCAGTTAGTTAAAATTTGCAAATTGTAACAATTCTTGCTACGCTTGTATCTATATACTTGTCATGGCTTGGTACCTGCATTTTGTTTTTAATTCTCATCTCATTGTGGTAAAATATCTCACGTTACAATGTATTCTTTTCTGAGCAATTTTCTGGTTTCATTCATTCATGCAAATAGGTTTCAAGAAAGAACTCTTTGCTCCACAAACTGTTGCAGTCTGCCCTGGGCACAAAGCAGCTTCAAGAAAAGTATAGTTTTCTCTTTGGACTATTTAATGCATAGTAGGGTTTTTACTTCCATCAAATCTTCTGCATATTCAAGGTGTTAAAAAATCTTTTAAATCCCTGCAGAGAGTTTGAAAGGCTTGCCATGGATAAACTTGTTGCAATGGCCTACGAGAAGTATATGGTAATCTTCCCTCTCAACTTTATATGTTAGCTTTTCAAACTCGGCTTTTCCTAGGAGATTCACTTTTACTCCATTGTTCTTAATTAAGCACATGAATTCCATATGACTGCTGCAAACCATATATGAAATACGCAAACCTTTTATAGTTGGACAATGATTTCAGATGACTGATGTAGATGAAATAGAAAATGGACAAAGCAATTTTTTTTATTCCACATACCGGTCCCTTTTTCTTTCCCTAAGAACGCGAACTATTATATGGTTTTATTATTTTAGTTTTTTAGCAGAAGTATGAGACGGAAATTTTGATTTTTATTGGCAGTTTCTATTTTTTAATTATAGCTTGTTTCGTTGAGAACGAGCGCTTTTTTCAACTTTACTGATACACAAGCCCATTACGCTCTGAAATGTTGTATATTTTGTTAACCTCTCTGTATGGAAATATGAGTTACAAAATTCTTTGGTGAACAGGCTTGCAAAGCTTCTAATGCGTCCAGTGGAAAGAATTCCAATAACAAAATGGCAAAGCAAGCTGCTTTGGCATTTGTTAAAAGAACATTGAACCGATGTCATAAATTTGAGGACACAGGAAAGAGCTTCTTCAGTGAGCCTTCATTTAGAGAGATGTATTCTTCCTGGTCTGTCAATCCCAATGGTGAAAGACAATCAGATCCTGTGGATGGTGAATCAGAGAAATCATATGCCTCCATTCAATCTCTGGATGCCAGAGTCTCAGGTGTCTACTAAGATGCATTATAGTAATTTGTGAAATTATGTTCATAATCCTGTGATATCTTCAACATGAACCTCTTGTCATTCTGATTATTATTTTTTTTTCATTTGATATTTTCTTGTATATTGTGTGTGTGTGTGTTTTGGAGTAACATATTGTGTGCAAAATTGATTTAGCAGAAATCATCTATAAAACCATCTCTCTTCTGCAGCTTTGGCAGGTTCACAGAATAGCCCTTCACACTTTAGTCAGAATCTGGAAAACCACGATGTTACCTCTGGCAATGTGCTTCCACCTGCTACTCACCAAGCTGAGAGAACAACTGGAAGAGAAGAATTATGGTCAAACAGGGTGAAAAAGAGAGAACTGTTGCTTGATGATGTCGGTAATGTAGGTGCCCCATCAGTCATTGGAAGTTGTATTTCAAGCAGTGCAAAAGGGAAGAGGAGTGAAAGGGATAGAGATGGTAAAGGGCATAACAGAGAGGTGTCATCTAGAAATGGAACTAAAATTGGTAGGCCAGCATTATCAAATACTAAAGGGGAAAGGAAAACTAAGACAAAGCCTAAGCACAAAACTGCCCAATTATCAATTTCTGTTAATGGCCTTCTAGGCAAGATGGCAGAGCAACCAAAATCAACATTGTCTCCTCTACCAAAATCAAGTACTTCAACTGGTGGCTCAAAAGAAAAAGATCAATTTGGCTTGGATGGACTTGATGACCCTGACTCAATAGATTTATCTAATCTTCAATTACCAGGAATGGATGTATTAGGTGTTCCTGATGATCTTGATGGCCAGGGTCAGGATTTGGGTTCATGGTTAAATATTGATGAGGATGGTTTACAAGATCAAGACTTCATGGGCCTTGAGATTCCAATGGATGACCTCTCAGATTTAAATATGATGGTTTGAAGTTTGTCCTCCTTGTATAGTCTTCAAGTCTTGTTTATTAATACTTTACAAACTAAAGGGAAATCCTACGTAAAGAGTGACTGGTAGTTGCATAGTTATTGGCTACCGATCCAAATTAGGTTACTAGATTCTTTGAGGCTCCTCTTCAAGTTATTTCAAGTAAATCTTTCGGATGTTTGGAATTTTGCTCCTGTATTTAGTTGGCAACTTTGACTGTAAAGATAGTCTTGTTCAAGCTACAAGTTAGTATAGTCATAGTGATATTTAGGGTACACAGTATCCTTCATGTAGCTTTTTGATCAGAGAATGATACCTCTTGTACATAAGTTCATATTTGAAATAAATCAGCCTTTTATTCTACAAGGGTCTGGAAATTGTTTGTAAACTTTATTTCCTAATTTATTATGGTACATAATTCTTTTAGCATAGTTAATCTCAACTGCTGGTTTGGCGATACAGAAGGTCTGTGTGCATAGAATTTTATGTGTAATTCTCTCATTCACATTGAACCCCCTTGTTCCTTGAATGGTAGGATGTTTTGGTGACAAAGTAGATACATTCGGCTATTCCTCTGAATCTGTGCTGTAGCAGATGTCATGATAGATACTACTATACATATGGGAAATGACCATCAAGATCTGCTTGGGAACGTAAGGTAAATTAATCTTCATTAACGATCTGGGTTTACTAGTGTATTATTATCCTTAACGATCTTATGCATTCAGAAGTAATGGAGCCTCTCCATCATGTTGTGGAGGATTCTAGTACTAGAATGGAAAGGAGTATTAACAAATCGCAGACTTCTAGAGAGCTTGCTTTGGTAAGACAAATTTTCATTTCCCAGTTTATGTTTAAAAGGATTTGCTTTTTAAATCCATAATGTTGTATTTACAATTCATATAAAGTTTATATTTCCAGGAGGACCATGAAAAAGACAGTTATAAATTAATCTGATACAAGACATATTTGTACTCTCTCATGTGTATTTTCAAATTTAAGGGGTATTTGAGAGTTTCAACGTTGCAATACATTACTTGAGTTTTTCTAGATAAATTTTTATGTACTGGGAATATGGACGGAGTCCTTGTTGCATCTGTATAGGGGACACTGATACGATAGCCTTCTTGATTGATCTTCTGATTGGTCTTGCTCCAGTTCTTCAATCCATTCACTTAGGGAACTGCTTCACACTTCCCATAGCTTGATGTTACCAAAGAGAATCCATTTTCCTGGTAACTACCAAAGAGAATCCATTTTCCTGGTAACAACCAAAGCTTGAGGTATAAACAGAACTGAAAGGAGGGAGGGAGAGAAGAGAGAGAGATAGATGTAAAAGGGACACTGATAGCCTTTCTTTTCTTTTCTTTTCTTCTAATTAGTATGTGTGTTTCTCTTGCTGCAGGTCTCCAATTCATTCAGCTAAGAAACTGATTTCGATTTTCCATACTTTGAGGTAATACCAAACGAAATATACATTCCTAGTCACTACAATAGCTTGAATGAAGTAAATAAAATTGAAAATCTAGGATGTTAGTTTATCATTTTCACCCAGCTCCTTTAAGCTCAAAACTGGAAATTTGTTCTTGTTGAAATGTTGTTTGGTCTGCTGCCACTTCTGGATTTCCTTTTACAAGCATCTATTCTTCCTCTGTTAGCAAAGAAAAAACAATTAAAAGCTTTGTCAATACTGATCATTGTTATTTTTAGAGGAAATGCAGACAGACACATGAAAGTTCGATTGCATGCAGGAAATGAGATTTGAAAATAACTGTTTAGCCATCAAATTCTAGTCCAGGAAAATAACTTGTCCAAATCCAAGGAAAGAGCAACGGTCGGTTCCTCTGATATGTAGTAACCTAGGGATTATTTTCTTCTGGCTCTGGCTCTTTATTTCACTTTGGCCAGATTTTTTTTTTACCATACTTATTTGTTGACTGCAATATTTAAAAAGAAATTGTAATCAATGGGAGATGGACACCATCAGGAGTTTTAACTTTGTTAGACTTCATACCAGAACTTTGAGCATTCCTTACTGTAAATTCTTTATTCTTTCCTTAAATGATCACTTCCATGGAAAATTAATGTCCGATTGTAACCTCATCTCGGCTGCAGAGGATTTGAAATCAAAGGAGGAAGACAGGCTAGCAGCAGCCAAATGGCAGCTCGCAATCATGAAGCTGAGGTGCTGTGGATGTTGGATGATTCTTACAAGTGCAATATGGATGCAGCAATCATCTGCAGAAACTCACAGGAAGACAATGTCACAATGGAGCATTTTATAACCTCAAATGGGCATGTTAGTCTTGGAAGACGATGTTGGGAACTCACAGAAGGCGATGTTAGTCTCAGAACAAAGTCACTCTCCACCAGATTTGGGAGTGGTAAATTCTTTGATTGTTTAGAAATTGCTTTGGACAAATTTTCAACATGCTACAACCTTTCTTTGATGTCCTGCTAGATAAGCAACAATGGGATGATAGAAGGTCTCCTCACAAATCAAGGATGCAACCAAATGGCCCATAATCTGGCAAACCATCTTAGAACATCAACAGCACTAGCGTCGATCGAAGACCATTCCCTTAGGTGCATTCTGCCCATAAACCTTTATGTTTCTTTTTCTCATGTGGTTTTTAGTTTTGTTTCTCCAATCTTTCTGTACAATTAATATGATATTAGAAAGGGATATTATAGGTAATTAACTAGTAGTGTGTTGATTATATATAGAGTTCAGTTGTGACATTTTGGTGAGAGTTTATATTGTACGACTTTGAAAGAGAGGCCTCTCGAAATGCTAATGATATATTGTAATTTTTTGTTTTAACAACAAACATTCAATCATAATTGCAATGTTGGTATGAAACTACAAAAGGGTGATAAGAAACTTTCGTAATGTTGTTCCGATACTTTCAAATAAGCTGAAAGTGAATTTTGTTTATTTTGTGCAATCCAAATTCTCTTATACTGCGTACTTATGTTTTTTCTCTTGTCCTGTGATTCCTACTAAAGAAATTTTATGAACTTGTGGATGGTTATGGCCATCCTAATAATGTTTAGAAGCTAAATGAGCAAATTTAACTTGAGATAACAATACAAAACAGAAACTTGAGATAACAATATGTATTTATTTTCCTTTGATGCTTCAGATTTTACATGAGTAGCGGTGGAATTGGATTACAAAATGTTACAAGAAATGGCCACGATTTGAAATCTCTTTACACAACATCATATCCCGTTTAGCATTCTGAACCATCCACAAGAAGGATCAGAATCATCCAAATTCGTGACCAGCATAGGAACAACTATATCATCCAGTTTTGATTGAAACCTCTTTCATTAAGACACAAACTGAAGTAAAACAAGCAGTATTCATGAGAAACCGAGATCCCAGCGGACTCCTCGTCCATCCTTGCAGCAAGCAGCAAACAAATAAGATTCCAGTGTACGAGCCAGAGACGATCAACTGTTGAGAAAATGATGCATTATCAGCATAAACACCAGTTAATGGGTAAAAAGCTTGAATGAGAAAAACAGACAGAAGGGCATGAGACAATATCAAAACTTCCAACTTTCATTAGTTCTAGGTATTTCAATTGGCCAGGAATGTTGAAACCATTGACCATAGCATAATATTTTTACCTATCATTTCTTATTTCATTATTCAAGTAAAATGATAGTCAGAAATATCACCATACCATATACATCGATTACCATTTCTAGTGCCTTTCTGTAGATCTGATTTTTTAAATTAACCTACCATATAAGTTTGAAACAGATTTCATCTAAGCCCTTAAACCGCTTGTCCTTGTGTGTTCTTATATGGTCTAAAGGTCAGAAGTTTGATCTTCATCTTGCTATACACAGTCAAATGCAGCTAACTTTAAGTCTATTGTCCCAAAGAAAGCTGGCGTACTTAATTTAATCATATTAAATATGCACACAGTAATACAAAGCTATGCTAGGGAACTGGCAAAGCTGAAAGCTAAGTACCAAAGGAGATAAACAGTTGGTTAAAAATAAAATAAAAATTTATAAACGAGCTATAAGGGGAAAACATAGTTTAAGATATATGTTTAGCATGCAAATAATGAAGACAGAAATTTCCACTTCATTACACTGAATGATAGCTTCGGTTGCAAGAAATGATCACCCCAATCACGTAATTCAAAACAGAATTCAAAAAGATATCAAGAGGAAGCTTTAAAAGAGACGTCGTTTTTTCTTTCTTTCTTTCTTATTTTTTTGGAAGGTAAACTTAAAAGGGTTGTAGTTCCTAACTTACCAGATAAAATTTTAGAAAGTTGCAAGTGGAGATCCTGCATCATTGAAGTAAGATGATAGATCAATATCCCTATCTTCATACATCTTGATGAAAGGATGTTCCTGAAAGTCATACAAAAAGTGAAGACAAAATTCAGATTTATTTGTTCTATTGTGCTGACATCTTGCTTATCAATATGTAGAAAGGAAGAATTATATACCAAAAGTTCACGTGCTGACAGTCTATTCTTTGGGTCTGTTTGCACACTGATATTCATAAACATAACAGGTTTCTGAGTCGGAAATCTCATAATGTAAAAACACTTGAAATAAGCTTAGAGTATAAGAAAATACCTACTTTACAGTTACATTTAGAAATTTCTACTTGAAGTACATATAATGATTGTCATAATCTCAGGAAAAAGGACTATAGGAAAAGTTGGGTCCTTACCATGCAGAAATAAATGAACAGAATTCAGGAGTAAATTGGTCAGCCGGAGCAGAAGGAGGTTCGCCTTCAACAATGGCTTCCATAAGCTCATAAAAATTAACCCATCCTCCATCTTGCCCGGGTGGAGAATAAGGAAACTTTCCGGTTGCACACTCAAGTAAAATCAGACCCAAGCTCCAAATGTCACTTTTATTGTCATATCCCTCTCCCACAATTCTCTCTGGCTATAAACGACAATACATAGAGACACCAGTCAGTTATACACATAGGTATGGAAGGAAAAACGTACAGCTTTACCAGAAAAAATGAAGGAAAGACAGCCAGAGAATTGTATTTATCCGAATATATTGAGAATTGATACTCACGGACATATAGTTATACGTGCCAACAAAAGTATTAGCCTCTGCATATGTGTTTTCCATAATTGCACTCACACCAAAGTCAGTAATCTTGACTTCCCCTCTATGGTTTATTAATAAATTTGAAGGCTTTAAGTCCCTATGGATGATGTGTCTTTCATGGTGAAGGTAAGACAACCCCTTCAGTACCTGTATGGAAGGAGAAAGGGGTTTAAAAAGGAAATCTTCTATTATCTCCTAAAATTGAAAAATTAATGAATTAAAAAAAAATTCTCCAAATCCAAGCAAAGACTTATTGTACCAACCTGCTTACAAAGGGCAGCAAGATATGGTTCTTCAATTTTTTTAACCTTTTTTAAAAAATCTGCTAAAGATCCTCCATCCATGTACTCTAGGATGATATATATTGATCCATTATCATAGAAAGACTGGTAACAGACAACAACATAAGGGCACTGCGCTGATTGATTGATTTTCAGTTCTTGTGCAATCTGCTTGCGGTGAGACTCTTCAATTTTCATCTGAATTACCTGAAAGAGTAGACGAACTGATTTGGTATATGATATGGTTTGAAATATTTTTTTTACTAATTAATGCAGATAGTTACTACTTTTTTTCTTGATTCTAAGATTTCTAATGGGTAGTGTACGAATAGGAATGTGAAACTGCTGGTGAAAGAAAAATATACCTTCTTTTTATTTATGTATTATTAATCATCTTTCAGTTCACAAGAAAATAGGCTAAGAAATTCTATCCACTAAAACCCTCTCATTTTGATAAAAGAAATCGACTAACGAAAGAAATTCAGGTGAGGGGGAATAGTTGTTCAGAAATCATAGACCTTCAATATAATGATGATTAAGATGCTCTAACCACTTTTTGAAGCATCAACTATAAAGTATATAAATCATAGAAGTCAGAGACAGAGAATTTCAATAATGTTTAAGTTGTGCAGTACCTTCAATGCAAAAAACTGAGCAGTCCATTTGTGCTGAACTAATTGCACAGTACCACCATTTCCTTTTCCTATGACTTTAATAATGTCTATGTCCGCTAAACTTAACTGATCATCTGTAGGCTTAATCGGAGGTGGCTGAACACATAGGTAGATGGAAAACAAGTTAGTAGTCTAATATACACAAAATAGTTCACAAGGCAACATACTCAACCACTTTTTCACTTTGTTCCCTATGTGTGGAAAAACAAACAAGTTCAGTATAGAAATCTCACGTATTATATACCTCAATCAATTAGTCTGAATTTCAATGATAACCACCTAATTCTTAAATTTCAAAAATAAAGATTACAAACACTATTTCCACTTATGAGTTTCTTTGTTTTGTCATTTACTCCCTTGAAAAGTTATCAAACCCAAGTTTTTGAAAACTAAAGAAAAAAATGTAGATTGTGATTTTGTTTATTTGGTATTTGGCTAAGAATCTAAATGATTCTTAAAGAGAAATGAAAACCATAGTAACGAAATGATAAAGAAACAAGCACAATTTTAAAAAATAGAACCTAAAAATGAAAACGATATCACACAGAGATTTAGTTAACTAGAGTTAGTAACAAATCAATCCCAATCACAAATGAAACCCATAGTGAAGTGAGCACAGTACATCAAGCATAGTATACGGATTTGTAATTCCATACTTCACTGCAGAATACTTTAAGCAACTCAACAGAAACCAAACAAATACTTAATACGTAGCAAGAAAACCCATACTTGAAAAGTTAATGGGCTAAAACCCAAATTCCCTCAGCCATAACATTGAAAACTACAGCACATTATAGTCCTCTAAAGTTACACTAAGCTACAAAACTAAGAACTCTTACTGCTTCAACTTCGCTTTGAGAAACAATCCGAACCCCATCTCTGTTTACAAGCAGATCACCATCTTTAAACGTGCCACTCTGCGTTCTACACAAGAAAAACAAACCCAGATTCCAGATTCATCAGAAATTTTCACTTACACACACACACACACACAATCACAAGCACACGAGCACACGGAGAGAGAAAGATTACAGGAACGTCGCTATGGATTGGTCTTCTTTAGGAAGATTGAGCTTGAGATTGAGGTTGTTGCTGAAGCCTCCTTTCCTCATTGATGGCTGATCTCTTCCAGACTACAACCGTGTAGAATTGATACTCGAATTGAAGCCTTTTGCGATGTAGAGAGAGAAAGAGAGAGATAATTGCACAGAAATGTCAAGAATTTGTTTATATATATGAATTAATCAAGTGTTGAGCAGTAGTTGAGAATGAAACTGATAGAATTTACAAAAAATCCAAACTCAAAAACCCTAATTACACCATTTTTGTGACACTAAGAGCTGATTTAAACTTTGAAAAGAAAAAGAAAAATAGGGCTGTTCTTGGTTGGATTGGATTGGAGGATGCGGGACCGTTTACTTTTCTTCTTTTGAATCTTTGACTTTTCTTTTCCCTTTGATTTTTCTTACAAAATTCGAACTTTTCAAACTCCCAATATTCGAAAATCCAATTTAAATATGCCTCGACTACATTAATGCCGTATCAAATTTCTAACTTTTTAAATTGTTAATGTTCAATTCCTAATAATGTTAGAATTTAGAAGAAATAAATATGAAACATGGAGGTAAGAATAACAATGTAGAGATCGTTTAAGACACATAGGTGGTTATAATAGTTTGTGTTTTGTGATGTAGGTTATTTTAGTTTTGATTATAATATTATGTATTTGAGATGTAAATATTTTAGTTTTAGAAGAAAAAAAATAGTAAACAAATAATTGAAAAAAACAATAAAATTCATTCATATTTATCTTTAATAAAATCTGAAATTTTGTATATCTGGTAAATTTTTTTTTTTTTGGTTCACTGTACTATATTTAAAAATGTCTCGATAATGCATGTAAAATAATAAAACGGTAGCAAATATGAAGATTCGAAGTAGTGTTGAGGATAAATAACTTAAAAGTACAAAATAGCCCCAAACTCAACTTAAAACCAATTAGTCACAAAAATAACTGATATATCTAATAACAAATTTGTGGGATCTTAAAAAGATTGTGAGGTATTTACATTTGTGAGATATTCATTCCAATGAATGCACCGGTGACGAGTGTAGTGGACTCTACGATTTAGTGAAAACAATCTAAAAAATAAATGTAAAAACTTACTAAACCAAATATATATATATATATAGCAATTAACTCTACTTATAAATTTGGGACTCCATTTTTACGTTGTAGTAAAAAAAAAAGTGGTGGGCTGGGCTGCTTTTCCTTAGGAAGCCCAAATATAAGCCCAAATTTGAAATGGGCTGGGCTGGGCTGGGACCTGGGCGTGTTCTAAAAAGTTGGTGGAAATATGAGTGTTCTTTTTTATGAAATTTTAGCACAATTTACAAAAATACCCTCGTAAAATGGTAAAAATTAAAGTGATATTTTTAAAAATAGTAAAATAAATTAAAATATTAAACGCTATAGAAAAATTTTAGACTTCATCAATGATAGTCTTCTATTACTATAGCATGTCAATGACTATCAGTGATAAAATTTGCTATAAGTTGTAAATATTTTGTAAAAATACTTTTAAAAATTACCCAAAAGTAGATTCTCAATCTGCATAAATACATGGAGTTTATTGTAAAAAAAAAAGAGAAAAAATATGTACACTTACCATTAAAAAACTCACTAAAAGACAAAAATTCATTACATCTATTATAAAAATATGAAGTACAAATATTTTGTCAATTTTTTCATTTTGACAATTTTTTTAAATATATTTAGGACAGAGACTATGTCTTGTATTAGGTTTTATTTAGATTCTTGAGTTTTCAAACTCAATAATTCCACTATTAAGGTTTGCATGTAGTTGTAGAGTCGTATACGCGGAGAGTACTTAAGATTCTGGAGTTTGAAAGTGATGTAAATGCAACTTACTCCTACTTGGTAAGGTCAAAAGCGTAAAATTTTTAACTTTTATCCGTCAAAAAATTAAAAGTTTTAATTGATAACAATATATATTCACCGACTTTCAAGGTAGTTTGTTTAATTTATCTAAATAGTTAAGAATTGTTTGTTTTTTGTTTTTTTTTTAATAACCAGATGTTTGGCATTACAAATGTTCATATTTTTAATAATCATGTTTATTTGTTAGGAATTTTTTTTTGGAAATGTACAAGAATGGATAGATAGTTGTATTTGTGTAGTACGATTTTTTCTTTTGAAATTAATGTATTGTAGTTTTATATTTATAATATGTATGTATGTATGATTGACAACATTTATTTAAAAAAAAAAAAAAAAAAAGAAGCAAACAAAGAGTAACATTAGACAACAATAAATAAAAGTACGTATGTAGACATCTAGAGCTCTTGAAAATCTCCAAATATTTAATTTTACTACAAAATAAGCATAATAATTTAATGCTCGTGACGTGACGTTCTCCTCCTCCTCTCCTTCTCATTATAAAAGTGGATGTCAAAATGAAACTAACGATAACTTAACTCAACTAGCATCAAAGTATACTAGTAACCACAATATATGTAATTCGAATACCTTAAATCCTCTATTCACAAATGTTAAAAAAACATAATAAAAATCAACATGAATAAGTAATGTCAACTTAAACAACACGTGTTGGTACCTTCAATTTCATATGATATGAGTTTTTTTTTTTAAGAAAAACCCATACTTTGATTATTTTTGTCCAAATAGAATAACAATTTTAACTATAAATTTCATGTTGGATTGATTAATATGTGAAACAATAACATGAACATTCTATATTTCTAAATAATTATTCATTTAAGTTGGTATATGTCTCGAAGTTAGAATTCGATTATATTTTATATTCTATTAACAATAAAAGTCTATCATTAAAAATCAAATTTGTAAATATTTAAATTTATTTAACCGATACTCTTGGAAAGTTACGTGTATTATTAGATTAGTTATGATGTGAAATGGTGAAATTAATTTGATTAAACAATCATTTTATTTTTCTTTCATATAATTGGTTTCAATCAATGATGAAAGTACGTCCATTATTTTCTTAAAACAATAAAATCCCAAGTTATTTAATTTTAAAATAAAAACGAACTAAATAGGAAAAAAAAAGAAAGAAAAAAGAAAAAGAAAAGGGATGTCCTGTCCAACGGTGTTTGCTTAGATAGAGAATTGGAAGCGGGACCCACTCGTGTCAGTTGGATCAACCTTTTTCCACGCTGTCACCTCTTTCCTTTAGAAACAACAAATGTAATCCACGCTTTACCTCTCCACGTATACAGACACGTATGGTTTGGATTTTAGGGATGAGAGCGTGACGCTCAGTCGCTACTGATCTCTGATATCATACGGATTCCGTTGCCCGCTACCCTTCAAAATATATCTTTTCTTTCTATAAAACACAAACACACGCTTAATTAATTTCTATTTTCCTTTTTATATATATATATATATATCTTTACAATATATTATCATTAATGGCCCCAAATTCCTTTTACTGTTTTAGGATTTTTTCTAACATATTTCATAAATCCCCTTTATTTAACTTATTATCATCTACTTTACTCTATTATTATTATTATTATTATATAGTTGCTTGACTGATTTTTTTGGGTTTTTTCTTCTTCACATTTACAACATTTTATGATTTTTTTTTAATATTGAAATTTCATATAACAATATTTTTTTAAAATTGCAAAAACAAAATTTGACATATTTTGATTTACTTGTAATTTTTTGAAAATGTTAATGTATATGTTAATACTTTGAATCTAATTGTTGTAGTTGCAAGTATTTATTTCAAATATAGCAAAACAAACTATAATATTTATATATAGTAAAGTTTTATACCATACCAATGATAGATACTGATAAATTTTTATATGAGTCTAAAAAATTAATTTATAATTTTTGTTAATTATATTTGTATATATTTTTAATAATTTTGTCAATTTTTTCAAGCAGAGGCTGTATATTGTGGTGATATACAAAGGAATGAAATGGCCCTTCGGTTTATGTATAGACAAAAAAAAAAAAAAAAAAAAAAAAAAATCTATGGAAAGTTTGTTTTGGCTGGCAAGCATGAGTTTTTGTTTTTGTTTTTTAATAAATAAATAAAACACTTGTTTTTTTAAATAATATTGACTAAAACAAAAATGTGGTGATAGAAAGTTGCTTTTTCTCACTTGAAATTTAATTTGAAGGGCAAAAAGCATTCAATTAGACGTTAACCAATTGTCTTAACCATTAATATTATTTAGTTGTTAATTAATAACAAAAGTTGTCTTTGCATTTGGGGGGAAAATGCTACTGTACATCTTTTCCACTCATCTTCATTTACACTTTAAATTATTGTATCAACTAAATACTAATTTTAATTCAACTCCTTTTGAAAACACTATTCTATTGACCTTTAACAAACATGTGTTCTTTTTTGGGCTAAGTCATTAAATTGTTAAGATTGTAAGTATGTTAGATCTAGAATCGAAAAAAAAATAGATATATATATATTATTTATGAAAGTTTATGAATCAAAATTAAATTGAAAGTTCAAGCATTAATGTGTGTTATGTGCTATACCTACAATTATTTATTAACACAACCTTAATACACGAAACTAAATAATCAAATCTCTAATCTCAATATCATTAATATTAATATTTTAACATTTAAAGTTACAATAATAAAAAGAAAAAAGAGAGAGTGGTAATTTAGCATTACCATGAAGGCAATATCCACTCCACTTTATGCCCACATGATAGTGGTCATAGTTTTTAATTTAATTAAAGAAAAGGCAATAGTTTTCATACAAAGAAATTATAATAATAAAAATGTTTATGGAAATTAATTTTTTATTTAAAATTTACCATAAATTAATACGACATACTAAATTTAAAATTTACTAAAAATACAAAATTAAAATTATATATATTTAAAAATATAAAAATTAAAATTATATGTCAACATAAGCTCAATTTAACTGACACATGTTTATACCTGTTTGTATTCGATGAGGTTATATGTTCAAATTCTATCACCTTTAATTGTATTACATTAAAAAAAGAAGATTAAAATTAGATAAATTATAAACTTCGAGGGAGTTAACATTTTATGTTATGATGATAGAGTGTTTAGATTTTCAAATGTTTAATTTAGAAAACAAGTTATTTAAAAAAAAAATTATAAAGTGTTTGGAAGTTATTTAAAATGGATTTTTAAGTTTATTTTAAACAATTATCACAAAAAAAAGAGTTTAAACAAAAATGAGCTTTTGAAAAACATTTTTTCTCTCACTTCAATATAAATGAACCCTAAATATTATTTAAAAATCATTTGCTACATAATCTACTATTTGATATTGTTTTTATCATTTTACATTTATTATTATTATTATTATTTTGTTATTTGCTACCATCTTTACTATTTATTTCTTAAATAAAACTGCTTACCCTTCAAACACATATTATTATAATACAAACCAAAACAATTTATATGATAATCCACTCATTGTAAAAAAAAAAAAACATTAAGTAAAAGAATCAAACTTAAAAGGAAAATGATATGAAAATATCTAAACTATTATTTTTATAAAAAAAGTATAAACTAAAGGAATATATAATGTAACATTTTAAAATATAGAAAAAAAATTCAAACTATTTACAAAATATAACCTTTTTTTTAAAGATTTTGTAAATAGTTTTGGTGACGTGGCAAAAGCGGCTTGAATTTTGGTTTGGGATTCAAATCCCCAATCATTTCCCCCACGCTCCCTCCCTCCCTCCCTCCCTCCCTTGCTCTTTGTTTGGATACTCCAATAATTCCTTCTTCCCGACAAACACGTGGCTGTTTCTTTAGTCCCCTTAAGTCTTAATCCATCAAAACAACCTCCCCTTCTCTTTCCTTTATCCATTTTTTTTCATAATTTCTCTTTCATTTTTATACTTTTTTACCAATTCTCTTTGATTTATGTTTAGATTCACCCTTTAAACTCGATTTGTTATTAAAAACTCAGTTTGTTTCGATTATTTTTAAATTAAATAAGTATCACATACATTCTCGTGTAATTTTTATAATTTTTATAGGTCATATTTCTTATATGGAATTTACGTATCAAATTAATATCATATCTTAGTGATTTAGAGGATAATAATTCATAAAGATCATCTTCAATATTTACATTATTTTGAAATTTCAATTAAATTTATTTATAATTTACTAGGGTCATGTTCAATGCTGATATTGTTGTAGAGTTACAAATTAAGTTATGGTGTATATAAGTTTTTGAATTCATAATTTTAGTTTATGAAATTTGATATTTTAAAAATTTATTAAATCTACCACTCTGGAATTCATACACGCTATATATATATATATATATCAATATTTCTAAACTAATAGTTTTTCCAACTTTAAGATTTAAACCATTTATGTCTTTTTCTATTTTGTTCATATAAACATCACATGAGACTTATAATTTTGTCGATGATTATTTATTTACTTCAATGTATTAGTTTTCAAAATGTTTAATAAACTATTAGATACAAAGTTAGTACTTTTTCTTTATAAAGGATCTTCTTTTATTATAAAAAAAACAACAATACAAATTTAATTATTAAATAAAACAAATCATAATCACAAATGGACGCAACCACAAAATAATTCATTTAATCATAGATGTTTTTATCAATAGACATGAAATTTCTGTCACATTCACTAAGCATGCATATTAATTTATTATTATTATTATCTCAAAAAATTATTATATATAGAAAAATAATAGAAGAAAGAAAACCATTTACGTAAAATACTCCCAATTAATGAATGAATATATAAAACTAGAAACCTTCTAATGAATTATTGCCCCAAATAGTGGGATTACATATTCTACATTTCCCTACACTCTCACCTAACCAAAACTTTGTCCTAACCCTTTTTTATATATCAAATATATTATTTCATTTTCATTTTGAACAAATTAAAAAAAAAAAAGAAGGAAAGAAATATCTTTTAGCGATTAAATTTTGGATTTTTTTTCTCAAATTTATTCTAGAGATTTCAGCTGTATTTCTATATATAAACACAGTACAAATTTCAAATTTCCACTAAATAGTGTTTTTAGTCTTTGATATTTTGCATTAATTAATTTAAAACAACTATTGTAAATGACAAAATAGACTTTTATTAATATCTATCGGTAATAGTGTTATGGAATTTGCTATATTTTTATAAAATATTAAGTTAATTTATACTATATTGAAAAAAAAGGAAGTTGGAACTAAATTCCCAATTAAAGAAGTTGAAGACATTGAAAATTAAGATTAAGAATTCAACAAAGATTAGACCTAAAACAAAAAGAATTATCTTTTGAATAAAATAAAAAATATATATATATAAAATAAGAAGTAGAGTGGAAGTCCCAATTTTGTGCTAACATATAATTTGTGTTCTTTCGCTTTACCTTCTTCTTCAAAATCACAGCTCAACAAAGCTGTTCCATGGAGCCAAATAGCGACCCACCACCATTCTGGCCACCGTCGCCACCCATCCGCCGTCGTAGATCCTACTCTCCGCCCTTCATTTCTTTGCCGGTTTTGATTATTCTCTTACCCACGCTAGCTTTGATTCTCTTGTTCTTTGCAATCCGTCCGCTTCTTTCACTCATCAATCAAGTTTACAAACCCAGTTCCGTCAAGAAAAGCTGGGATTCCTTCAATGTTTTCCTTGTTCTCTTTGCGATTATCTGCGGCATTTTCTCTAGACGAAACGACGACGTTCCGACTACCGCCGACGGAGATAGCCGTGCTTCTGATCAAATGACGGTTGTTGATACTGGTCGAGTTAAGGTGAACGGAGACTCGGAGTCATCGCAGCAGTGGTTCGGATTTTCGGAGAGGAGATTTTCCGATCCGACGGGGAGAGCGCCGGTGACGACGAGATTGAGGAGGAATAGCTCTTATCCAGATCTGCGGCAGGAATCGCTATGGGGGAATGGTGATGATAGTAACAATCAGTTCCGATTTTTTGATGATTTTGAAATAAACAAGTTTCGTTCGCGATCCTTCGTGTATCGGACGCGAGGAAATGAAAGAGAAGAATCTCCGGCGATTCCGATTGATTCGTTTGTGGTGAGTTCCTCGCCGGCGCCTGAGAAGATAAAGTCTCAGTCTCCCAATCCTCCGCCTCCACCACCGCCGCCACTGCCGGTAACTCAGAGGAAACCGAGACGGACGTATCAGAATATTCAGAAAAAGGAGGAAATTCCTGAGAATAAAGCTGAATTCACGCCGCCGCCTCCACCGCCACTTCCGCCGCGAGCAGTTATCCCACCGTCGCCGGTTCGTGTTCGATTGGAGGAGAAATTTGGAAAGAGTGTACGGAAAAAGACGAATGTTAAAAAAGAAATAGCAATGGCGTTGGCTTCACTGTATAGGAAGAGAAAGAGAAAACAAAAAACTAAAGATGCCTACGTCGGCGACCGACGATCTCCAACCGAACAACGACCGCCGCCGCCACCCCCACCTCCGCCTCCTTCCTTCTTTCGCATATTCAAAAAATCCAGCAAAAACAAGAGAGTTCACTCCGAATCTCCCCCACCGCCGCCTCCGCCACCACCGCCTGTCCCATCATCATCCCGTTCAACAAAGAAGAAAATCCAGATCCCGCTTCCACCTTCACCACCGCCACCTCCACCAGCACAGCAGCGAAACTCCACCACTTATCGCCGACCACCTCTACCAACGAGCGTCCGTAATTCCTACATCGAAAACCCCAGCATTAACAGCCGAGAAAAGAGTCCCACACCAACTATTCCACCGCCTCCGCCTCCGCCTCCTTCGTTCAAAACGACGACAGACGTGAAATCCACAGTTGGAAGCGACACTGTCGGGTCACGAAGCTCCGAAACATCTCGTTGCGGATCTCCGGATCCAGATAACGTGAATACGTCGGCCAGCGGCGGGGCCGGAGTGGGGTCGGTGTTCTGTCCCAGCCCGGACGTTAACGTAAAAGCTGCAAATTTCATCGCGAGGTTGAGAGGTGAATGGAGGCTGGAGAAGATGAATTCGGTTAGAGAGAAAGAAATATTAGGCCAAGGCCCAAATTATGAGATAACGACGGGCCTTGGCCCAAATGTTTAAGTTTTGGACTCTGATTGTGGTTTTTTTGTTCATCTCTCAGAGCAAAAATAAAAATGTGTGTATATTTTGGGTGAGTGTTATATTACAAATTATTATAAGGTAATGTGGGATTTTATACTTCTAATTGGGTTTATTTTAAAAAAAGGAAATTTATATATATATATATATATATATTCTGTATAATAGGGTTAGGTTCAAAATTCTAATTGTGTTTTCTTGGAGCTCTTGGGTACTCATTTGACTGATTTGTGTTTTTAATGTAGAGATTGATTCTTGGAGGGTGAGAAAGATATATATACATACACATATGGGTATTAAACTTTGGGTTTTGTTATAAGTATCATTCATTATCTATATGGTTTGTTGTTTAATTCTTGAATTATTGTGTATCATATACATTTGTTTTTACTAATTGAGAAAATTGGAGTAAAAAGATACGAATAAGTTGATTGAATAGGCTTTAATAAGTAGAGGAGACGAGGTAATTAAGCCTATGAGTGAACGTTTAATAAATCGAGCAAACTAGTCTAATTAACTAAGGGTTAGCTTCAAAGAGTATAGAGTACTGCACCAAGAGCCTAAAAACACCGTGTAAAGTCTTTAGTGCAAATAGAACAATAGAACACCCGTTCGTTGAATGTTCCTTAGTTCTTGTCATATCAACAAAAACCATGGTCTAACTTAGCATCAAATTAAACCTATCGTATATTGTAGGTAATTAATGCTCTTTCATTCTTCATTAAAACTGTGCATATTAAGCCAATTCACTTGTGTCAAATTTGCCTTTCAATCGATTATATCAATTACATTATGATTCTATTTCTCCATACTTAAATAAAGTATCTATTAGGCCTCAAAATTTATAATATGTATATAAGTTTTGGATTGTGCTTATTAAATGATTTTAAAGAGAGAGAAATTAAGCATAAAATTCAAACTTTAGTAATCTAACCCTAAATTTTCTGAAGTGGTTATTTAACCAAAAACTTTTTTAAAGTAGAAAAGAAAAAAGTAAGATAGTAATCATTGAAAATCAAAAGTAATAAACCCTAATAAAGATACTCACTATTTTTTTAAAAAAACAATTTTTTACAAAACCAAAAACCATCAAGCCAAATCCTAAATTTAAACTTTAAATTGGACCAATAATTTGAGTTTCTTATGACTTTCTTTCTAATTTTCATCCGTCCAAAAGACTGATTAATAAAGCTGATTCTGTTGCGGTAGACTTTCCTTTTGAGATATGATAATCTTTTCAATTCAATAATATCAAACCATGAAATTCAATACCAAAATAGCGATTTATTCCACTTTTGTTAACAATGATAGCTAAATCTAAATCCATTTGGCGTTCAAACTTCTATCTCTCACTTTCAGATTCAGGCTACGGAACTCTTAATAAGATCTGTGTCCACTTCGACCTCTAAACATGTTAATATGGATATAAAGAGAAGGACATTCTTTCTTTTTGCCTCTCGTTTTCATGGATAAACAAGTCCTTCAAATCTGTCTTATGACGTTATTTGAATACCTGCGGCAAGAAATATGATATAACTCCTCCAGAGAGGTTATACTTGACCATTATCAAAATTATACATGACTACCTTTTTCATTATTTTCGAAAAAGAGCTTAGTTTTTATAGGGTTTATTCAAAAATTGCTTAAAGACGTGCATTCATCAAAAGAAAGCCTACATGAAGGGAGGCTGAAAACCTAAAAAGACTAAGAAAATGATATGAAGAAGAAAAGTTTTCTTATCTTATTCTTTCTTAACCTACTTTTTATCAATTTAAACTTTTGATCTTTATAATTGTATCAAACTACGATCTCTTTCAATTTTTTTTAAAAATAAAACTTACGATTGTATAATTAAACTCATAAGCCATATAGTTACCTTTGAAAAATCGTCAATACACCAATGCTTACATCCATATATACTTAATGCACATGTTGAATTAACACATGGACAATTAGAATTACTGTCAAATAATTTTTAAAGAAAATTCTGAAGCCTAAATTAATTCATTTATGAAATTTTAAGAGTTGAATTAATAAAAATTACAAATCTCACTCAATATTTATACTAATAGAGAGTATGTATGAATACACCTATGATGATTCCAATTATCCAAAAGCTACCATAAACTTTCATTTGTAAAAATTGAATCTCATCAAAACTTATATATTCGTTAAAATTCAACTCTCAAACTTAAATGGTCGTACATATAAACCAGTCAAACGATAACTATTGAACCCTCAAACTTATACAATATCTACAATTATGTAAACTCGATCAGAGATGATCCAATTTTAACGGTTGAAAATAAGTTCGAAGGTTCAATTACAACATAAATTAAACCAAAATATTTACAAAATATTATAGTCTATCTATCTTTTAAAATAAATATTTTTTAACATTGGTTCATTTTTTTAACTTAAAAGCATAAAAATGAAAAAAAGAAAAGATTCTGCGCAGCGACGTCGTTTCATTGTTCTCTTATTTATTTTTTTAGGCACTTGAGAATAGAGATGGTAACGATCCGACGTGCTCTAGGGCTCACTGTGAAAACACTGACCAAATGAAACTCGCCGGTCTCAAATCCGTTGAAAACGCTCACGAAGAGTCCGTATGGGCGGCCACTTGGGTTCCGGCCACCGACACTCGTCCTTCTCTCCTCCTCACCGGCTCCCTCGACGAGACTGTCAAGCTATGGAAGTCCGATGAGCTCGACTTGGAACGCACCAACACTGGCCACTGCCTCGGCGTCGTCTCTGTTGCTGCTCATCCTTCCGGTTTCATTGCTGCCTCTGCTTCCCTCGACAGTTTTGTTCGTGTCTTTGAAGTCGATTCCAACTCCACTATCGCCACTCTTGAGGCTCCTCCTTCTGAAGTCTGGCAAATGCGCTTCAATCCCGAGGTACTTCTTCCGAATTCCTTTGCTTCAACTGTTCTGATCTATGAATTTGAGAGATTGTTTGTTTTGCCATTCACGGAATAATACTCAACTTCTTTGACATTCCATTAGAGGATTTTGCAATCTACGTAACCTGATTACTGAGATGGAAGTCTTTGATTGCTATAATCTTTCAATTGATTTTACCATTGCTTGTGTCATTAAGTGTTCTGAACATTCTGTAATTATTAAGATCTTTTAATTTTTACGAGGAAGAAAGCTTCCTGAACTCATCTTTACCTTAGCCACCAATTGAGTCATTTGGCCCTACTCTGGGGTGTTCATGGATATGTGGTAAAAGAAAATTCATTATCCATGATTCTGTATACAAATCACTTTCTTGGACAGACGTTTTCTTTTGTTATGGGTCTTTCTTGTTACAAGATGGCTGTTTCAGTTGATTATTGGATATCAGTTTGTTCATTAACTCGATTCTTGAATGAAGGAAACGTCTGTTGATGATTTTGCTTTGGTGAAGTATAGCTGTTTATTATTCATTCTTTGTCCCACTAGTATAGCTTTATCAATTTCACTTGGATCCAGTGGTTCACTTTAATTGAAATTTTACTGGAAAGGTAATTTATGGATTTGATGAGTTCAATTGCATGTTGCTGATGATGATATAGGTTAACAATACCAAAAAATTGCATGTTTGTATGCAAATTAATGGGCTGTATTGACTCCCGAGTTATGAATCATAACATGTAGTTATCAATTCTTTTCATATGCAAATTTGCCCTTTAAATCGAAATTAAAATGCCATTGGTAATAGTGACACTTGATAGTGGTGTTTGTCTTTAATAGATATTTATTTGTTGAATAAAAATAATGTTGATAACCAAAGTGAGCATGGCACAACTTTCATCCAAATATGTTACGTAACCAAAGTGAGCATGGCACAACTTTCATCCAAATATGTTACGACTAAGAGACTTGTGGTTCAATTATCCTACATCGATTTACTTAAAAAGAGAAGAAAAAAAAGTTTAAAGTATCGTGTTCTTCAATCACTTTTGCACTTCCAAGCTATGTGTGAGCCTTGTATACATTTTTTATCATGTCAGACACGTGTTTAGAGCGTGTGTAGACGTAGTTCTGTCTGATGCCGACACTTTGCCTTCCTAGGTTGTGCACATATATAATTCTGATGGTTCTCAAACTCCAATAGTTGTTAAAATTTCCAATTCATTCTCTGATATATACTCAATCGTGGTTCCAGTGACCTTGTCATTGTTTTCCTGAACATTGTTTGATGTCATGTATGAAATCTTGCACTGTTTTAACTTTATTCAAACCTGTTCTCTCTTCAAACATAACGACTTTGTCCTGTATGACTACATGAACTCAACAACCTCAATCGATGAAAGTAATGTTTCATTTGAATTCAATCAAAAGAAAATTTACAAAACTCGTTTAATCTTGGCTCATGTCATGCCTAAACTTAACAGTAACCTTTGCATCAGGGTACCATGTTGGCAGTTGCTGGTGGAGGTAGCGCATCAATTAAGCTTTGGGACACAAACACATGGAAACTGGCTGCAACTCTATCAATTCCTCGTCCGGAAGGTCCTAAGCCCACCGATAAAACTGCTAGCAAGAAGTTTGTACTTTCAGTAGCATGGAGCATTGACGGGAGAAGACTCGCTTGTGGTTCAATGGACGGGACCATTTCAGTCTTTGATGTAGCTCGTGCCAAGTTTCTACACCACTTGGAAGGCCACTTCATGCCAGTGAGATCCCTCGTGTATTCACCAGTGGAGCCACGACTACTCTTTTCTGCCTCTGATGATGCTCATGTCCACATGTATGACGCAGAGGGTAAAACTCTAATTGGAGCGATGTCAGGCCATTCAAGTTGGGTATTGAGCGTTGATGCAAGCCCTGATGGCGCTGCTGTTGCTACCGGTTCAAGCGACAGAACTGTTAGGCTTTGGGATCTCAACATGAGGACTGCTGTTCAGACAATGACTAACCATAGTGATCAGGTCTGGGGGGTTGCATTTCGACCACCTGGTGGGGTTGGCGTGCGATCTGTTCGACTTGCTAGTGTGTCTGATGACAAGAGTATCTCCTTGTATGACTATTCTTGAATCAGACCGGATGGCAAGGGCTATTTGTGGTTTTTTAGAAAGATCTTGAGCTGTTGCCTAGACTATTCGTTTTACTTCTTCATAAAGCTACTTGTCTTTTCAGTTGTTATAACAAGGAGATTCAATGGCAGTATTTTGTTGTGAACTTATAACCAATGTTCGTTTGCTATGTAGATTTGGAATCAAGGGCAATAGACCCCAATTTTTTATTAGAGGAAAAGAAGAGCAACAGAACCTAAAAAACCCAGAAATGGAATTGAAAGCAGTAATCTACAACGTTATTACACTTTAGACTTTGGAGCACTATTTAGTAAATAATCTTTGAGTACATCCATGACACTTCCAAAATCAGCCTTCACTTGAACAGGTGGGTTAGCAAATTGGCAAGCCATGTCTGGGATTTCCTTGGAATGATAATCAATTTTGGATTGTGTGAACTTCAGACCATGAGCAGTACTCACCACCACTGTCCGATCAGTTGGTCCGATGATCCCTTTGTTTCTCAGCTTGATTAAAGCAGTTAGTGCAACCCCAGTGTGAGGACAAATGAACATCCCAGTAGAATCAGCTTGTGCCATTGCATCCATAAGTTCCTCCTCGGTTGCTTCCTCAACAATGCCATTTGAATTCTGCAAAGCGTAAACAGCTCGATCTATAGAAACCGGATCTCCAATCTGAATGGCGGAAGCAAAAGTTGAACTTGCTTTCACAGCCTTGAAATCTTTCCAACCAGATTTGTAATGTAAATACAAAGGATTTGCATTGGCTGCTTGAGCACAAACAAGCCTTGGAATTCTATCAACAAGGCCAAGTTCTTGACACATCTTGAAACCTTTGTAAAATGCATAAATGTTACCAAGATTTCCTCCAGGAACAATCACCCATTCAGGTACTCCCCAATCAAATTGCTGTAGAATTTCAATAGCTGCTGTTTTTTGTCCTTCAAGTCTCAAACTATTCAAAGAATTAGCTAAATAAATTGGCAATTCTGCTGTAACTTCTCTTATTAACTTCATACAGCCATCAAAATCTGTGTCTATACTCAACACAAAAGCTCCATTAGCAATGGGTTGAACAAGCTGTGCCATGGAAATCTTGTTTGCTGGAAGGAATACAATGGAAGGAATCCCTGCAGAAGCACAGTAAGCCGATAATGCAGCCGATGTATCGCCGGTCGACGCACAACCGACTCCGACGACAGGCCGTTTCAATTTCCTTAACCGATTCACTTGGCTAACCAAAACAGTCATACCCAAATCCTTGAAACTCCCAGTATGGCTAATCCCACAATGTTTGACCCATAAATCATTCATACCCAGAAACTGTTTGCCAAAACGCTCAGCCCAAAACAAGTTCGAGTTACCTTCGAAAGCGCTGACGATATCGTCGGGATCGATCTCCGGCAACACCCATTCCTTCTTACTCCAAACGCCGGAACCATAAGGCCACGTAGTTTTCCCCACGCGCGAATCGAAGAGGTTTCGCCAATACGCGCCGTCATATTTCTTCAATGCCTCCATGTCGTGTTGAATGTCGAGTAACCCACCAGATCGGCTTCGGTAAACGATCTCGTCCAGAGAGTAGCACTCAGTGGAGTCGGGGCCAGCGTTAAAAGGGACGTACTTGGCCGAGAAGTTGCTCCGATCTTCTCCGGAGGCAGCACGGTGGCGACGGGCTTCATCTTTGATGTTCTCGTCAGCAGAACGGCGGTTCTTGAGAGTGGACAATGGGGGAGAGCCGTTAGTGGGTGGAGGGGGAGAAGAATCGGAGGTAGCTTTAGGGATTCTGAGAATGGGGTTGCGGAATTTCGGGGTGGATTGGAGCTTGGGGTTGCGAGAAGGAAGAGAAATGGTGGGGTTGAAGAGGGAGGAGGTAGCCATTGTTGGGAGTGAAGGTTTTTGGGTGAAGAGATGGAGGAGGCAGCGGCGGCGGTGGTGATGGCTTTCTTCTTGTGTAATGGTTGGAAGGGAAACAAACAGGGCTTCTTTGATTATTATAACCTTCACAGTCTTCTAACCTACTGATTAATATATTCAATTATTAACTATTGTTTTTACATCATAAATAGAATGAAAAAGACTGAAAATAATCCAAATATTTAAGAAAAATTTCAAAAATAACAAAAAGGTGACTATCTATATCTATCTATTATAGATACTGACATTTTGTTGTATCTATAAACAGAAAAAAATTTACTTTTTAGTATTTTTAATGAATATATGCATTCACTTATTGTGTTTTAAGTTGTAACCATGATTACAACATAAAGCTAATTGAATCCTTAAATTTTAAAAAATTTGTATTTTTACTTCATAAATTTTTTAAAATATAATGACAAAACTGTTGAAAATATAACTGTTTCCACGATATTTCGAAGAAATTTAGTTCATGAAATTAAATTTTGTATATTGATTTAATTTGTATGATGTTGTAGATACAATTTATAATATTTATTTCTCTCTAATACAAATTAAAACTTAGAACTTCTTAATATTCGGTTTTCACCAAATTAGTTGCAAGTCAATTTGAGCTTCGATTTTCTAAAATTCAAGGAAAGTTTGATATTAAGTTTTAAGAAAGTTTGATTTTCCAAGTCACATCTTGAGAGGTTCAGAGCTTCAATTCTTCCTTCAACCAAATATCCCTCAAAATGAATGGGTATTCCTTCAACCAAAGATCCCTACAAATGAATGAGAATGTTTTCCTTTAGGGTCTTTAACTAATATGACCTAAGTTGCTATATGATATTACATGAAAGACTCAAATTTATAATAAATTTCACATATGTCTTAAATGAGCCTATATATTACATCAATGTATGACTCAAATTACTTTAATACCTATTTCTATTATTTAATTAATTTAAAACAAAAATATAAATGGAAAATTTCGTGGGTTACGGTTTTGGAAAGAATTGGATGATTTAAAACAAAAATATAAATGAAAAATTTCGTAGGTTACGATTTTGGAAATAAGTGAAAATATTTAATACTTTTCTTCTATGGAAATCGTGGTCTACTCCTTCCATTATATTCGCAGAAGCCAACGTGGGTTACAATTTGTACTAAGAAATTTGAGAGATTTCGACAGTGAAGAAAAAGACGTCCGACGGCCGGAAAATACATAACTTTTCCGATAGAATCGATTAAATAGGCAAACAAACGAAAATGTAGTTTTGAACGTGATACATTTTAGGGTTTATTGAGTTTCAAAGTAATTAAAATTCTTGCATTGTGATACATTTTAGGGCATAACGAAAACGTACTCTATGTTTATTTAACTTACATTATGATTTAATTTACATATGTAACAAAAACTTATTGTGTTGATTTAAAATGCATTATGGTTTACATATGTTAAATTGTAGTTAATTTTGTAAAATTTTATTTAAATGCACTGTCGAAAATGATTAGAATAAGTGAAAGATGTCTTGTGTCGAGGAGTAGGAATGTATATTTAATATTAACTGTTGTAAGATGCTAATGTTTTATATGTATATTACTTGTTCCATAAGTATATATACATAATCATAATCACCAGAGAGGAGCTGAAAAAAACAATACAATTAATGTATGTATAACATAAATGTTTTAAATATAGAACATAATATATTTTATATACCATTATAAGATTGCATGAATAATCCGGGAAGAGAAAGAAATTTTTGCTTACAAGCAAGTTGTGAGGAGGAGCTTGAGGAGAAGAAATCAATCATCAAAGGTAATAAGGTCACTACTCACAACAAAATTTGGATTCGCAGAGCCAAAAAAAAAAATTAGAACTCAATAGTCAACCATTCGAAGGACCAAGTTTCAATTGTTATCACAAGGACTTTAGAAATTTGAAGTTGAATAGAATATATTTAACGTTGAAGGTTATGTGTTGAAGTAAAAATTAGGTTTTTTGAAAACTTTATGTGTAATTTATGTTATGATGAATTGTTCTGTTTCTAGTATTATGGAAACATTGAAACATTATATGCATATATTTTTAATATGATACAGTATATTATACTATCGTGTTCATTATTTCGAAAATTTTATGAGATATTGGTTTAATGGAGATGAAATGGTCACTAGGTATATTATAAGTATATTTGGAATAAGAAAGTGTACATTACAGACATAAATGTTATGATCAATAATGTTGTGTTTCATGAGTATAAATTTTAGTCATGGTGTGTATTTTATAACTAAAGGTTTATGATAAATATATATAGTATATGACGTTAGTAAAAATTAATTAAATTTGATGATGTTATAGGAATGTTATTTATGTTAACAAAAACACAAATGATATATTCTCTAGTATTTGTATGAAAAATTGTATGAATGAATAAAACATATCAAAGAGTATTTTTTTGCAGTATATTTGTTATAATATGGTGTATATTAAAGATGAAAATTTCTTACTGTAACATAAAACACAAACATTAATGATCATAAACATTGTTGTAAATAAGATGAGGTATATATATACTAAATCACATAACAAATCTATAATAACTTACAGATATATTAAAGTATATATTAATCATTTAAAATATATACAAAGCCATAGTATGTATGTATGATATACTCACTGTATATTAGAGATACATTGAGAATGTGTTGTTTACTACTGTTATCGTAATATTTACTAGATAAACATATAATTTAAACTAATATTCTGTCAGAATTATGTAGTTTATATGATAAACAAAATAATGAATGGAAAAGTTCAAACGCCGTACTGTACATAATTATATATGTGATATTGTATATATGTATAAACAATATCTAGGTAAAGTATGAAATTTGAAGAAAACGAAAACGAAAGTAATTGAGGAAGACAAGTAATCAGAAGTTTAAAGAAAACGAAATATCGAAATAAACTAAAGAACGATATTAAAACCAACGGAATTGATGAAAGAAATAACCAAAATTGAATTATGAAGAAGTCGAAGTCTTCCTCAACGTCAGAATTTTTTTCACTTAACGGGTGATGAAAATAATGAGATAATGTTATATTTAATTATTAAATTATTCCATATTTAGAAAATATTTTATTTTATATTAAATTAATAAAATATTTCTAATTAATTTCCATAATAAAGTTATACATTAATTAATAGACCAAATAAGGAAGTTATCATTTACGTAATAAATTGAGTATAATATAAATAAGGAAATAATTTGAATTGAATTTTAAAAATTATATATAATTAATAATTATGATAAGGTTATAATTATCCTAAAAATATACGAAAATCTAATCAAGAAAATAAATCATAATTTAGGACATTTGTAAAATTTTCGAGTAGATTTAGGTCTTTTGTCTAAATCTTTCTTTCCTTTATATAAAATCTTCATGGGCTTTATGTGGGCTTGAGCCCATTTACTTGTCGGGCTTGAGTTTGGACTCATTTATTTGTTGGACTTGGGTTTGAGCTCATTATCCTTTTTGGCCGAATTTTTATATCAAGGACTTGAATGAAGTTGGATATGAGAAAACTTAACTATCCAAACCCAATTATATTATGAATATCACAACTTTACTGTGATTAAGTAACAGAATTTAATTGACCGAAATTTCTTGCTCAACAATAACAAAATATCAGTTTCTAATGGACATTAATAGAAGTCTATCAATGTCTATTAAATGCACTAATAGACATTAATAGAAGTCCATGTCTATCATATGCACTAATAATAAAATATGAAAGTTTGCTATATTTTGTAAATACGTTGGTTTATTATGTTATATTTGAAAATGCCTCATTTTTTATTTTCAGAAATAATTATTTGGTATTTAAAATTAGAAAATCAATGGTTTTAAAGAGGATGTGATTTTTAAAAAAAATTATACTTCTAATTTAAAATGTAATATAATTATTTAAAACAAAAGTATGAAGCTCAAGAGATCTTTTAAACTTATTTTTAAAAACGCAAAAACTAAAAAGATATATTTTCAAAAAGCGAGACTAAAAATGTACATTTTAAAAACTTAATATTATTCAAAACTTGTGAACTATAAAAATAGTTTTCTCTAATAAAGTATCTTCATCAACTCCATTTAAAACAAATTTCTTCAAAAAAAAATAGTCATTAAAAATATGGGTGTTTTATACTATTTGTTTTACTAATATAGAAAACGAACAATTTGATTATCTCACCTCACATGTTAAAAAAAAAAAAAGCACATATATAAATTATGATGTTCGCCAATGTTTCTTCAAGCCCATATAGTTATTTACCGTTCATATTGCAATAATCTAAGCAAGAACTATATCATACATTCTTAGGCTAATGAGTAACAAAGCAAAATCTTACAATCATTAATATATTTGTGTGGATTAATCCAACTTTTCACACTTTGCTTGCAAATATGAAAATGTGTAATATTCAAACAACTCAATCCAATTCAATTCAATTTAAATAATGCTTGATTATATTTAATTGAGTTTATAACTCAACTACGTAACTACCTATTCAATATATAAACAAAATTATATTTGCACCCATCAAATTGAGTAATCAATTTGAATCTACTTCTAAATATATAGATATTTTTATCGACATGTTAGATGTTTTAAATTTCCAAGATTTTTTTAATCGATTCAACTTATGAGAGATACCTTTTGTTTAAAACAATTGTAGAAGTGGAGAATCGAACTTCCATTTATACGATGAATATTATGTCAATTATTGTTGAGCTTTGGCCCCTGACACGTGCATGTATGAGATTTAAAACAGCAAGACCTGTTTAAAAGACAATCTGATAACAAAAATTTGAACACAACCAATGAAATAGAAAATAGAGTTGTATTTGGTGACATCTACGTAAAATTGGATTGTTATTTAAACAATTGTTCGAGATGTATTTCATGATATATTTATAAATCATAAAACTAGTTGTTGCTAAATATCAAGTTGAATATAAACTATAGTTAATTATTTTTTTAGTGCAAAATTAGAGACAAAGCAAATCATACATGTCACGTCTTGTTTCAAATTACTTAACTAAAAACCACGCAACATAAATTAAATCAGTAAACTTCTCTTATTAATTACAACCCAACAATTTCTACAACAAAATGGAACATGATACAATTTTTTTTTTTTTAACAAGAATTAAACAAAGAAATGTCGAAAGTCTTCAAAGTCTTCAACCTTCAACGATCGTTTAGGTTTCCAGTCCGATCGTGTAACTCCCTGATCGATCACTTACCCTTTCAAACACGATCGCTTAGTTACCGGAACGATCACTTAGCTTTGATTGCTTACTTGTCTAGTCGATCACTTACCTTTTTAAACAATTGTTTACCTCGTACAACATGGGGAGGACAAACTTAAAACGTAAGTCAAAAGACTCAGTGAGTGATATTTTTTAAAACCTTTTAGGAATACAGCTTATAAAATCATTTCGTTTAACATAGGCTCACTGCCTAAATTCAATAACACATTTCAAATTATAAATACACATTAGTTTCATTTATTTCTTTCACCAAGACATGAACCATTCTCGTGCATGAACTACTGTGATAGCCTTTTCATCAACAACATCATTAAGAATTTCTCGATTATTTCCTTGTTGCTCAAGCTTCCTAGCCCAATACACATCTTCTATGCATTGTCACGCCTCATTCCACCAATCAGGCTTTATCTACATGACTGCCTTTACTCATTATGTGCAAGTAACAGCTAGCTCGTTGATAGAAAAAGGACTAATGGTTTGTACATAATTTCACATTCATTTGCAACACATAAAACATAATACAAGCTTTCATTCAAAATCTCTTTGCAAACATTCATATATGAAATATCAATACAAATCAATATACGATTAGAAGAAAGCTTGTAAAATCTAATAACATTTTAGAAAACCACTCACTATCCAAATTCCCTTTCTCAAAATGTCTAGCCCTCCCCTGCAATGCATCTAATCTCTTAGCTTTTTTCTTTGTAAAATATCAAATTAATCATAATTTCTTTGTGCTTCTTCTCTTATTTATATTAATCCCAAGTTGGATTAGTCATTCTTTAAACTCCTATAATTTCGCCAGTTTTTGCTTAACTAAATTTTAAGTTTTCTTCTGCAAGGACACCTGAAAACACTCGACTGATTTAGTTATTAACATTAAGAACCTCTTTAATTTCCTACACGTTCGTTTATCATTCTACACAACCGTTTAATCTTTTACACGATCGTTTAATATGTTACACGATCGTCTATCTTCTTATACGATCGTTCAGTCTCTTATGCAATCGTTCTATCTCTTTTACGATATATTTTATCCTCATTTCTATTTTCTTACACAATCATCTAGCTTGTCTTACACGATGGTCTAACTTGTCTTACATGATCGTCTAGCTCATTTTATATTATTGTATAACTTGTCTTACATGATCGTTTACGTTCTTATACTATTATTTACCAAATCATCTTTTATTCAGGAACGAGTCTCACAATACACAAAGAGTAGAATTCCTCCAAAATGAATGTCTTCAAGCCAAACAACAGAACAATCACCATTTTTAGCATGAACAACTGAATCATGGGCAACAAAGTTGTTCTTGGAATTAACCAATAGATGGCCAAAACCAGAAGTGTTGTAGAACAACGAAGATGAAAGTCACGAATAGAATCAACAAACACTTGAACTTCATTCTCACCATGATTTTTCTACCAATAGTAATTTCCAAACGATATGTACCTCATCATTAATTAATTTATGAACATGCTTAAGCATCAGATTTACAATGTTACATATAATTTAAATCCAACAACAAATGAATTGAATCCGTAACATGAAATGTCATATTTATCAACGATTTTATTAATATACTTCTACAATATAAAATTTTCAAATTAAATCCATAAGTAGATTAGAAACATAAAACAGAATCTAGAATGCGTCTTTTACCTAACATAATATTTTAAGTAAGAAAAATCCATTCGAGGTTGAATAGATGATGAAGAATGACCTAAATAAAAGAATATTGGATAGGAGAATGTTTGTATGCAATAGAAAGAAAAGGGAAAAAAGAAATAAATTTTAGAGAAAAATGTGACCAAAATTATCACCAACCATTTCTTATTCTTAACATTCCCCACTAATATCAAGGTGTGACAACCAATGATTCTTAGGCATCACATTGGAGTGACGTCAAATATTCCCTTTCCCAATTCCTTTTTATTTTAAATAATCTTAAAAACAATTTAATTTTATAAATATTTAATTTATTTTTAAACATAACAAATTTTTACTTTTTTGTTTGTAATAAATTACGATAGATTTATGTAGACATTTATCACTTTTCTGGATTTATCTCAAAAGTACAATTTTGTTATATTTGTGAATATTTTCTAACAATTTTCTAAAAGTTAAAACCATAAATTTGATTGAATTGCTCTAGAAAAATTAGAATTGAGTCGTTGTCATTGAAAACAATACTTATTGTAAGAATTATTTATGGAAAGTCATTGTAAAACATAAACATAAGAATGTGTATGAAGTTTTATCAACTCAAAATGATTAGATTCTAACTTCTTAAAGTTGTAGTAATTGATTTTTTTAAATAAATCAAATCATATGTACAAAATTTATATACTTACTTAGACCATTTCTAAAAGATTAAATCATTAAATTATTCGAATTTGAGAAAATAACAAATAAATAATTTATTCATTTAGCTATTTTAGTATATAAAAAAGTTCAAATTATTTTTATATGGATGCAATTTTTATAAGCAATATGTTTGATTTGTTATAATTCAACAATGCAAGTGTAGGTAAAATTGCGTATGTTTTAGTAGACAAGACACTCTTATTATATTAGAGTTCGATGATTTGATTCTTTATCTACATTTTGATTGGAAAAAATGTATAAGAGTTAAAATTTCAATATTTAACTTTGAAATAAATACATTAATAATTACACCATCTAATTTTCATTGTAGCACGTTTAAAATATATCATACTTCCTTTACACCATTGCTATCGAACGACTTATAATCAGTTTAGTAAATGTTTAAACTGACATCGACATCGATGAGTAAAGGTTGATCGGTCGGATCGGTTTAACACTTAGAAATACTTTTTAAAAATTTTCGATTTAAAACTTTTTAAAACCGATATCTTTCGTTTTCTGACCGACCGACTGACTTGAGTTTCTAAAAAGACCCATAACTAGAAAGTAAAAATAAAATAAAAATGGAATGGCAAATGTGGTAAATAAAAAGTGAAAAAAAGGGCAAAGACATTAGGGCCGTTGATTAGCTCTCTAATGTCGGATTAAGTGCATAATTATGAGTAATTGAGACATACAGTATGTGGAGGCCACGAATGTTGAACCAGCGCCAGCTGAGCTCTCAGCCAATTTTTTTTAACTTTTAGAGAGAGAAAACTTAGGGAGAGACCCCTCTTCACCAGAGAAGCAGCTTCAACCTTTTTTGCCTTCGTTTATAAACAATCTCATCTCACTTTTCTACAGAGAGAAAAAGGAGGAAGAAGAAGCTTTGAAAATAGGGGTAACCCACCAAAAATTAGAAAGAAAACGAGGAAAAAACAACTTCCTTCTAGGCAGCTTTGTTTGGCTTTCTTTTATTCTTCAAAGTTGCCAATTCAATCTTCTGTATTTGTTTCGTCAATATTTGGTCTTCCTGTTTCTTACCCATCAACGATTTCAATCCGATCTAACTCGGTTGCGTTTCTCTCGGATGAGTTTGCGGCTGAGGAAGATCTTTTGAGGGATTTTTATTGATACCCTTTTGTGAACTTCAGCTTTGGTGGCGTTGTTTTTGGCTATTTCAGCTGTTGAAGCTTTGTGAGTACTTGTTTGTTTGCTCCGATCTGGGTCACCGAGTCTTTGTTCCTTTTGACCCTTTTCTTAATTGGATGAGTTAACACGGAAGATCTCTGTTTACAATCACCATGGTAACTTCAATGATTTTTTTTATATTTGTTTTGTTTACATTGTAATTTTATGGATTTAATCGGCTCCATGACCATTTTGACTTCATTTCTTTGTATATGGGTGGATAGCTTGCTATTTTTAGCTGTTCCGACAATTAAGTTGAATTTGGATTTTGAAGTTGTAATATTGGTAGGATTTTCAATGGAATGTGGTTTTAACGCCATTTTTTTCTTCATTTGAGCTCAAACTATATTTGGCATTCATGCTGGTCTCATTTCCATTTTTCCAGAGCATGGGTAGGAATGATTGTAATTATGGGTTCAACTTAGTACATTAAATAGACTGAATTTTAATATGGAATACCTCTGAAAATAAACTGAACTGGAGAATGAAAGCAATACCAACCTGTTTATTAGCCAATTCGACCAAAGAAACTGTTGGTTCAGTGCATATTTAGATATTGTACTTCACATTGGCCTGTAGTTTCCTCCCTTGATTCTATGTACAAACGGAGTTTCCCTTGTTAGGCATTTGTTGGTGGATGACATGTACATAGAGTCAAGCATTTTACCCTTTAGTTTTTATTAGAAGGTGCATGCGCTTAAATACAGTCATTTTAAAGTTAGTAAGATACCAGTGGAAAAGTATGAATGATTGCACAAATGCTTATGAGGGGGAAAGGGGGAAACTTGAAATTTTTTTTGTCGTGGTACTGCATGGATATTTTTTAATTTAGTAAGGATTTATCTTGGCAGTGAATCGAATAATAGTTGGTGTGCTCCTTCTTGTAGAAAGTCTAGGTCGAGTGCCTCCTAGTCGAGTTTTTGTTGACTGTGGCAATCATTTAGTTTTCTCCACGCTTTTTATGTCAAATGATCCAGTTTGAGGTACAAAGTAGGGGTGTAAATGAGTTGGGTTAGGGAGACTTTTTGGACCAACCCGAACTTTTGGGTTGGTCAAATTGACAACCCAAATAACCTAAAGAAAATCTTCAACCAACTTGGGTTGTCGGGTTATTTATTTATTTTATTTTCTTTTCTTTAAATATATTATTTATTTACTCAAGATACTTAAATTTGTCTACAACACATTTTAATAACTAAAATTTCATAAAAACTCAAATGTTAAATATCAAAATTCAACATATCTATTACAAATGTAAAAAAAAAACTTCACAAAATATGTATGAATTATAATATTTATAAGTTGTAATATATATTTTAATACTATTAGAAATTCGGGTTGAGTTAGGTCAACCTAGATTTTGAAAAATGTAACCCGAACCCAATCCAACCCGAAAAAAAACATAAAAAATTCAACTCAACCCAACCCAAAATAAAAACTAACTCAACCCAACCCTTACAATTTGGGTTGGGTAGTCCGGGTTGTTCCGGTTGTTGGGTTATTTGAACACCTCTAGTATGGAGTGATTGCTTTGGAGTTAGGTTCATTCATATCAGTTGATCTTGAGTAACGTAAGTATAATATTCTGTTAGTGGTCACAAATGGGTTTGAAACTTGACCTTTTTGTTGTATAACCTATTCATTTTGTTAAGTTGGAACGTGTTCCAATTCTATAATAACATTTATCATCTACTACAATTGCTATTACAGTTCTTCCTGGTGATGTTTCCATTCATTATTATGATCCTCATCTGTATGCCCTGTTCTATCATTAAACTTATGATTACTTAGGCATTTAGAGGGGGTTCTGCGGGATTGATCTTTTTGGGGTGCCCTTCAGCAAAAAAAAGAAAGATTCCTTAGACATTACTCCTTGTTTCTTATGTAGTGTGAATGCATGTGTCATTCATAAGATTCATCAAAACATTGAAAAAATGAAAAATTAGAAAAGAGGAGGAAATAGCCAAGAGAGGGTACTTCAGTTGGTATCTGCTATCTATCAAAGAAGCAGTATAGTTACAGAAAGAGTACGTTAAATGGAAGTGAGCAAATCAACAATATCCCAAAATTCTGACCACTCTTTTGCCCAATTCAAAGAAAATTCTTGAGTTCCCCTCTCCAAATTGTGCACAGAGATAGACTACCTAAGACCGTAAGATTGTAACTTGTCAATGCTGTAAGGTAGCTAGTCAATGCACAAATTAAAATTTCTGGAGAAGCACCTATCCATGCCAAACTCTTTGAATAACCTCTTGTGTCTCATTTCAGTATGCTAACAAGAGAAATAAATTTCTTCTATTTCCTGAATGCCCCCATTTCAATTGGAAAAATTAAGAACTTTCACTATACAACCAGATGTAGCAACCAAAAGTCTGAGATATGAGAAGTCCCCTTGCTACTTCTAAATCTGTGTTAGAATCTAAGGATCTGCTGAGTCTCCTTGCTATCTTATAAATTCTTAGCACAAATATGGACTGCATGCAGATAACTTAAAACTAGGAATCTGTTTTGAAATCGGTTAGGGGTGTTTCAGCTACCCATATCAAGAATCTACATAGAAACTCAACTTTTGTTTGGGTATTCCAGTCTTCCGTAGGCTCCAAGTCATTGGTTTGTCAGAATGCATTTGAATTCTTTGCATTTATAGTCTAGTTCTCCTTTTATATGTATTCTTTCTGTGAAATCCATCTTATTCAGTTTCATGCTCCATATAGTTCTGTTGTTTATATTTGGATGAAGGAAAAATTAATGTTTAATCTAGTTTTTTGAGTTGCGTATGTTTATTGAATTGCATGTTACTTATCTTGGAACACTAACACTTCCTTTTGCTGCTTTTCTTTAAATAGAGTGGACCAGTTAACATCATTGTAGGTTCGCATGTCTGGATCGAAGATCCAAAACTAGCTTGGATTGACGGTGAAGTTTTCCGCATCAATGGCGAGGAAGTTCATGTTCGGACTACCAATGGGAAAACAGTGAGTCAGGCACTCAGCATATGAATAATTTCCATGCCAGTGTGTCTTTTCAGATGATGCATGCCATAAATTAAAATTTTAGTTTCAATATTAAATTTAACGAATAATAGTTAATATCATTTGCGGCATCTTACCAGGAAGTTTAAGCGTGAATAGATGACCATTGACTTATATGCATTTGATCTGTTCTCCATTACTTTTCCTCGAAATGATGATTTCCTAGATGAAATAATAAATGATTTTGACGCATCATAGTCAGTAGTCAAACTAGTACCATTGAACTGAATCCAACTGATACTTGACTATTAATTGCAGGCTGTTGCCAATATATCAAAGATATTCCCCAAGGATACCGAAGCACCTGCTGCAGGTGTCGATGACATGACAAAGCTGTCATACTTGCATGAGCCTGGAGTTCTGAGCAACTTGGCGACCAGATATGAACTCAACGAAATATATGTAGGAAACTGTCATCTTTTCTTCTTGTGCATGCAGTAAGAATACTTTCAGATGTTAGATCTTTGAATTAATTGCATATTATACCTCTGACATCCCTGCAGACATACACTGGAAATATACTTATTGCAATAAATCCATTCCAAAGGCTACCTCATCTTTATGATACTCACATGATGGAGCAATACAAAGGAGCTGGATTCGGAGAACTGAGTCCTCATGTCTTTGCAGTTGCTGAAGTGGCATACAGGTAATCTTTGGAGGGGGAGGGAGGTGGGATAACAGAAAGACATGATTTATTTTAATTTTTAAGTAGATTAAGTAACAATTCAATAGATTTGGTCTTCTTTAGGCTTTGGTTGTTGCAAGGCCTATGATTTCTTGGTCTAGTTGTTCTTTAGTGGGCAGACTAGTGCTGCCATGTAGGCATTTCACACTGTCATTCTTTATAAACCATGACACCTCCTTAAGTTGAATTGAAAAAGAGACCAAAAGAATGAATTTGGACAAAAACTTTTCATCATTCGTAATGCTATTATTAACACATACACATCTTATGTTCTTTATTGTTTTCTAAAATTTGTCATATTTATGGAATGTACTTCCTGGTATATGTTAGCAAGGTTTTTTAAGTTAAACATTTGATTGTTTTGTCAGAGTCGGGATGGCAGGAGAATTTTTATTTAGAGTAAAAATGCTGTCAACCATGTGTTTTCTCTGCCATTTTGGTTTTACTAGCTTCTTCTATCCATTACAGAGCAATGATTAATGAAGGAAAAAGCAATTCAATTCTAGTTAGTGGAGAAAGTGGTGCTGGTAAGACCGAGACCACGAAGATGCTCATGCGGTATCTTGCATACCTTGGAGGTCGGTCTGGAGTGGAAGGGCGAACTGTTGAACAACAAGTCCTAGAAGTATGATAAGGATCTTTTTATTATAATTTTAAGCACGCCAAAGTTTATATTTTCTATGCAGTATAGAGATCTACTTGCATTCCATAACTGAAGCCTGTGATGATTATTATTCCTTTTCATTTCCTCCCAGTCCAATCCTGTCCTTGAAGCATTTGGCAATGCAAAAACTGTTAGGAACAACAATTCAAGGTGAGCGTTTCTAAATGGAAGAATATGTTTGAATCTATTGAGTTGGATGTAAAGTTAAGATGAGTTCATGCTGAGAAAACAAATAGAAATATCTCAAGAAATAATTATCTTCACAGATGATTTTTTTGATGAAATTATCTTCACAGATGATAGCAAATTAATTTTGGGACCTCTATGAAATCATTCAGTTTTCTATTCTCACATTTGGTTTTTAGCAAGGTTCATGTTCATGATATATGAAATTATAATTGTCTACTTCTCACATGTCCAATGATTTGTGAGAAAAGGAAAACAAAACTTTATAATCATTTCTATGATCAATGATTATTGGTAGTTGGTTTTAACCAAGCCTTGAAACTCCATATATCTTCACTGCTTCATTATCACTGAATGCTCTCATGCAAGAGACAAAATGCTCTTAAATGCCAACTACTTACTTAACTTGCTCAAGAAGTTTATCTGATAGTTGATAATTTTGGTTTTAAATGCAGTCGTTTTGGTAAATTTGTTGAGATCCAATTTGATAAGAGTGGGAGAATATCTGGGGCAGCTGTCCGAACTTATTTGCTTGAAAGATCTCGAGTATGTCAGATCTCGGATCCTGAGAGAAATTATCATTGCTTTTACCTTCTCTGTGCAGCACCTCCTGAGGTACAATTATCAACTTTAAAATTGTAAATCATTCACATGTAATGGACTGATTTGTTAGTAGTGATGGTAGCTTATATACCTGATTCTAATCAATGGATTGACAAAAATCAGGAAAGGGAGAAGTATAAGTTAGCAGACCCTAAATCGTTCCACTACTTAAATCAATCTAAATGCTTTGAGTTGGATGGAGTGAATGATGCCCATGAATATCTTGCAACCAGAAGGGCTATGGATGTAGTTGGAATCAGCGAAGAGGAGCAGGTTGATTTTCAGTAATTTTTTGTGTTGTTGTGGTGCGTCATGTTGCATCAGAATTTTGATAACGAGTAATTCATTTCAGGAAGCAATTTTTAGGGTTGTAGCTGCAATTTTACATCTTGGAAATATTGAATTTGCAAAGGGAGAGGAGATAGATTCTTCAGTCATTAAGGATGTAAAATCCAGATTCCATCTTAATACCACTGCCGAACTGCTTAAGTATGTTTTCTGAAACTTCTACTTAAGTTGTTTTAGTCATTATTAATACTTCAAAAGCTATCATTTTCTAAATGTTTAATTTAGGTGTGATGCAAAGAGTTTGGAAGATGCACTGATTCAACGTGTTATGGTAACGCCAGAAGAGGTTATAACTCGAACTCTTGATCCTGTGGCTGCTTTGGGTAGTAGGGATGCCTTGGCTAAAACGATTTATTCACGACTCTTTGATTGGTAATGTCTCTTGTCTCGAGATTTGGTTTGGATCCTTGGGTCCTTCCTTTTATGCATTTTTTTCTGCCTCGTTTCTTATTCTCTGTCTATTCTTCAATCCATATGGATGATCAATCAACCTAGAAAGATCTTTCAAAGTTTTGCTGTAAATGTATTAAATGCTTCTTCATTCTTTTTGAAACCTTTCCTGTAGGCTTGTGGAGAAGATCAACAATTCCATTGGGCAAGACCCAAATTCTAAATCATTGATTGGAGTTTTGGATATTTATGGATTTGAGAGTTTTAAATTCAACAGGTAATGGTCACATTCGAATTCCTTAGTTAAATCATATATATTTTCTGGCAATTGATTAATATTTTTTTTATTTAATAGTTTTGAACAGTTCTGCATCAATTTCACAAATGAAAAACTGCAGCAACATTTCAATCAGGTTGGTTGACTTGGATCTGTAAGCTTCACTTTAAGACATTTTTTACTTACTTGCTCAATTGTGTATATGCAGCATGTTTTTAAAATGGAGCAGGAGGAATATACCAAAGAGCAAATCAATTGGAGTTATATTGAGTTTGTTGACAACCAGGACGTGTTGGATCTGATTGAAAAGGTTTTGAGCTCTTCTTCCCCCACCCACCCCACTGTTATTATTTATCATTTTGCAGCTATTCTGATCATACGTCTAAGATCTTAATATTTATGCGAAATTATGTTTTGATGTGAATGAGGGATTTTTAATAAAGCACTCATTTCTTTTATTTGCCAAGTACAAGATTTAAGTAATTAAAATACAATTCTTTATTCACAGAAACCGGGAGGAATTATCGCACTTCTGGATGAGGCCTGGTATGGCAGCTAATATTTTATCAGTATAAACTTTTCAATGTTTCATTTACTCCCTCAAAATATTTATAATTCTTCCTTCCATTCTCACGTTCCTTTTTTATTTTTTGCTCCAATCAGCATGTTTCCTAAATCTACACACGAAACATTTGCTCAGAAGTTATACCAGACTTTCAAGAACAACAAGCGCTTCATTAAGCCTAAGCTATCGCGTACTAGTTTTACAATATCTCATTATGCTGGGGAGGTGAAATATATTAAGCTTATTTCTTAGTTTCTTATGCTCCAGGCTCAAATGCACCCCCTCTCAATTTTTTGTTTAAAAAAACTGCTTCAGGTGACTTATTTGGCAGATCTATTTTTGGACAAAAACAAAGACTACGTGGTAGCAGAACATCAGGCCCTCTTAACAGCTTCAAAATGCTCCTTTGCGAGAGCTTTATTTCCTCCTCAACCAGATGAAACATCAAAATCCTCAAAATTTTCTTCCATTGGTTCACGTTTTAAAGTAGGTTTTACTGCTTTACTTCTTTTTTTTTTTTTCCTTTTCTAACTGGAAGTTCATGTTATGTTGTGGGTTAGGTATAGTTTGACAAAGTACTGATGTTTTCACATTCTTAATTATGCAGTTACAACTTCAATCCTTAATGGAGACCTTAAATTCAACAGAACCTCACTACATCAGATGTGTAAAGCCAAATAATGTGCTCAAGCCTGCTATTTTTGAGAATTCAAACGTTATCCAGCAATTACGTTGTGGTGTGAGTATACAGTGTCCAATTGGCTTTGTTGTGCACCTATACTATATCTGGTTTTATCATGTCAAAAAAATTAGCGATGGTTTATCATAGCCTTTTTGTTAATTTTATGTGGTTATTCCATACAATTTAGGGTGTTCTCGAAGCAATTAGGATCAGCTGTGCTGGATATCCTACCAGAAGAACATTTTATGAGTTCCTCCTACGTTTTGGGGTTCTTGCACCAGAAGTTCTGGATGGAAAGTAAGTTAACTTACCGCCCTATGTAACATATTTCTCTCTTAACAAAATTAAAGAAAAATGAGGGCTTGAAATAGGAGAGGTGAGACAAGTTTAAGTATTCTTTGTGTCCTGACAGTCTGATATTACTACCATATATGCAGCTATGATGACAAGGTAGCCTGCCAGATGATCCTGGATAAAATGGGTCTGAAAGGTTATCAGGTGATTTCATTATTGCTGTAAACTTGTATTTTTTAAGGTCCCTCGGCCATTGCTCTGGTTGGATTTGAAACCCATATCTCCAACACTACACCACACCTCCATACCTTTTATGAGATTACTTCTTGAAATCCAATGGGATTGATAGATTGAAGCAGTTGATTCAAATTATTTTGATAACTACGAATGCTCACATCTTTTGCTTATTTCAAATCATTGCTTTATTAATCAATCCCTCTTACTACAGCTGTTATGAGTTTTGGTTGGGTGATTGCCAAGTGGGGTTTGTTAATGTGCAGTACGGAAAACCTCATTCTTGTATTGTGTTTAACATTACATAATTTTTCTCAAACTTTGAATCTAATATCTAAGGTCCCAGATGCCTTCATTGGCATGGATATCCAAGTACTCAATTCTATTGGCATTGATAAATGTACTTGTTTGAGACTCAAGATCTCACTTGAAAGCTCCTGAGTGCTTTATAGTTTCTGAAGGTTTTGTGTATCTCCAAGATTAATTTATCGGTTCACTTGGTTGGGCAGATTGGTAAGACAAAAATATTCCTGAGGGCTGGGCAGATGGCCTCTCTGGATGCAAAGAGAACAGAGGTGCTTAGCAATGCTGCCAGAACTATTCAAATGCAAATTAGAACGTTTATTGCACGCAAGGAGTTTGTTGCCTTACGTAAAGCTGCTATACATGTGCAATCATTTTCTCGAGGTACTTTCTTAGTTTCTTGGACTGTCTCAGAAATACCGCATGCTCATTTCTTCTTAGTCTTTTTTCATTTTTAAAATATTCTTTAACATAGCAAGAAATCATGAAATTTTTATGAGTTCGTAGAGACTGAAGAAACTTTTGGCTTACATCGTTGATGGTCTCGGAATCTCGTGTTGTTATTTTTATAAATTGTTTGATCACTTGTTACCTGTGATCCTGGAAGTATGCCTATTGCGGTTGTCTGGAGTCTTAAGATATCTATTTTGGGATGTGATTGGGTTCTTCTTCATCTTGTTTTGTATTATTTTGATTTTTTGTTTTTGTGTTGTGAAAAATGAGAGTCCGAATCACTCTTTGGTTAATTGCTCTTCTTCTGGAAGTTCTTGGGAGAAACTCTTGTTGATATTCTGCCTTAGTTCATGATGCCTTCCTTTTCTGACAAGTTCTTTCAGATTGACCTCACTTTCTCCCCAAAGAACTGTTATTCTTCTGTGGCTGAGTTCTTGCACGATGGTAGGGGAAATGTTGAAGATGTTTGTGAGAAGGGGTTGATCTAATGTTCCTTGACGGGATGTTAACAATTATATTTTCTTCCCATTTGATAATTGTGGTTTAGGAGATGGTCCAATAGATCTCTAACAATTATCTAGCTACATATTTCATTGATATCTTGAAGTACGATACTAAAGAAGATCATATTAAGAGATAATTACAAAAAACACCTCCACTGACTAGTAAGGGTGTTTAAGATTATAATTACAAAGAGAAGATAACTTGCTGCCAGTGATAGTAAAAAAGTGGATTCAATAAAGAAGTTGTTCCATTAAGATTATGATTATTAGTATACTTTGTTTCCTACATAAAAAAAATGTCGCTTTATTATCTCAAAAAAAAAAAAAAAAAAAAAGAGAGAAAAAGAAGAAGTTGCCTTCTTCAATCTGAAAAAGTTATTTTTATCCCTCAATGTAAACATTTATTAATCCTCTTGATCAATGGTTTAAGATTTATGAAGTTAGTTTTTTTCTATTAAAACTCTTAACGTATGTTTGTTTCAAATTATAATTAGGTGTTTTGGCTCGAAAACTATTTGAGCAGTTGCGACGGGAAGCAGCAGTTTTAAAGATCCAGAAGTGTTTCAAGAGATATATTGCCAGGAAATCATACTTAGATTTGCTCTCATCTGCAATCAAATTGCAAACAGGGTTAAGGGCAATGAAGGCTCGTGATGAATTCAGATTCAGAAAGCGTACCAAGGCAGCAATTATCATTCAGGTGCTGTTTCTTGTTTGTTTTAGAGTAATTATTTGAAAATATAAAATCTAAAACTTCTAAGATTTGTAATTGAGAACTATATTCATTCTGCAACATTAAGTTTATCAAATCAGTTTGTAGTACCTAGATGTTGATTGGATTCTGATTTCTTTTGGTTGACTTGCAGGCACGTTTGCGTTGTCACATGGCGCATTCTTACTATACGAGACTCCAAAAGGCTGCATTATACACACAGTGTGGTTGGAGGCGACGAGTTGCACGAAAGGAGCTAAGAAAACTGAAAATGGTTCAAATACACCGTTTATTTTGACTTTGTTTTATATTTAGGACAATTTTTGAATCAAAGAAAGTTGTGGGAGGAATAAATTAAGGCACTCATATATGCTTTCTATGCACTTAGGCTGCAAGGGAAACTGGTGCACTCAAAGAAGCAAAAGACAAATTAGAAAAACGTGTAGAAGAACTCACATGGCGCTTACAACTTGAGAAGCGGCTGAGGGTATTTTCTTGATTACTTTCTTTTGTTCAATGTAATGTGTGGATCTGGGTTGGGAAACAAAATGCTCTACATTGTTCTGCAGAAATTGATATATTTCTTTTTCCCTGCTGAATTGTAGACTGATCTGGAAGAGGAGAAAGCCCAAGAAATTGCCAAATTACAAGATACTTTACACAACATGCAATTACAAGTTGAAGAAGCCAATGCTCAAGTTATCAAAGAGCGAGAGGCTGCTCAGAAAGCTATTGAAGAAGCACCTCCAGTTGTCAAGGAAACTCCAGTTTTTGTCGAGGATACTGAAAAAATCAATTCCTTAATGGCTGAGGTGGAGAGTCTGAAGGTAGGTTTCAACCTTTTAGCCGATCTATACATATTACTCGAGTTGCAAGTCTATGTAATGCATGTAGGCAGGAATAACAAGGCCAAAATATTGGAGAATAATCTGCATGAAAACTTTGCCACAGTAGTGAGATGAAAACTATTCTTGATTGCTAGAGGAAAATCTAAAATGAATTTGGGTTGTGAAATTGGTCATTCTCTAATAGATTTGAAGCTAAAAATTAATGGTTGTCCTGGTTTAGCAAATATTTTTATTGACAATAAGGGGGATCAGAGGGTCTGGGGTTGGTCATTGATCGTTGGTAAATTTCTCTGTATTTTTTGCTGTTCTTTATGGTCGCTCAATGGTAAAGCTTCTTACATTTTTTCTTAAATCATGAGAATAATCTAACCCCAGAGATTTACAGGCTTCGCTGCTGTCAGAGAAAACGTCAGCTGAAGTAGCTAGAAAAGCTTGTACTGATGCTGAAGCCAAAAATGTGGAGCTGACTAAAAGACTTCAAGACGCAGACCATAAGGTGGATCAGCTTCAGGAGTCGGTCCAGAGGTTCGTAAGAGTGATTAAATCTTTGCATCTATTGTTTATTTTTCATCAAATTGAGTATAGCTGGCTCGACCTATCAGGGTGTCAGGTTCAGATTATGTTATTTCTTCTCTTGAATTTGTATGATCTTCTGACAACATTTCTTATCACACCGTCCAAGATTATACGAATCTTTTGTAATTTTGGTTCAGTTTTTCTTATTGTCTCAATGATTCCTTCTTGTGTCTAATTGTTTCTCAAACAATTATATTTTCGTTCCATTTTCTTTCATGCATGCCCATTGTTTGAAGAATTCAAGTTTCTTGCTTGCTCCAAAGTTTTGTAAGACAGGTTACATGCTTTAAAGTCAATAAATGAAACTTTATTCTCTGCATTAGACTTGAAGAGAAGCTTTCAAATTCAGAATCGGAGAACCAGGTACTTCGTCAACAAGCCTTGACGATGTCGCCAACAGGAAAAGCTTTATCTGCAAGACCCAAGTCAATGATTATTCAGGTATAGTGTAATATTCATATGATACGCTGGTCTTTTAAATAAAATGTTATTCCTGAGAAATCCCATCAATTTTTCGTTGAAATTTCAGAGGACACCAGAGAACGGAAATATTCCACATGGAGAGGCCAAAGTATCATTGGTAAGGAAAATTAACTTTTATGGAACAAAAGAACAGTTTTAGTATAGAGAAATTTTATATCTTAAATTATACATTCAATGTATCAGGATACAACTCTTGCATTATCAACTGTTCGTGAGCCTGAATCAGAGGAAAAACCACAGAAATCACTTAATGAGAAACAGCAGGTAAGAAAGGCATCTTACCATAATTTAGAAGCAGCAGAAAAAACTGGGAGCTTTATGCAAACTTGATTCTCCTTTGTGTTTGAGAGTAACTTGTCTGCTTTTGTGATGCATTATGGTTTTCAGGAGAACCAGGACCTGCTAGTGAAGTGCATATCTCAAGATTTGGGATTTTCTGGAGGCAAACCAGTTGCTGCTTGCGTCATCTATAAATGTCTTCTTCACTGGAGGTCGTTTGAAGTTGAAAGAACTGGCATATTTGATCGAATCATTCAAACAATAGCTTCATCCATAGAGGTGAGATGCTGTGTTTGCTTCTGGAACTGGCTACATTAAGATGCCAGTTTCTATTAGTAGTTCTTTCTGGTGATGGAAATACATGAATGTCATCTATATATTATTGACACTTGTGGCTTTAACTCTACTGAAGGTCCCGGACAACAATGATGTATTAACTTATTGGTTATCTAATACATCCACTTTATTGTTGCTGCTTCAACACACTCTCAAAGCTAGTGGAGCTGCTAGCTTGACTCCTCAAAGGAGGAGAACTACTTCAGCTTCTCTTTTTGGAAGGATGTCTCAAGTATGACACTAACTATGTGCCTTCAGACCTTTATGTTTTATTGTTATTTCTTCTTAATCGCCTTTCTTTTCCTCACTGCACCTTATAGGGATTAAGGGCATCTCCACAAAGTGGTGGACTGTCGTTTCTTAATGGTCGGGGGCTTGGTAGATTGGACGATTTTCGGCAGGTTGAGGCAAAGTATCCAGCACTGTTGTTTAAGCAGCAGCTTACAGCATTTTTGGAGAAAATATATGGAATGATAAGAGACAACTTGAAGAAAGAGATCTCGCCCTTACTGGGACTATGTATTCAGGTAATTGTCAAATCTTATCGTTCTTCTAACTGTTCATAAGAAGTGTTGGAATGCCTTGAATCCCTTACATGATGCTCCAAACGACTAAGCACGGGTCTCGCTTGTTCTTAGGGTTTAGAGGAATACAGTATATAAACTCTAACTTTGTTGGTGGCTTTAATTTGTAGTCTGATATCGTCTCTCTAATAATAAATTGCTTTCTCTTTTGTTGTGGACGTAACTAAGATACTCTTAGTGAACCGCGTAAATTTCAGTTGGATTCCTTTACTCTTTATGTTTTGTTTATCGATTTTATAATAAAAAGATGAAAGAAACTTCAAACTACTGTCATAGCATTATGTTAACAAGCGAAGCCCCTTTTGTTATCATTATCTTCAAAGATTACTTCTTTCATGGTTATGGTCCTTTGGAGCACTTTTGTTTCCTTTCCCAACATTTCATTTGTATTGACTGTTTTTTCAGTTGCTGTTTTGATTGTTTTTCTGCCTTTTTTTTGGAGTTTGTTAAACTCTTAGTCCTCATTTTGTTAGCCCTTGTTTTTGAATTCCGGGTTCTTTGGTCTCTTAGAGATTTAAGCTCTTTGTATAATTCTCTTGTACTTTGAGCATTAATCTCATTTTATTATATTAATGAAGAGACTCGTTTTCTTTTAAAAAAGTGATCAACGATGAGACTTTCTTCCCAAGTAGTGAGAACTAAGAAGCTACATTTAATTCAATTAGGCTCCTCGGACATCCCGGGCAAGCTTAGTGAAAGGACGCTCCCAAGCAAATGCCATGGCTCAGCAAGCCTTGATTGCACATTGGCAAAGCATTGTGAAAAGCTTAAACAATTATTTGAAGATCATGAAAGCAAACTATGTGAGTTCTGAGTTAGTGTTATATACTAATAGTTCATCATCTTTATAGCAAGTAGAAGTGTGATCTTAGGCCGGTTTTGACAGGTTCCTCCATTCTTGGTCCGCAAAATTTTCACTCAGATATTCTCATTTATTAATGTTCAACTATTTAACAGGTAGTCATTCAAGCTCAACATTTTGTAATTGGATTGGGTATCTTTCAGGCCAGTTAAATTTTCTATTTTCACTTCGGAAAGTTTAAGGCGTCAGTTAAATTTTTTGCAGCCTTCTTTTGCGACGTGAGTGTTGTTCATTCAGCAATGGCGAGTATGTGAAAGCTGGCTTGTCTGAATTGGAACAGTGGTGTTCTGGAGCAACCGAGGAAGTAAGTAATCACAAAGCGAAATCGATTTCAATTATTTATGTGCCCTTTCTAAATGCCCTTCTCCTTTACAGTATGCAGGGTCTGCCTGGGATGAGTTAAAGCACATTAGGCAGGCTGTTGGATTCCTTGTAAGTTTATTTAAATAAATCTCAATTCTTCAATAGTCTACGATTTTGCCTAATTTATTTGGACTCTTTTCCTTTTCAGGTTATTCATCAAAAGCCCAAAAAGACATTGAATGAGATAACAAAAGACCTATGTCCTGTTAGTGCTTTGCTTCCCTTGTCTCTTGTTTTCAAATTATTTCAGCCTTTACTTCATTTGTTTACTTATTTTCCATATTTTTATACACTGCTTCTCAGGTGCTTAGCATACAACAGTTATATAGGATCAGTACAATGTACTGGGATGACAAATATGGCACGCATAGTGTATCTTCAGAAGTACGTTAACTTATTGGAATTGGTTCTAATCAGTTTTCTCTTAGCTTTTGAATTACCGTTTTGTTGAGTACTATTGATTCTCGGATCGCTGTACCTCAAATTTCTCCTTATTCTGACACCCTTCTTAATAGTGCAGGTTATTTCGAGTATGCGAATTTTGATGACTGAAGACTCCAACAATGCTATCAGCTCATTCCTGTTAGATGATGACTCTAGGTACAATCTTCATTCAAATTGCCACTCCCATTTAATCTCTATGGTCTGATGAGTTTCATTATTATCAGTGTTTTAAAAAGCTCACCCAGATTAAAAAAGAAAAAAAAAGGTTTTTATTTTTAACTGTAAAAAAGAAAGATTCTGAGCCTAAATACAAGTCTTCTTCTTGTGTTTGCATTCTTATTTTTATGTAGCACTTTTATGTATGGTGCGCCTCACAGGAAAAGGCTTACAGAAATGCTGATTGTTATGATCTCTTTTTTGTTAATGCAGTATACCATTTTCTGTGGACGATATCTCCAAATCCATGAAACAAGTAGATGTAACAGATATAGATCCTCCACCGCTGATACGAGAAAACTCTGGGTTTGGGTTTTTGCTTCAACGTGCAGAGTAGTGCCCTATGTGTTCATGAATCATGGCTTATGAGGGTGAAAATCTTGTCTCTGCACTAGGAAGACAAACTGCAGGTCAAGTCTCTGTGCATATGCTTAATTGTTTTTGTCACCATTCCATGTGTATAGTTATATTAAATTCCATCCTCCCAGCGACCGAGTTCGAATGGTCGTCTTGGTTGAATTTGTTTCGCCTCTCGTGTTATATCAACACTGGGAGGGTCTTCGTCCAGATTCAAAGGCATGTCACTGAGCGTGAGCATGTGCTTCATGGATCGAACACGGAAGTCTAGAAATCGATCACCATTGCAGTGGTCTTTCTTCTATTCATTTGGTTTTTTTTTCCTAAGGTTCTTATAGTCTTTGGGTGTATGGCTGTTTTTTAGGCCTCTTTTTTGGGTTAGATTGTGGAAGCAATTTGTATTTAGTGTGATGTAATTTTTCATTTTTTTTAAGAAATAGGAACAAAAATGATAATGCATCTCTTCATTGTATTTTTTTTCTTCTCATTTTCTTTTTTTTTGGGGGGGGGGTTTTAGTACAGTATTATTTTGTTATCTTGTTGCTCATATGTCTTAGTACTTTTAGGGACCATGAATAAAAAGGTAGCAATTATTATCATATTATTATTCAAATGATTTGAGGCTAATTTGTTTCCATTTAACAACCAGTTTTGATATGGTTTTGCTATTACTAGATGATGATAAATTCAGTGGAATGATATTGGAAAAAACATAATAGATTAATTGCTATCTGAAAAAGCAGTTTTCATATTTGATTGTGTTTGTTAGATGTGTTTTGTAATTGTAATAAACAGTGAGATTCGCTTTCAAATCTATAATCAAACAATTCGATGAGTAAATGTTATAGTTTGTTCGTGTTTGAAAATTTCGAACCTGTCACATGTACCGTTGCCATTAGGTTTAGAGTTAATAAGCTGTTGCAAATGTGAGGAAATTAAAAGAAATTATAGTCAGTAAAATAAAATCGGTGGCTTTTATTTAAAAATTTATTTTAACAAAATATAAGTATCTTTACAAAAATATTTTAAAATATTTATAAAAAACAGTTTATAACATTTTTTTTTACATTTTTTTTCATATAAAAAATAATTAAATATATTAGAAGGCTTGCTTGGCTCCAATTTATACAAAATAATAAAAAAAGAATATTATAAATAGAAAAATATTCAAACTATTTACTAAAAAAACTTTAATAAATTGAGAATGGTTATAGATAGAAAATCATTCAAGCTATTATTTACAAAATTATAAAAAATAAAATAAAATAATTAAAAACGGAAAAAAAACTAAAACTTAAATAAGTTTAGTGAGTTCTTAATATATTTGTAATATTTTGCTATTTTTGGAAAGTTCCTATTTGAAAATAGTTTTATTTCTTTTAATTTTAAAAGGAAAGTTCCTATTTGAAAATAGTTTTATTTCTTTTAATTTTAAAATTGAAACTCAAAGGCTGAGTTCCTCCAAATAATTCAAATTTCAAATATAACAATTGTGTGTAAGGACTGAATCGATTTGATTTTAGAAGGCTCAAAATCTTAAATATTAATTTTCTCTAGGGCTCAATTTTTAAATATCAATTACTCCAAATAAATCTAATCTTGTATAGGTTGGATTCTCAAATATAATGAAAAAGCAATGATACAAACACAAAATGAAAAGTAAACAATATTCTCATTGATAGAAAAAAATAAAAAGGTATTGACATACACAAACCTTACCAAAGTTTGCGATGAATATGGCTTAAACAAATGAAACGAATGGAGAAATCTTAAAATGTTTAAAGTAACCTATTTTTCACACCCATTTCCATTGTCTATGAAATGGAAAAGCACAAAATTAAAAGAGAAGAAAAAAAAAGAAAAAAAAAAAACTACTTCATCTCTCTCCTAGAAACACCACTTTGATTATGAAAGCTGTAATACAATACTTACAACAGTCATGGATCAAAATCGATATATATATATATATATTAGTCATATATAATTAGACCCAGCAGCCTAACACGTTTGAGAGAAAGATCAAACCAGGTACAACTGCAGACTACGACTGCAATGGCTCGCTTGAATTGATATCAGCTCCGTTTTCGTATGCGGGAACTGGGGGATGATGATTTTGATCGTCTTGAAGCGGTTGTGTCTCTGTTTTCTTCTTCTCTTTCTGAATCACCTGCCTTGGCATGACCTCTAACAGAAAGCTCCCTCCATTCCAGACTGCGGCTGAAACTTTTAGCAACTGGAAAACTATGTGCAACCGATAGGATAGGAAGATCGGAACGGCTAATGCCATTGTCAATACCGTAAATATTCCCTGGAATAAGATGTACATGAATAGACGATTCTGATCTCCAAGTAAACCACTTAATTTCCACCATAGGTTGTTTGTTTTTTGTGCCCTTTTAGATAGTTCCCTAGAAAGAAACCACAAAAGGAGGGTGTTGGTATGAGTTAAAAAGATATGCAAATGCTTTTGCTGTTAATGCAATTGATTTCTAGTCACATAGGGAAAACCTGTATGAAGTCATGACTTCGGGATCTCGTAAGAACCGTTGACGACGCAACACATTGACAATCAGAAAGTAAAGAATCTGCCAAAGAGTGTAAGCAACCAAGGGAACTAGAAACAGCCATGTCCATAAGTATGACTTGTCCTCTACATAGGGCCATGAAGCTCTGCGAGAAGTTCCTTCGGGATGCATGGCTTCAAATGTTGCCTCATTCCACCATCGAATGGTGAAGAAAACCAAACCTGGAAGAAAAACATCGAGCATATCATTAAGTTGTAACATAAGGCTCTAGAAATATTAACTCGCCAGTTCATGGGTGAAGTACAGCATCCTAATCCAACCCGGAAACAGAACTGTTATCAAACAAGGGCTCGATTTTAATGGTTAATGGTACTACAAACAGAGCATAATCTCTGTTATGATTTTAATATTGGAGTATTCGAGCTACAAGTGGATCCTTCACAGCATTGGAAGCATACTTTCATCTAGCTTGTACCTAGACTTGTGCTAAATTATTGCATAACTTGTGAAGCTATGTTTCAAAAATCTGAAAATACCTCTTGCAAAAAGAAGGATTGCCACAAATTGAAGTTCAAGAAATTAAATTATGAATGCTTATTACATTTGGTGTCATCAATCGAAAAATAAGATTTCCGAAGTTGACAGAAGCAGGTGAACGCTCAATGCACTCATGATGCAAATTACAATGTTTTTGAGCAACTTCTTCAGTTATCAATAAGATTCCTTTAATTAATTTTTTTTCACAGATGACTCTTACGGGAAAATGTTAGTAAAAAAGAACAACTCACCAGGAATTAGATGTATAAGAACGCTAACTATTTTGTCAAAAGAACTAAAAACCAAGCTACAACGCCAAACTATGATCGCCCATGCTAATGGTCCCTACAGCAATAGTTAGAATGTCAAAATGGAGGTACATGAAATAAATTTCCAGTCAGATTATAAAATTGTGCAATACTAACCTCTGCAAATGAGAAGCAAATCATGAAAAGTTTTTCATTTTTTGGATACAGAAGAAGGTCAACAATGAAAATCGTGTTTGCATAGTAGCAAAAATCCTGAGTAAGAAATATAAATATGTTAGCTCCTCAGCATGAAAGGCTTCCTGATGAAATACAATAAAAGTGATAGCAGTTATCCAAGCATATTTATCTTAGGTAAGTTGGAAGTTTATGAAATGGGTTGTGATTATAAAGGAAGAGTTTCAATCGACATTTATCTACCAAGATGCACCTATCCAATTATACACAAAAAAATGAATCAAAATATTTAAAAAAAGATGTAAGAAGAATTTGTTGCATGACAATAAATTCAATGAGATGCACAAAGTTAGGTGTGACTTGAGATGCACTTAAATACTTTTATATCTATTGGCAAAGAGTATAACCTAGAGATTTGAAAATTGACCATCTCTAATTCTCAAACAAGGCCTGCCTCCTCACAACTCCACCGAACCTGCTGCGGAAATTGCTTTACACGAATCACATTTAAACTATCGAATACACAAAACTTTTAAACATCTCCTTCCATCCAACCACAGTTCAAGTCGATGACATCTTCTCGATGGATTTTATACATGTATGAAATCCCACTAAATGATGTATCTCTTTCTATGATTGCTGACAACCCAGCTTGTAGACTCTACATCCAAGAAAATGCCATTTATCCGAACCCAGCAACAATAGGCGATTAAAATTATCTGAAGTCTCAACTAGAGTAGGATTTTATACATTTTATATTGTATGAGAATCACGTTTACGAGTTGAAGGGAAGCGAAAAAACAAGAAAAGATGCAAAGCTTACCAAGAGGTAGTAATGCCATTTCTTGAACCGATAGTATATCCAACGAAGAGGAACAAAGGTAACGTAAAAGAAACAATATACATATGGAATATCCTGAGGTCCTGATCAGAAAAAATGGCCAAAAAAAAGAAAATCAATCCAATATTGCAAAATGTAAAAGAATCGCAATCAATTGATTCAGATGATTCAACTCACTCGCTCCTAAGATGAAGCAGAATCCTCCGAAGCCAAGAACTCCAAGCAGGTGGGTAACCTAAACAAGTTGAAAAAAAAAAACACCTCACAAACTCAGATTCAAATGCAACAGAATCGAAAACGATAAGACATAAATCATTCTCGTGATGGCGATAAATCGAAATTCAACAGCATCAAACAAGTCTAATCGACTCGGCACTACAGTGTGAGACAAACCTTATTAATGAATCTTTCATGTTCTTCGGCCTGCTTAGCAATCTTTACAGCCTGTTTAGATAGAATCTCTTTTGTTTGAACTGCTTGTTTCGATAACATCTCTTTCGTTTGCGCCATTTTCTACAAATCGAATTAACAAATTGCAAAAACTTAGAGAAAAAGACAAAAAAAAGAGAGGATGAAATCAAATCAAATCAAAACAAAACACACCTTGGATCGGTCCTTCAACATCTGTTTAGCCTGTTGATACGAGTCTCCATCTATATCCTCCATGTGATCTTCGTTCTGCGCCATATTTGCTACCATACAACACGGATTTCAGAACTCGAAAAGATGAATTTACAGAACGGAAATTTGAAGGAATACAAACGAAACGACCAAGAAAAACTAGTTTGATATAGATTTTGTTCTTCGTGTAATTTTCTTAAGATTTTTAATATCGTTGAATTGAATTCCAAATTAAAAGATTTATGTATAGAATCAAAGAACTCGTGAATCTCTTATTTCTCACATTTCTAGAAGCTACGGATTCATTTGGACTCACGTAAATTAAGATCAAAGCATGGGATTCCAAGATGGTTCTACACAAATTTTTTCCCCTTGTTTATCATTCAATCACTATATCAAATTTCTTAACTTTCATTTTCAATCAAATATTTAAATCACTCTTATAAACCAATTTTAAAATTTATTAAAATATTCAACAAATTAAAAATATTAGAAATGAAAAAAAGAGAGAAATTTGAAAAAGCAGCAAAAATAAATTAAAACTATTAACACACCCAATTTATAACAGATAGATTTTCATCACTAACAAATATTTGTTACGAATAGAATCTGAAATTTTGTCAAATTTGCTATTTTTTACAATACTAAAACATAATATAAAAAAGTAAAATTTACGATGAACTTCTATATGCCTCGAGTCTATAAACAAAAAGTAAAATTTTGTTATATTTATAATTTTTTTTTATTATATTAAAATTACTTGACAAATTGTTTAAAACGACAAAATATTTTGAAAAAATATAGAAACTTTCTAATCGACGTACGGGTATTTATTGGTAATAGATGATAGTAATCTATCCAAATAAAAAAAATATTTTATTATATATATAAATATTTTAGTTATTTTGAAAACTATTGGAAACATTAATAGAAAGTATATTAGGTAATGACATTGACAATAAAACCTAAACAAAAATATGGTTTAAAAAGGTGCACTGAATTTATGAATTTAATATGATTTAGGTGGTTAACAAAGCTCTATTATATGTTTTCTCAAAAAAAAATAAAACTTTATTGTATGATGCATTGATTCTTTGTCATAATTGTTCTAAAGTAATAAAAATTATAATTTTATTAATTGAGCATACCTATGATATTCCATCAATATAAAAAGTTATATGTTAGATCTTTGAATCTGTTGTTTTTCACTGTTTTCTATAAACGATTTTATGAATCTAATTTTTAAAATTATTTTAAAAATGAAAAAATAAAACTAAACTAGATCAATCGTTTAATCTATGTAATTTAAAATTTGTTTTATTTTAGTATCTCGACTTTTAGAGATTGAATTTTCTATTTTTAATAAACTTCGATTTTTAATTTCTCAAAGTTTAATGTAAACAATAATAATAACACTACGTGGAAAGAAAATACAATATGAAGGAAAATCATGATAAATAACGATTTTTTTTTGAAAAATTCATTAAAAAAAAAACCAAGTAATAGGGGCAAAATTGTTATTTGTAATGGTCTTTTTCCTTCTTTAAACACACATGAAACAAAAAAATGCCCCTTAAATCAAAATATAATTTTTTTATTAGGTCTCTATATATGGTATCTAGTAGTGACAGACGTAAAGTTAAATTTGAACCTAAATTTAGAGGAGATTGAAAAACTAATTTACTTGTGAGACAACTAATGATTGTTGATACAATGTTTTACATATAGCGAATACAAAGTTGAAGGAGGAATGAGCATTCTTAAATGACTGGACTTACACTAAATTTGATAGTGATTTTAAATTTTAAAATGTTGCATTTTTAGTTTTAAAATTTGAGTTTGATTTCAATTCAGGCTATATATTTCAAATTTTACATTTCTAATTCGAATATTCATTTTTCATATTTTAGGTTAATTTTGGTTAATTGATTTTTTTATAATTATTAAATATAGTAAAATAGACAAAATATTTTTATCAAAGTATAATGAATATTAATTTTTAATTATTTTTGAAAAAGTACATTTTTTTAATTAAAAATCATAATCGATTAAATTTCATTATTTTATAATCACTCTAAAAATTTACTTCATAATTATTTTAAATCAATTAATAAAAAAGACCTAAAATAATAAATAAAAGGTAAAAAGAGGAATAAAATAAAATTTCAAACTTCAAGCATAACATTGTAATATTTTTAAATTTAAATACTAAATTCAAAATTGAAGAAGTAAGATTTTTTTTCTTTAACGAAATATTTAATAACAAAAGTTAACTTCATGTTGATGTATGCTTCACGGAGTGACCACCAAGTGGATCCATTGATGACGTAAACGTCTCCTGATTGGTCAAATAATTGTGCTCATGAACACGTGTCAGATTTAGATACAAATGTCATGAGAAATTTTCCACCCACTCATTTCCTGCCAAGTATTTCCTACGTGGCTGTACATGAGAAAAAGCAATTCAATGTTCAATTAGCAAAGAAATACGGTGCCGTATTTGGATTGCCTTTCACAGAAAAAAAAGTTAGAATTTTGTTTTTGTTATATAATGAGAATTGAAAAAAATATAATATTGAAATAAAATATAATACAATATATAAATAAAATAAAGAATTATAAAATTTCAAATTTTTCATGAATTTTTTTCTAACCTGTGTATGGTTCCCAAAATTCACAAAATACCACTATTTAGAGGTAATTTGAAAAGTTTAGACACTAAAAATTGAGATGTTCAAGACACGTGCGCAAAAATTAGATAAGAAGAAGAATGATACTTGATTATATGAATAATGGACAATTGTTTTACTAATATTTATAATAATTTTCTGCTAATTGATATTTATTAGAATAGATGTCTAAAAGAATTGTTACATTGTGAATTATAAGGGCACGTCCCTCGTCCCTCAATGGTATTAGAGCCTTAGCTCAATTTTCTTTATTCTTTCTTCTTTCTCATGGAGTAATCTCCTCTCTGAATTCAAGAAGATGGTAATTAATCTCTGATTGATGGGAGGTGATGTAGATGTTAGGTGACTGAAGTGGAATGACCAACCACAGGCCAGTGCAGTCAGCATAGATTGATTCCGGTTAGAAAAAACTTATCGCGACCGACCGATCCAAAAAGAAGAGGATGCTTGGGCAGTGAAAGGTGGGGTAGCCGAAAGTAAGTCCCTGGATGTATTCTCTTCTTAACGAATCAACTGTAGTCGCATTGTAAGCCTAATCATGACCATTCAGACAAAACCGGGTGACATCACCACCACTAAAGAAGATATTACCAAAATAGACTCGAGGACAACTGCAGACATATCTTATCAGCTTTACTTTACGTTTTGTCATTTAGTAATTATGATGTTTTTGTAATAATTCTACTTTACTTTAAGTTTTTGTTGTTTTGCAATTATAAGTGAGGTCTTGTCCCACCCAAATCTTATCGTAATCTTTTACTTTTTTTTTTTTTAAAAAAAAGATTCTAAAGAGATAAGATGCCAGTCAGGGGTCCTGTTCTGTCGGCCATTCTCTTTATCTTTCTCTATTGTAAAATTATTGACGACACGTGTATTAACCTGTATGGATAAATGATATCTCGGTGAGAGATTTGTTTATCTATATAAGGGCACGTCCCTTGTCCCTTAATGGTGTCAGAGCCTTAGCTCAATTTTCTTCATTCTTTCTTCTTTCTCATGGAGTAATCTCCTCTCTGAATCTGGGAAGATGGTAGTTAATCTCTAAACCTATTCTTTTGTTCTTTATTTTCTCTAATCTTTTCTTTGTCTAAAATTCTTCACTATTATTTGTCTCTCTATTTTAAGTGAATTGTTGAAGATAATAAGTCTAAATTCGTAATCGTTTGTTCTTAAAGGTTTGAGTATGGCTTGGTCAACCAGCAAACTTTGAACAAAAACTATGAATGAATTTAGAATAATTAACTTCTGATTTTCACTTAAAATTAGATCGATTGATAAATTATAGTTAAGAACTAAGACTCTAGAAAAGGTTATTCCTAATAAAGAATCATTAGAATTATTTTAGAGGTTAGGTATCTGATTTCTTGGATTCTTTCTCTCCCTCTCCATGCTCTCTAAACTCAAAAAGAAATTCTCCCTTAATCCCCCTGTCATTGAAACCTCTTCTTCCTCCTCAAATAATTCCAGAATTGATTCTGAGAATTTAAATGAAACTCTATCTAAACACAGCAAGATAGAGAATCAATTATCTCAAATTGAGAATAGACTACAAAATTGGTCTATCCCCAAACTTGAGCCCAAAGAGATTTATGCTCATCCTTTCTTCAACTTTAAAGAGAAGGATATAATAAGAATCTCATAAGACAATATTCCAGTTAGCGAAGACTTCTCTGAATATTGTCTCCTAGCAAATGAAAACATCGAACTATGTCGCAGACACAATTACAGATATCTGCACATAGGGTGTATCCAAGTAGCCATCAAACCACTCTTCAGGACGGGACTAGATGTTCCTATCTATATCGCCCTCAGAGATAAAAGGCATCTGAACTATTAGGGATTGTTCAGTAAAATCTTGACAATGAACCAATTTACTTTACAGGTAAACCCGGATTCACGGTGGCACTCCAAGACAAGAATATCTATGACGTCTTAAGTCTAGATATTAGAGCCAAAGGACTACGACTAAAAAATGGTTCATATCCTTTTTCAGTCATGTATGTCTTGTACTACAAAATGATGTACACAAATGCTTCCCCAAGGCCTTAGGTGTATCCCCAAAGAACTACACCATGCTCATGGAAGTCAATCTGGAACGATCATCTGTAACAGTTCCAAAGCTTTTAGACTGGAGCGAACTAATACGAAATCCAGTCTGGTCAATAGAGCATGCAACTGCACCATGATGATGGACATGTCGAAGTCCAGTTTCAAGATGAAGAAACTCATCATCCTCCAATAAAAGAAATCTACAATGGCAGATCAAGTGTATCGGAGTCCAGATCAACTACAAGAGAACATCCGATAGCTAGGTCAAATTCAATGAAGATGGCAGTTGATTTCGATCAATATATTTCAGACATCCAGTACGGAAAGTTGGAAGGATCTCTGTCACCTACTCAAACTGATATGGAAAGAAAATTTGGAAGTATCTACAACCAGATAAATACCATATCATCCGAAGACATGGAAATATACGATCATTATTATGACAAATATATTGATCAGTATATTAATAAAAAAGATTAGGACAATAGACCCAAATTTCTATCAAAGGACGCTTTCATAGCCCGAGTCAACGAAAAGGCTAAAAAGGCAAGTATTCGCGTTCTCAACAAACCAACCACATGGAAGACTTCAGTAGGAAAAGAAATCCTTTCGGATTACCCTCCTGAAGAAGAAGCTTCTTTTCCGCATCCCAAGATGCCAAGTGCTGCAATTATCTCTTCACCATACAAAACAATAGATGAAGAGAAGACAAAAACTGTTGGTGTTAGAGAAATAAAAAACATTCAACAGTAGCTCAATTACTCCAATAAGGTCTTGACAACATTATCAAGATCCATTGAAGATATAAGGCCTGACCAACAAAGAAAGGCTCTAGCACCCCCAAGTCGACCAGGATTACCTAAAGTTGATCCCAATCGACCAATTGTGCAACCAAATTCCCTTGACATCAAACTAAAGGGATCAAGCACTGATGAGCTTTTAAAAGAAATAACCGAAAAGCTATCAGTAACTTCTATCGCAAAAGAACGCCCAGAAACGTCCTCAAAGAAGGAAACAGGCAACTTTGGAGTAGGAAACGTCAACATGATTCGTTATGAATCCCCAAAACTTCTTCCTATCAAGGTATACAACACCGATATGAAGAATCACTATAAAAGACCATCTCCTCCAGATCTAGGATGGGATGATTTGCGCCAAGATTTCTGATCCTTTGACAGAAATAACATTGAAACTTGGAACATAGACGGATGTTCCGAGGGACAGATGATGATCATCTTCCAAGAAATGTTTGTCGCAACGACAAGCTACCTTAGGAGGATGAGTCAAAAGGAGATTGTAGACGCACTAACCGCTAGGACCTAATGGCGACACTGTTACAATCCAGCCAAATTCAGTCAACACCTTGGTGTATACGGCTATCAAACACTTTATAGGACGAACTACCCTATACAGTGACCAATCAACAGAAGCTCTATTAGGAATGAAATTCCCTAAGATGAGCGACTTCAAATGGTATAAAGACACATTTATGTCACGTCTTTATAACCTAACGACATGCAAAGACGTAATCTGGAAGCATAAATACGTTGAAGGGTTACCAAGGTATGTCCGTGAAAAATTCTACTCCACCATGGTTATAAACAATGGAGGATCTGAAATTGATTGAGAAAACATCTCTTATGGGGATATTAATTCCACAATACAAAAGGCATGCCTTGAAATCTGTCAACAACAAAAGCATGCTACAAAAGTTGCCAAAGATTCTGATTACCGCAAAGAATTGAGATCTTTCTGTAAGCAGTACGGATTAGATAGTACTCCTCCATCCAGGAAGAAATCTCATTCGAAGAAATTCTTACGAAAGAAATATCCGGATGATTCAATCAAACATGGTAGTAGAAAAAGAAAATACCATGGCAAAGCAAGAAACAAACCAAAGTTTTCCAAGGAAAGCACCATTTGTTTCAAATGTAATAAGAAGGGTCACTACGCAAATCGATGCCCTATCTTCAAAAAGATCAACGAAATGGAGATTGATGAAAATGAGAAGCAATCTCTGTTAAGCATCATCAAAGCTGAACAACTCTATTCAGACGAAGAATATTCAAGTTCAGATCAAGAAGAAGATTTACTCAATGCTATCATTGAAGAATCTTCTGAAACATCTTCTGTGTCCAACGATGAGTCAGACAACGAAGAACCAATACCTTGTTCAGGTTGCATTAATGTTTCACCAGCACCCAGAAAGGTCTTTTAGATATCATCGAAGAAGTACACGATGATGATATTAGAAAGAAATTACTTCTGAAATTATGGAAAGATCTTGAAACTCCCTCTCAGAAGTTCAAAGATCCTATGAATTTCAGTTTTCAATCGGTATTAAATCAATTAGCAAGTGATCAAGCTGTTCCTGTCAAGATTCCTGACCTCCAATATGAGATCAAAGTCCTAAAAAGGGAAGTGCAGGAAAATAGGCAACAAATATCTTATCTTGAAAATGCTATCGGAGCAATTCAAGAGCAAATAAGTTCAAAAGATAGTGCTGATCAAGCTGAGACTTCCAACAGTGGCATCAACGTTATCAACAAAGTCTTTAATCAAAAGTGGCTGACAAAAATCATCCTAAAGGTTATCCAAAAAGGGATAATTCCATCAAAGTACTTAGAGATTACCAGGTAATCTCTAAAAGGAGCAAGTAACAATGCCCTGCTAATCAAGTACAAAGTCTCCAAGGTACATGTCTACAAAGACGATGTATGCCTTGTAAACTCATTTCTCCTCGTAAAAGGATTTACAAAGGAAGTAATTTTGGGTATACCATTCCTAACCCAAATTTACCCATTCACAATTTCTGATAAGGGGTTAACTTCTCAGAAATTCGGCAAAGAGATCATCTTCGAATTTTGCAAACCAGTGATTCAAAGATATCTTTCGACAATTGAAAATGAGATCGTGCAGAGTCTCAATCTTATTTCAAAGAAGGAAAAACAAATTGAATTTCTTCATGACGACATCAAAGGAAGAAAAATCAGTGAAGAAATCAAGAAACCTTCTCAATTAAAAATCCAGTCTATCCAAAGAAGGATAGGATTAGAGATTTGTTCAAATCTGCCCAATGCCTTCTGGGCCAGAAAGAAGCATATGGTAGACCTACCATATATCGACAACTTCAAAGAGGCCCAAATTCCTACAAAGGCCAGGCCCATACAAATGAGCAAGGACTTAGTTAATACTTGCTTCAAAGAGATATCAGATCTCCAAAAAAGGGGATTGATAAGCCCATCAAAGAACCCATGGTCTTGCGCGGCCTTCTATGTTAATAATCAGACAAAGAAAGAAAGAGGTGTTCCTCGTTTGGTTATCAATTACAAACCTCTAAACAAGGTTCTGAAATGGATTAGGTATCAGATTCCTAATCGTCAAGGCTTGCTCAAGTGGATCGCTAATGCAAAGGTCTTTTCAAAATTTGATATGAAGTCTGGATTCCGACAGATTCAAATCAATCCAAAGGACAGATACAAGACTGCCTTCAACGTTCCTTTTGGACAATATGAATGGAATGTAATGCCATTCGGTCTTAAGAATGCTCCATCAAAGTTTCAAAAGATCATGAATGACATTTTCAATAAGTATCAAGATTTCACAATCTCTATATTGATGACGTCTTGATATTTTCAAAAAATATTGATCAACATTTTAAGCATATTAATTTGTTTATCAATATCATCGAAACAAATGGCCTTGTGGTTTCTGAACCAAAGGTTAAGTTATTCCAAACTAATATCAGATTCTTAGGATTTGATATTAACCAAGGAATAGTTAAGCCTATCCAAAAATCTCATGATTTTGTGGATAAGTTTCCAGATGAAATCCATGATAAGACTCACCTACAGCGCTTTCTTGGATGTGTCAATTATATCAACGACTTTATTAAAGATCTCCGGACAATTTGTCTGCCACTTTATGACAGACTAAAAAAAAGTCCAATCCATGGACGACTGAGCACACCCGAGCAGTCCAATCAATCAAATCCCTAGCAAAAGGAATCACATGCCTATCTCTAGTGGATGAAAAAACCAAAATGATCGTCGAAACCGATGCCTCAGATAAAGGTTACGATGGTTGTCTAAAATAGGAAATTAACGGTAAGGAATCCCTTGTACGTTTTCACTCTGGTGTTTGGACTAGTGCTCAAAGAAACTATTCCACCGTCAAAAAGGAAGTTCTAGCGATAGTCCTTTCAGTACAAAAGTTCCAAGGAGATCTTATCAACAAATATTTTCTTGTCAGAACAGACTCAAAAGCCACCAAATTCATATTTGAAAAAGATGTAAAAAATCTGGTTTCAAAGCAAATCTTTACAAGGTGGCAAGCTATCTTATCTTGCTTTGATTTTACAATTGAGTCTATAAAAGGCAGTGAAAATTACCTTGTTGATTATCTCTCAAGAGAACATCTCTCAAACCCTCTCTCTTGAAGACATCAGAAAACAATCCCAAAAATGCTACCCAACTCCGGTCGACTTCAGCCACCAGAGAGGCCTCCGCCTCCAAACAACCAAAATTAGCCTAAACCGGCTACTTCTCAAACAGCAAGCTCTTTCAAGGGCAAACGCCCTATGACCCAAACGTCTGCTCCTTCACCAATAAACGCAGACAATTACGCCATGGACCTTGGCTTTCAAACGGTCTCTAGGCGCGTCAAGGTTCCTCTTCAAGGAATCTTTCAATTACATCAACCACAGATCCTTCAACGAATTTTCTACGACCAATCACCACGTCAGCAAAGACTCCATCAAAACCACAATCCTATGCCCGGACAGTTAAACCGGCAATCTTTATGCCACGACCTCCGAGCACAGGATACCTTACAAAAACAATTCTGGAAGAAATTGTTATAGAACCAGAATTTGATGGACCTTCTGTCTAAGAAATTAGTTCCCAGGTTTATCCAAAAGGGTTTAATTTCTTGCCCGAATATATCAAGAAAACAAGACAGTTTTATGAGTTTATCTTGGTAGATACTGTTTCTACTGAGATCACCCATATTCCGGATCGGAACAACCCGAAAAAAATTGTCTATTCCAAACTAAAAATTTTCAGGGTTCTTACACCATCCCACTGGCCACAAGGGATGCTTGCTCCCCGAAAGTTTTCCAAACCTTTCAATTCGTCGGCATACACATACCGTGACTATATGGAAGTATGGTATAAAGTGTTATGGCATGAATCAAATAACCATTCTTGGTTTATTACATTATGTAGGAAATCCTACAAATGTAATTTTCCGAATTGGTTCCAAAAATGGTGGAGCTATTTTGGACTTACTCCTGAAATTTTTCCAGTACTAGTTCAACAAGCATACCATCAATTTTCAAATAGCATCTATTCGTTTGCTCTCTCTCCGACGTTTAGATTCTCACTATACTTTCAAGTGCCCTGTATTTTCTGCTGGAACCACTAGCTTTCAACCAGAGCAAAATTCAAGATCTTAGGAAGATCTTGCGTGTTAAATGGTGGAAAAAATATGACCATTCCCATCTTAACAAAGATCAAGTAGCGAATTGGTTCAAGACCAACACTCATCTTTCCCGAGAAGAAGAAGACCAATTTCTTCTCGCAAAGAATTCAAAAATGACCTCTATTGCTGGTGCTAAATCAGAATCAGATCTTCAGACGGTCATGGAAACAGTCATTCACACCATCTCGGATGACAACAAAGAAGATAAAATTGAAAAGGATGACGGAATCTCTTCAAATTCATCTGTCAATGATATCGAACTTGAATACGATCTGTATTTAGGTTACGATTTATCAAACCCCTATTTGGATTCCCAACCGGGATGAAAAATAGGTTGTTGTTGTTATTATTATTATTATTATTATAAAAATAAAAAAAAAAGAGTCATGTACATAAAGTCCAATGATACTTGATTATATGAATAATGGGCAACTGTTTTACTAATATTTATAATAATTTTATGCTAATTGATATTTATTAGAATAGATGTCTACAAGAATTGTTACATTGTGAATTAAAGTTTCTTAAAGCAATTTTGATGTGTTCATGGTGTAAAAACAAAATTATATATGTGTATATATAAATACGTCACACTTTAGTTTAACAAACAATCAATTAATTTTGAAGTTCCTTTTAAATTAAAAAACATTAACTTTATAATTCTTTCACACATTTTTCACACATTTTAAATAGATATTTAATATCTTTGTTTGTTTTTAGAGAATTAGATTATTATTTTAGAAACCTTAAAATCTTTTTAACAAAGAGTTTTTTAATATTTTAAATCGAAAAGTTACAACAAAAATATAGCCTAATGAGTTTATAAATTAACATAAATTATTTATTGTTATTAATTTTAATTAATTATTAAATGTAAAATACATTATTTATATTTAATAAATTTCCACCAATGTTTTTATGATGTCTTAACTATATTTTTTAATTAATTTAATTATGTTTAGTTAAAATGTAGGGGAGTTGTTAAAAATGATTAAATATTTTTATTTAAAGCAAAATTGAGTGCTTGACTTTAGTGATATTTTGTCATGAATAATATAGAAGATGATTAACCTCTAAATTTATGGTATTAATTAAATTGATGAATAATTAATAAATCTTTTCAAATTTATGCCATAAATCTTCTGTGTGAATACAAAAACATTGAATCAAATAAACTCAAAAATAATTTTGTTATTTGTTTCTACAAAACTCAACTCTCTCTTGCTTTCTCCTTAGCTTCCCCACTATTTATTTTTTCAAATTGGTATCTTAAAGCAAATGATAGGAAAATTGAGTATAATAATAATAATAATAATAAATTGGCATATTAGTGTTAACATCATGATAAGGTGAAATAAACAAAATAAATAAGAATAAGAATAATTCATATAAAAAAGTATTTACGAAATTGCAAATAAATATTTCTATAAGTAATCTACTTAAACTATATGATGAATCTAGAACATAGACATTTAAATATAGAAGCTATCTTATCGTTTAAATAGTTAACAAACTTCTAACGACATGGACAAAAGCAAACTTTTCTAAGAGTTCAGGGACTAAAATAGACGTTTATAGAAGTTTAAGGACTAAAATAGAACAAAAAAACAAAATTTTTGGAACCAAAATATGATTAAACATAAAGATATAAGTTGTATTGCAAATTTTCAAAAAAGCATAATTCATAGGACTTTTTAGTACAAGTTGAAAACAAAATGAATTTAAGAATAACATAAATCGAAACTAATGACATAATCAATCCATGGGATGGTCTTCAAGCCACACAAACAAGAAACCTAAAAGTCGAGCACAAGAAGCTAAACTAAAAGAAATCCCTCCATAGAACCTACTTAAATGGAGCTCCCAAGAGATTAAACAGTAATCCTAATCTAGTTTGCAAAGTTATTAGAAATTTCAACTAAAAGGTTCCAAAAGAACCTTCGAGTTCGTTTTGACCTAAATAAGAGAAAATTACAAACTTTGTGAATCATAATAACAATGTTAAACATGACAACCACACCACATTAATGTAAAAGCTTGCTTAATATTTGATAGGTTATTAACAATATTAATAGGATATTGAGGATGAAGAACATACTTAGAACTATGAAATTAAAAGCCCTAATACTGGATCTTATGCTTAATACAATTTCCTCATCTAATCCCTAAAATTTGCCAAGAAAAAACCAAATAAAAAATTGCCCTAATTCTTCAAACACTCCATCAAAATATTTCCAAGCTTCCCTTCATCAATGGCTTCCACCACTTTCTCAATATCTTCTCCAGGGCTAACCTTCTTTGCTCCACTCAACAGTTGAGTCCCCACTTCATTTCTCACGAATCGGTAGATTGGGTAAGTGCTGCATTTCTTGATTCTATTTTCAATTTCGAAATCACCATTCTCGAATCTCCCTCTTGCATTTTCAACGTCTTTTTCCAATTTCGCCTTTAATTCCTCGAGAAACTCTGGAATTTGCTTGAATATGGCAATCCCTGTTTCGTTTCCGTTATCTGTTTTGCCTGTTGCAACTCCTTTCAATGCTTTTTCAACTAAAACTTCTAGTAATTTTGGGATTAGGGTGTAGGATGTGTTGGTGGGATCGTCGATGTAGGAGAAGACTTCCTCGCGCTCGATTACTTGCAAGAGATCCTTCTCGCAAAATCGTGATTCGAGAAGAGATCCATACTCTGCCATGTAGAGTGTTTTTCTGATGGTTTGTAGAAGAGCATTTTTCACTACCTCCCTCATATTTTCTTCGAATTGTCTTAAATCGATTGCTTGGCAAAGCGCTACCATGTATGTAGCAGACATGAGCTTTAGTATTTCAATGGCTTCAGCGGATTTTCTGGCCGATATTAGACCTAGAGAGTTTACATCTTGATTGTGTTGTTCTGCACTTTGGACATGGGTAGTGACAGGATTTGCTAAGTATTGGAGCTCAGAGCAATAAGCAGCCATGGCGATTTCCGCCCCTTTGAAGCCGTAGTCCAAGCTAGGATTTGGTCCGCCGCTCAAATTAGATGGTAATCCATTGTTGTAATGATGACACACGAGTTCAGAGAATTGGGCAAACATTAGCTTTCCAATTGCAGCGATGGCTATTCGAAGATTATCCATGGAGACTCCAATTGGGGTCCCCTGAAAGTTTCCTCCATGTACAGCTACATCTCGACTAACATCAATTAATGGGTTATCATTCACAGAGTTAATTTCCCTTTCGATCGAATGAGTTGCCATTCGAATGACTTCGATTTGGGGTCCGAGCCATTGTGGAGAGGTTCGAAGTGCATAACGATCTTGTTTTGGCTTTGTCAATGGATCATTTTCATTGCAGATTTTTGCTTCTTTCATGAAATCGCTTTGGTTCAAGAGGAACTCCATGACTGCAGCGGATTCAATTTGACCAGGGTGGTGCTTAAGCTTATGGGTTAACGGGTCTGTAAATTCTGGCTTCCCAAGCATGGCTTCACAGAACAAAGCAGAGAGAACACTGGCTAAAAGAGCCAAAATGTTGGCGTCGTAGCAAACTGTAGCAGCAACAGCTGACCCAACAGCAGTTCCATTGACTAAAGCTAATCCTTCCTTTGCTTGAAGCTCAAATGGGCCTGCAACTCCAGCTCGTTTGAGAGCTTCAATGGCAGTAATCTCATCACCTTCAATGGTTGTAACCTTGGAATTATGCCTTCCAGTGACAACGCCAGCAATATAAGACAGAGGAACAAGATCTCCAGAAGCAGTAATCGTCCCTCTCAAAGGCAACTTAGGGATCAAATTCTCATTCATCAACTTCACTAGAGCTTCCAGAATTTCCCAACGAATCCCTGAGTAGCCTTGCATCAATGTGTTCGTTCTAACAAGCATCGCCACCTTCGAGTAGCAAGACGGAAGATTATCCTTTCCAATGACACCAGCATTGAGGAATCTAATAAGCTCTGTTTGGAGGTCGGATATTTTGGTCGTACGGAGATGGGAGGTGGCACCAAAGCCCGTGGTAACTCCATATATATCGATTCCACTCGACACTTTCTCAGCAACCCATTTTGCACTTTCGGCCACACGATCATGTGCCACAGATTCATTCAAGATGACTTTGACATCACTTCGACGAGCAATGGCAGCTACCTGAGCGACAGTTAGCGTGGTGCCTTCAACGTCAACAGTTTGTGCCTCTTGAAACTCTGATAACATGCGACAAACCTCCTCAAAATGGGTGTGGCTGAGAGCGTTGGCAGCTTTGACCCAATGGTCGGAGGTCGAATTGGAGGAAACCGATTTTGATAGAGGAACAAAACCGGTTTTGGAGCGAGCTGAAGAGCAGAGAAATTGAGAGTTGGCCATTAGAGGAGGAAGAAGAAGAAGAAACTTAGGAAAGAAAGGAGAGTGATTGGATGGTGTAGAGTTTTTAAGATTGTTGGATGAGTTTTGTGGATTTGGAAGAAGACATTGGACACGAATTTATAGCAAATTTTAATGGTTTGAATTCTAATTTCTTGTTGAAGTTGAAGCTGAAATTCTGAGGAAATTACACAAAATAGAAAGCTTCTACTTCCCTTTCATGAAAAATCATATCTTTTTTTTCTCTTTTGAAACATTTTGTTTTTTTCTTTTGTATTTTGCATTGTAGTTTCTTAGTCTTTTTCATGAACAAATGAGCATTTGACTGAGGGTGAGATCTCTATTACAACATTGTTTGCTATTTTGTTATTACTAACATAATTATTCATTTTTAGGTTTTCACACACACACACATCAAGCACTTAAAAAAACCCAAATAATAGAATAACTAAGTTGAAATCAAGTTCTTTTTTGTTTTTCTCCTTAAATAAAGTTGAATGAAGCTTAGTTAATATCAAAGGTTTTAGGTTAGTCGTGTTAGAATTAAAATATTTATCGATATATTCGTTTATATAAAGGTCCAAAATCTATATGTTCGTGGATATATTCGTAAATTTAAAGCTTTATTATCGATATTAATATCCATGAATATCTTTCCAACATCTTTTGTAAAGGCTCGTAAAACATAAAATCCATCAATTATTTAGTCAAATTTTATTACTTAGTCTTAAATAACACTTTTTTCTTTTTTAAAAAAAAATTAATAAACAAATAGTTAACTAGCATTTATGTCATTACACTTCTTAATTAAGTATAATAAATTTTATGCTTTCAAATGTAAATAGTTTTTTTTTTCTAATTCTGAAAATTGTGGTTTCTTTCCTATATTGAATTTATTAATGACTTTTTGGTTACACCAACTTTTGGAGGACAATGGCTTTTCAAGCTCATAGTTTGAGATTGACAATTTAAAAGAAAAAGAAAAGAATGAGATTTGACATAAGGCAATTGGTATAGACATAGTGGGCGAGATTTACATCATAATTATTAAATGTTAGTTATAATATGAATCTTCCCTTCACATTTACTTGTAGAAAAAAAATTAATATTTTGGTCCTTTTTCAAATTCTATGGAACACGAAATTACACCGAATATTCTCCTCTTTTTCTTTTCAATTTCAAACAATTTTTCAAATTATGGTTTTCATTTAGATCATACTTTTTTCTTTAGCAACTTCTTTTAATAAGTAAGTGTATTTTAAACCACGAAAATTATTGTAAATTGATAAAGCTTCTAAAATATTTATAAAATATAATAAAATTTTATATTCTATTAATGAATTAGATTGTAGCAATCATTGACTTCTATGAAATAATTGTTGTAAATATATTATTATAATATGTTTATAGGTTAAAGTAAATTAAATCTATTTTTTCTTTTAATATACATACATATAATAACCATAGGGTCCGTTTGGATTGGCTTCTAAAATTAAACACTTGAAAATGTAATTCAAACACACTGTTAGTTCTTTTAGTATAAATAGAGGTGGAGATTTGAAACACATATCTTTTGGTTTTTTAATGTATCCTGTTGTTAGTTGAGTTAAGCAGTTTAAGCAAAAATATGTCATAGTTAACTGAGTTTCGTATAAAAAAATATATATATTTTTAAGAAAATTAAAATTTTAAAAATAAAACTTTCAAATTCCAAGTCTAAGTGTGGAATACAAAAGCCTAGCTAGGGCTAGCACAAATAGAAAATATATGGATATTGTTATATAAACTAGCCGTTGATTAAAATATTATTTTGATATTTTAGATTTAGTCTCTACTACTTTGTTTATTGTTGTGTTTTGTTATATGTTTATCATTTTTATAAGTTCTGGACCTTGCATAAGATTTATTAATTTTATTTAATCAATTTCGATGAAAGTTAACCTTTGATACTAACATTGTATTTTAACTTGAACTAAATAAATATCTTTATTTCAAGTTTGATAATCATTTGAATTTTAGTTTTTAGTTTTTGAAAATTAAATTTATAAATAATATTTTTTAGTCTTTAAAACAAAAACTAGTAATTTTAAAACTAATCCAAAATTTTGAAAACCATTAATAAAGGGAGTTTCAAAATTTAACCGTATAAAGTTAGGTGCTTCCAGAGAGTGTAAGTCCAATTCGAATAACCAACAACTGGGATTACCAAATCATATTATATGGATTGAGTTGAAATTTTTTATGTTTCGGGTTGGGTTTGATGTTGAAAAATTTGTTCAACCGACCTAAATTAATATATATATATATATATTTTATTTATTTAATAAAAGTAAAGTTAGTAGTATTTTGTTAAACGATCGCGTAAGAGGGTGAAGGGTCGTATGTAAAGTTAGCCGATCGTGTAAGAAATAAACGATCGTTTGTGAGTAGAAAGTTAAATGATCGCGTAAGAGGGTAAACGATCGTGTAGGAGGTTGTGGGTAAACAGTCGTGATACATTTCTTGCAAAACCAAATTAAACATAGTTATGAATGTTGAGTAGCTACAACAATTTTAAACTTTACAAATATTAGGAATGAAAAAAAAAAAACAATACAACTCAACAACCCAACCCAACTCAACCTTTATTTTACGGATTGGGTTGGAAAGTTAATTCAAGTTATTCGGGTTGCCAACCTAAAAATATAATTCATGTTGAGAATGTCTCCAAATCCAACCAGTTTATATTATATAATAATAATCATTGACAAATTAGAAAAACATAAATTAAAAAAAATATATTGTTACATTAGAAATTTCCATCTTTTTTTTCTTAAAATAAAAAAACGACAGCCAAATCCATTCCAAAATCTTTACAATTTCTCTTTAATTTCAAACCTATAATCTTTGTTTTTTTTTTTTTTTGAAAAAAGAAAAAAGAGAACAAAAAAAAAAAAAAACAATGTGACTATGGAGGCCCACTTAATAATAATTATAATTTTTAGAACTAAGAAAATTAAAAGTAGGTAAGCAATTTCTTGTGTCTTCTCCATTGCATTTCTAAAATTTATCCCTTTCATATTCAACAAACTCTTTATTTTCATTCATACGTAAATTATGAAGAAATAACTCACTCTTTTTTTTTTTTTTGTTTAAAAAATGTATTTGGATTACAATTTATTTATAATTTTCTACAAAAATTTGGATCATCCTATAAATTTAAATCTCAATTTCTATTTGAAATTCTAAAAAACTTCTACCTCATATATATATATATATATATATATCAATTTAAACCTCTCAATTTCTATTTGATACAATTCTCAAAGTTCAAAGTTTAAATTGATACAAATCTCAAGTTCACGAAGTATAAATTGATATTGGTGAAATAGTGAAGTTCAACGAATTTATTATAACTTGGAATATTCAAAGCCAAATTCAATATAAGTTTGATTATAAAATGGATAATATGAAACTAATAGTACAATAATAATGAAGATGCTAAAATTGTCATCAAATATCAAGTGGTTTATAATATTTTGCAATTTTGTTATGAGTTTTTAAGATAATGAAGTGACCACACAATTTGGAAAAGAAAAGCTCTCTTAGCCCATCCAATAATTTCATAGCAAACCCTAATAGTTCAACTTCAATCCAAGTTATATATATATATATATATTCATTTTAACTAATTAACTATCTAATTAACAACATATTATATAACTAATTAGCTAGTTAAGAGCTCGAATCTCTCTATCTAATTAACTACAAATAACAACATAATAATAATATTAATAATAACACGTTAAATAAAATGTTTAGTCTCAAGAGTGCATTAGCTGTTTATATAATTTAAGTTTGTAAGTTTTTGGTTTAGCTTTAATTATTTGATTTGTAGGTGTATGAATGTTACAACAATGTTGAGTTTAGGTTTCATTTAATATATACACCAGCTAATTATTAGATTCTTACACTAATTTGTGAATAAATTGATCTTAAACATCTACGAGATTTTCAAAGAAAATTAATTTGTGGAGTTGAACTAGTATTGATGTTGTATTTTTATTGATTTGATGCTATGTGGTTCGATCTCTAGAATTTGATCCTCTGATTTTCTCTTGATTGGATGCTTACGCTTGATTTAAGAAAGCGGAGCACATATAATGTTTTTGAAGTTTGAGTTTTGAAAGAAAGTTTGTAATTAAAGGAACTTCAATCTTCGAGCGAAGTTGGAATCTTGAAAGAAAGCTTGTATCTTCAAAGGAGGTTCAATCTTCAAGAATGATCGGCTTTAGAAGTTAGAGAATCTTCTAGCTCTTGAGTTAATTCACTCTAAAACTTCCGAAGTAAAAAATTTCCAACCGAGAACTCTTCTATTTATAGGGTTCTCTAGTGACTTTATGGGTTTGAGCTTGGTTGGTCCATGGACTAGATCCATGGGCTCAATCACGTGGGTTTTAGTCATATTTAGCCTTTGAACTCAATTAAGTTTATTTTTTGCACAATTGAATAAAGTAAATAATATTTAGTTGAACCAAAATAATTAACTTGATCCAACCGTTATGATGAAAACACATGTCATTATTAGAATTGGCCAATTTACGTTTTTAATTTTAATTTAATGTTGTGATAGTTCGTAATTGGTCTAAAAATTTCCTAACCAACCCATAGAAATAAATAATAGTAAATAAAAAATTAAGATGTTTTGAGTGTAGCAAGAGGAAGAAAATAAGAAAAATAAACCTTCTTTTTAGTTTTTCTTTCAATCTTTTATGTGTTTGTTTGGGTCACTGAATTTTAAAATGTTACGTAAATAATGCATTTAACTCATTTTCAGCTCTTTTGGTCTTTAGGTTTTTAAAATTAATTTTATAATTCCACTTTATCATTGTTCTAAATTAATTAATCAACCCCAAAAGACCAAAATAGGCACTAAGTGAAGTATATATAAGCTACATAAATATTAAGGGTGTGTTTGGAATAAGGGTTAAGTTAGGAAGGGTTAGTGTTATGATAATATATTTGCTATACATTTTTTAGGTTATTTAAAGATTCAAAAGTTATTTAATTTAACATTAAATCGGATTTAATTTTGTTTTGATTTTTTTATAAATTTAATAAAATTCATTTTTTTAGAAATTTATTTAACTTAAATTTATCAAAAACAGTTTAGATAAAATACTTGATAGGTGCAAAAAGAATAAAGGAAGAAAAATAAATAAAAGACATGAAATAATAAAATTAAAAAAGAGAGTTAAATATGAGGGCTAAATGTGTAAACTAATCATAATTAGTATTTAATTAAAATTAATTTTGTAAATAAAATAAATTAAAAATAATATTCTTTTAAGATTATTAAATTAATTAAAAACAAATGACATTTGATAAATAAAAGAGTAAGTTTTTTTTTAAAAAAATGAAATAATAAAACTATGGAGATTTGAAAATGTAGAATTATGAGAAATTGAAAATATAGGTTTATGGAGAGTTGAAGGGGATTGAGAAATAAGAGATAGAGAGAGGGAAGAGAGGTTATGATAAACCTAAAACAAGGGTAATGATAATCCTTCTCCAAACAAAGGTTGAGTTACCATAGCCCTAACCCTAACCCAATAGTGATAACCCTTGGACCAAATGGCCTCTAAAATCATACATCAAGAATAAATGTACTAAAATGTTACTTTACTTTTTTTTTTTAGTTTAACTACTTGTGGAGTTTGAGAGATTCAAACTCCTAACTTCGTGATACAATTTATGATGCTCAAGTTAACTGTAACCAAACATTATATAATCGTATAAAAAATATATTTACGTAAAGTCATAGCCCTCCAAATTAAACAGATCAAAGCTTTGAACCCAAGAATATCATATATTTCTATGTATATTAACAAACTTCATCACTGTGTACATTTAGTATAAATTCCATCATTAGTTGCAAGGCAGCCTCAACGGAAAGCTTCATGATAATATCACCATCAGAATGCAGTCCTCTTAACCAAAGAAATCCCTTCAGGATTCCCACCAATTTCTTCCAAAATTATTAATAAGTTGCCATTTGGACTTAACCAATCGCGGGGAATGTGATACCTGAGATTTTGAAATGTTTATCAATGGTGATAGCTAGAGAAATTTTTTTGAGGGCATGCTTAGTTAGGAATGAATTTAAGATGGTCAAAATGATAATTAAATGTAAAACTCTAAAAGTAAACCTTCAAATGATTTTGAATGATTAAGGATATGTTTTAGAGCGATTTGACTTAACATGTACTAAATCAGTGTGCAATTGTAATTAATTTTACCATTTCTGAGAGGGTCCACCACAGTTCCACAAGCATTTCTTCTCAGTAAAGAATCCAGTATAACTGCATTTGTTACACTTGCCGCTTGCAATATATCCAGGAAAATAGCGGCCAATGCTCCGACCGTTAACCCATATTTGACCTTTACTCATGCTGCTCATGTCTAAAGCCAATGGTTCATTACCAGCCGGAGTATTGAAAGTGGTCTGCGGATTCGATAGGTGAAGTTTTCACAATAAAAAAAGATGTAGAAATTAAAGGATGTTAGTTTGAAATTCGCTCACCTTGTACCATGTGAGGGGTTGCTTTTGAAATAATGAGCCTTTCGTCCATTGCACAGAATTACTTCCTTTAACAGAATAAAGATTCAAGATTTCTCCTCTCAAACCAACCTGCTCAGGAACATTGTAATTGAGATTCTGTAGCTTCTAAAAGCATTGCTATTGTTTTTCAAGAATATAGAAAAGAAAAAACAGAAAGTGAAAGCTGAGGGTACATCGATTTGGTAATGTACCTTGTAAGACCATTTATATTTAGACATGTCTCGAGTGCCCTCGTTCAGACCCTTCAACGTGACAGGGCCTAAAACACCAGCATTCCAAGTATCAAAATGCAGGCCAACATTCTGACATAAAACAAATGGAAAGATAAGTCTATTGCATAATCAACAATAAGAAATATAGAAACGAAAAAACTAACCGGAAGACCGACAGTTACTGAAAGTTATTGTGGGATCCTCCAAACTCCTTGCTTTAGATCAACATTTTTACTGAAAGTTATTGCGGGATCCTCCAAACTCCCATATACACTTCCTACATTTGGAAAATAATATTGCTACGTTCTTAGAATCGTTTAGCTAACACTTGGAAGTTCTTTAAGTTAAAAATGTGTGTGTTTAAGATGTACCAGATAGTTGGCCATTTATGAAAACATGCAAAAGATGGCATGTCGAATCGACAGTGAGAAGTGGCCATTTTCCACCCTTTAGAAAGCCTTCAGTCGAATCGATACTTATACTAAGAAAGATAAACATGGGACAGGTTCTTCTTTGTACGACAGCCACCCAAATGAACTAATTGGCATCATTTTTGCCTGGTAACTTTTAACCCCGATCTGTAAAGATACCTTGCATCAAACTTCATCTTTCCAAAATAGAAAAGATATTCAAATAATGCCACTTCAAGGGAAGGATTATGTAGGAAGAGTTATGAGATGATTATAATAAAATGTGTTTGGAAGAAGAGTTATGGGGTGGTTATGATAATATGTGTTTGGGGGGAGAGTTATGTAGGTAGTATTATGAAATTTATTTTTTTATATATTTTTTTTTAAATTTGTATTTTGGAAAGTATAATGGAGTAACAAAAATGATAAAAAAAATTATAATGAATCAGTGAAAGATATAAAAATAAGAAAGAAGAAAGAGAGAAAAAAGTACATTTTGGAAAGCATGAGCTTTAGTAAAAAATTTAGATTCAAAATTTAATTCAAATAAATCTTGAATAAAATCACGCCAATTAAAGAAAATTTTTATACATTTAAAGTTTAAATACTTTTAAAAAAAATTGTTATACATTTTTTAGGTTATTTAAGGATTCAAAAGTTATTTAATTTAACATTAAATCGGATTTGATTTCATTTTGATTTTTTTATAAATTTAATAAAATTCACTTTTTTAGAAATTTATTTAACTTAAATTTATCCTAAATTTAGATAAAATATTTGAAAGGTGAAAAATGAATAAACAAATAAATAAAAGACGTGAAATAATAAAATAAAAAAAAGAGTTAAATATGAGGGTTAAATGTGTAAACTAATCATAATTAGTATTTAATTAAAATTAATTTCATAAATAAAATAAATTAAAAATAATATTCTTTTAAGATTATTAAATTAATTAAAAACAAATAGTTTGATAAATAAAAGAGTAATTTTTTTTATAAAAAAATGAAATAATAAAACTATGGAGAGTTAAAAATGGATTAGGGGGATTTGAAAAGAATAAAATCAAACAAATTTTTTTACCTGCAAGCCTTTTTCATTCTAAAGTTTAAAAAGAATAAAATCAAACAATTTTCAACCTATGGAGATAATGATATTTAAATTTTTTTCTTTTTTTCTACGCTTGTCACTGTCCAATCGGTAGAATCTTAAATCGATTGATTCAAAGTAATTTTAATTATATATTATCTAACATATAGAAAAAAGGTATTTTATTAATAGAAACGATACCTATAGATTTGAAGAAAGAAGGGAGAGGAAAGGAGATCAACCAAGCGTCACTTTGAAAGACAACTAAAAACAACCAAGCTTGCATGGAGTAAATATGTTTGAAGTTAATAAATTTGTGTTTGGAACGTAGAATTATAACATGTAGTTTTTCAATAAATACGAAAATAAGAGATAAAATAAAAAATTTAAATAAATATAAAAAGTATTGATAAAAAGAGAAATATATAGTTCCTTAATTAAAAAAATGGAAGAGTTATCAAATAAAGGTTCAAATTTCAATAGTGTTTAATATTAAAGTTTTTTTTTTTTTTTTTTTTTGGTGTCAAGAGATAGACGATCAAACACATCATTTCTGAAAAATATGATCATTTCTGAAAAATAAAGAATGAGTAAGGAGTTCAAATTTCAAAGACCTACTTTTATTCAATTGTCGATGAAGTTGATTGCAACATTAGTCGGTTCGGTGGCAATTTATTTGAAAAATCAACTACCAACTATTATGATCAATCCCTAAATCCAAGTGAGTGATTGAGTCCATGCTTCCAAAAAAATAATAACTAGCAACTGCCTGCTTCTGATTTCAAATGCTTAATATAAGAAAAAACGAAAAAAGAGATTAGCATTGGCCTGGGCTTTTTCTTTCTTCTTGTTGCCTGTCAAATTATCATACAACTAAAATTAGTTGGAGTCCTTTTTTTCTTTTTCTTTTTTCTTTTTTTTTTTGGTGTGAAAGCAAAGTGTTTGAAATCCAAATAGTACATACCAAAGGGCACTCTGACTCTGACTCTCTGCCATATATATGAAGCCTAAAAATTAAAAAAATTAAAAAAAAAAAACCTCTCCAAGTGAATATTTGATCAACACTACTACTAACTACTGCAGCACATTCATTTTGGTTGCTCTGATAAATCTCTAACTGCACCCAACTTTGCTACAGAAGAGAAAGAGAGCTTCTTGTAGTTCCTGAATGATATGCCACAAATCAATTTGGAGAAGTAAGACCAAATCAATATAATGTCAAAAACCCCACTTCCCACCAACTCATCGTCTATCTATCTACTGCCATAACCTGAAACCAATACAGCAACATAAAGGAAAAATATCCTCAGCTTCATCAAGGAGAAATGAAAAGGCAACGTCTATTAACACCAGAGCTTAATAAAAATGTAATGGCAAATCCAAGGCTTAGTAATATATGGATTAATGGCAAAAAAAAAAAAAAAAAAAAAACAGTCATTCAACACAAGGAACTTCTCCACTACTCAACTCAAACCCTATTTTCTATCTAAGTGGACACTCTCCATTTTAGGTCGTGTGTCCGTGTTGGACACACTCTGGACACGCAAATTTCTGTGCTCTATTTTTATTTATTCATTTTTAGTTTCAAACATGTGGAGACACGTTTAGGATACTTCCTGGACATGCTTGAGAATTTTTTTTAAAGAGAAATGGTCCAATTTAAAGCTCAAATCAATTATATGCTGAACTAATATTTTTGAGACAGAGAGACCATCCTTTTCACCAAAGATAAAGCATGAACATAAAAAGTTGAAGTTAGAAAAACTTAAATGATTCATCACCTATAATTGTTAATTAACTTGACATTTTATGTTTCTTAGTGGGGTGCATTTAGTATTTTATGTTAAATTTGTATATATCCTAAAAAATAATAATAGATGAAGTGTGTATCTCTAATGTGTTCGTATCCTAGTTTTTTTATGCTTCTGGCTTACTTTGGGTGTGGCCTTTTCATGTTTAACTAATCTAATTCGTGTGATTTATAATTAGTCCCATCATTCTATGTGGCCCATTTGAATGATCTATCAAACCACTACACAGTTTAATAAGAACTGTGAGGAAAGAGTTTCATCATTAGTTATGACGCAAAAATTGTGGAACAAACTCTATATTTGAAATTTTTGTCTCTTAAACAAGAAATTATCGAACCTTTATCATCTCCTGAAGATTCACTTTCTCTATTCTCTGGCACATTCTGATCGATGAATTGCTGAATTGTTCTCCAATAATGATCGCCGCCGGCTAGCCAAGTGTCCATATGCATGCCAGAGGGGAAGTCGACCAAGAGACAACGGTTGTTATGAGCAGCTGCTTTGGCATACAGCATCTGCATGTGGACTGGGGGAACCATCTCATCTTGTAATCCAGATAAGAAAAGAATTGGCTGCTTAATCTGCAGAGATGGTTTCAAAAATAGCAACTTACAATTACAACCGAAGCAAGCAAATAATGTCGAAAAGAATGATATTTTGAACTGCTAAGCCCCACCTTGCCAACTACATCAATGGTGCTCCAAGGAGAACGCACGAGAAAATTGAGAACCTTGGGACCTTTTGATCCTGGGCCTCCAATAAACCACTTTAGAAAGGGTAGCAAAACTCCAGCCATATCCAAAATTGAAGTGAAAGTATTTTCTAATATCAGTGCAGCAACCTGTAATTCAGAATATGGTAAACAACCAACAAAATGCAGAATAAAAAGCACAAAAGAGCTTGAAGAAGATCAACGCATCTTAATGTAGTTTATGACAGTAAAAAATTGACAGTGACACTGGACACGGAACATTTTGATTCGAAAAAGTCATAGTAAATCTCTAGGCAACTTTATCATGACCGATAAAATCTCTAGGCAACTTTATCATGACCGATAGAGGCTATACAAGCAGCTGTCAATAGGCAATCCGTAGCCCTCCAAACAATACCTTGTCAGGGTTATTTTTGGTAAGAACCGCTCCAACTGCACCCCCAAGTGACCTTCCAAACACTATTATCCTAGACGTGTCAATGTCGGTCCTTTGAGAAAGATGATCCAATGCAGCCTACTCAAGTGAAATAAAAGCATAATGTTTTCAATTACACTTGTTGAAAAAAGAAATAACATTTGAAAAGAGAACAAATGTAATCACACAAAGCAGCTCTGTAAATCTATAGAAAAAAGATAATTAGATTCCTAAGAAGATGTGAATAAACTTGTTATTGGATCAATCATAGCATCGTCGGTCACCGCCCTTCAGCTATCGACGATGTGGCATTGAACCGATGCTGGAAAAAAAAAATTAAAACCAAAGCACACCTGAGCATCTCTAGTAATTCCATGCTGAGAAGGATAACCATCACTTGCTCCATAACTGCTCGAGGTCAAATGGCATCAGTGATCATTCCATTAAAGTAGCAGAAGTATGTATATCAATGAACATATTTGCTGCTGGAACATATTAAAAGGCATACTTGCACTTGCCACATTTATGTAAAATAACATACCCTCTATATGAAAGCATGAAAACATTGCACTGTAACCTTTGTATCATGATGCGGACCATTTCAAGACGATGGGCGATGTCTAGAGCAGGAAGTCAAGGTAAAAAAATAGGAATCTATCCCAAAAAGCCATCAGCGTAACTAATATACACTAAACTATTTTTTTTATTACCAAATATATACAGTTAAGAGTAGAGATTTCAGACGTGCATCATACGAAGTTCTAATCAAGATGTTTAAAAAATGCTACAACATGTAGTTCACAATAATTTTCTCGTATCTAATTTCCACAAAGAAGGCCATGACAATCAGGATACTTCCAGCATTTTCTTGGAAAAAAAGAATGGTAGGACCTGCAAAACAGCAATACCACAAAGTAAGCCTTGAAAAGTTACCCCCACATTAAGGTAAATATGTAAACCCAATGAAGGAACAGAAAAGTAAGCAGTATGAATTAAGCTGTTGATGGGTGAAAACAGACAAATATACGGTTAAATAATCAGGAAGAAAGATATATGAAAGAAGAATATCCCTATAACTAATAAAACAATTGGTGACAAGGATGTATGAGAAAATCCACTTTAGGAGTTATAACTAATAAAACAATTAATGAGTCTGTAATCACCATGGCAGATGGAAATTTTAAAAGATGTTAGTATCTGCAATGGAAAATCTCTATTTCTTAATTCAAAGTAAGCCCTAATCATATAGGGAGTCTTTTAAAAAAAATAGGTGACTGTGAATCTGGATTCCTCTCTAGAAGCATTTCATTACAATCTTGCATATGCCACCACCACAAATATAACAACAAAAAGGACCTCATAAACAATGTCGACTATCTTCAGTTTTTCTGATCCCCCTTTTGCATCAGCATTTTTATCATTTCAACCTTCAACAACAAATATTAAACTTCACCACTGTCCACTTAAATCCAGTATGTGATATCCAGCAACGTGAATACCAAATTCCATATACATCCAATACATTGCTCTCTAACGTTTAAAAGAACTTTTACATTCCCAAGCACAAATACCCATCACGAGATTCCTGAAACAAGTACACCGCCATCTCACTCCAATACACAGGTCCCAAATATCTACATTCTCAATCATCCTCAATTCCCCTTCACTTTTAAGCTAAATTTATATTCCACAGATTTGATCAGCTAAGCATTCAAACTTACTCACAAAGAAATGACCAATCGACCATCCCAATAAACCTAATCATCAATCTCTTCCCTCCATTTCACACCACTCTCTTCAGAAAGAGAAACATAAAACAAATTCATCTCGATAACTAATCAAACAACCCAACCACAAAACAAAACTAAGATCCGCCAGTTCCAGGACCAGAAATTAGCTCAGAGTCGCAAAAAAAAAAACAGAACATACCCATATCACCTAAACCCTATCAGCAAAATCCATCATAATTCAATCAAGAAAATTCTCAAAATGAGAAGAATCAAACCTCGGCAATCGGGGAAGAGTTTAATGAACCACGAGTGAAGCCGGACTCCATCAGAAGATCGAAGCCATACATCCTCATAAACAAGGCGAAGCCGAGATGGGGTAATCGCATAAGATTTAGTAAGTCCAGGAAGAACCGGCACATAAACCAATCTCTCTTGAAAAGCGACCAGCAACGCCATTCCTGCGACCACCAAACCTCCAACGCCATAAAGCAACGCATTCACATAAGAAACCATACTCGATCTCTCTCCCTGTTGCCGTCGTTTTCCACCGATTTGAAAATTGAAGATTGAAAATTGAAAATTCAGGGTCGGTGGGAAATGGGGAAATTCATGAGATTTTGAAGAAGAAAGAAGATGTAAGACGTGAGAAGATGAGTTGGGTATGAAGTTCAGAGGAAAACTAAACTTGGGTCGGTGTTGGATTTGCCATTGAAGGGAGTGAGTGCCTGTTCGTGTTCTTCGTACAGTGACATCGGCACGCAGTAGTTATGGGCTATGGCTATGGCTATGGCTATGGCGCTATTTCTAATCTCTTTTCCTTAGCAAAAAAAAGTGAAATATGATCCAAAGTCTTTTTTTCAATTTTATTTAGTATCGATATCTAACCCTTTGATTTATAGATATGTTGACATATTAATGAATATTTACATCTTTCATCACAACTAGCAAACATTCTTTTATTAAAATGATTGAGAAAAACTATTTCAACGAACTTTCTAAAAGTGTGTTAATTGTGAAAGATGAAAAATTTTTAAGTTAGTTTTGACAATTTCTCATTTTGATTTCTAAAAGGATGTTAGTTTTTTTTTAAATATGGAAGGTTCGATTCTCATCTTCACAATCATTATACTAAAAAAATATGAAAACTTTTTACAATCACACATAATTTTTGTACGATTACACCCAAAACTAAATAATACAAAAAGGAGCAAGATTATTTCTTAAACTATTTGAAACCAAAGACATTGGATGCCTTTATGATCCTCATAATTGATAACTTTCTCAAACTTTTACTGTGAAATAACTACCTTTCTAATATTTTTTTGTCAAAACTAAATTGAGGTAACATTTTAGATAGTTTTGTGTTTCTAAAAAAATATTGAGATCTTTCATCATTATACTGAAAAACGAGTATAAATTCTAACCGTTTAGAATTTGTTTTAAATTGTTGATATTAAAGTATTGCTCTAACATTAAATTTACCTTATGATCTATAGTTAACATTTTTAGGTCAAATGTGGTTTTAATAGCTTGTATATGTTCATTTTCTTGAGTTGAACAACGATCAGAAATGAAAATTCAAACTTTTAACCTAATCAATGATATATTTCAATCGATTAAACTATGTGTAGATAGATTAATATATCAATTAAATGGTAGTTAATAAAGTACTAATAAGGTAGATCATTAATTATTTTCCACTCATTTTATTTAAAAGTCTTTTTTAATTAATAAAGAAAATAATGTTCTTTAAACTTTTTCTTTTGGGTCAAAATGGTAAAAAGTTATTCCTTAGAACATCAATGGGTTCCACAAAGTGTTAATGTGAAATAAGTTTTCTTCGTTCATTGCCATATTATTGTACTTTGAGTACTAAAAAAAAGACCCATTTTGAAATAACTTTTCCCTTTATTATTCAAAACAATAAATAAAAATGACAAAATTAATGTCAAATTACAAGTTCACTTTTTTAACTTTTAATATTCAACTTGTAATTTTATGTTTAATAAATGTATGAATTTAAATTTTTTTTTTTTTTAAAAAAAAGTAAATAGGTTTGTGAGTGTAAAACGCACCTATTAGACGTGTCCGAACACACCTAGATGGATGCATTAATTCTTATATAATTATCTTCAATTAGAGACAGTCTTGTCCCGGGGACATATAAATAGTATCTAGTCAAAAAATTTCTCAATAAATACATAGAATGTAATATGAATGAACCACCTCCCCCTAAATAGTTGCATCTTATGACCATAAATTTATAACAATCTATACTCGATTAGTTGCACTCCGTGGACATAAGTTGAATCTTTCTGATTTTTCTCAATGAACACTCTAGAATAGAAGCATCGGTCCATGTGTAATCATCTCCAATTAGATAGCCGTGTCCTATGAGTAAATTTCACATATTTGACATTTATAAACAAACGTTTAGAATGGATGCAAATTCATGGACAACCTCCTTCGTTACATCTTATTTGATAACTATTTTGTATTTTTAAAGTTAAGCTTCTAAACTTTAATCTAAATTCTAAATTTTTATAGTCAATATTTTAAAAATCAAGTCAAATTTTTAAAGAAAAAAAAATTGTTGTAAACTTTATTTTTTTTACTTTAACCAAAAATTCAAATGTTTCTTATAACAAAATAAAAAACCAAGGTAAGAAATTTGGGGAAGAAAAACATAAATTTAAGGGGAAAATAAAAATAAATAAATAAAAACAAGGCTAAAATGGTCAATCATTTTGGGTCTAAAAAGGTTAAAAAGTTTGAGTGGCTAAAAAAAGTACAAAATTTGAAGGGGTAAAATATAATTTTAGATTAAAGAAAAGTAAATGAATAGGATAGGGATATGATTATGTTATTTATATATTTATTTATTTTACTATTTATGTAAAGTAAAGTATGCCCAATAATAAAATAAATAATTGAAGGTCTTTTATTCCCAACAAAATGGAAGAATTTTGACCTTTTGATCTGTCTTGAGACAACCAAGCAAGCAATGGAATCAAAAACAAATTCAAGAAAAAGTAGAAATTAATGAGGAATCAGAAAGAAAAGAAAACACATGTGAAGAAAGTAATTGGTTATCATGTTAGTGGACCTTTGTATCAAAGAATTAGCTGGTCAAGCCTAAAAGCCACCTAAACCATAGACCAAATTCTAAAATTACCAAATTGACCAAATGTAAATTTGGAAGGACAAACCTACAAGGAGAATAGGGATTAATTAGGTAATTAGTTAATAATTTGGGTTTTATCCTACTTGTAGTACAAGTATTCCCCATATTATCATTCTAATAAAAGATATAAAATCTTGATTCTTTGAGGTTTCTCTCATTTTGAATATTTGGGCTCCATCAATTTGTGATCAAATCAATCAACACTGAAAAATTCTACTGACGCCGATTATGAGAGGGAGTTTTTAATATTGTGCTTGTTTCTCAAACAACACATATCTATTAGGGAAACCCTTTAAATTTCAAAAACTAGATTTTGCAAAAATGTACTATTATTGATTAAAGAAGATTTCCAAAGAAAAAGTTCATTAGTTGGTATAGGCAAGAAAATCAATTTACTTAAAAAAAAAAAAAAAAGTGGAATACTGATTCAACCGATTTAAAAGAAAATTTTCTAGCATACTAATTTTGGGTCATGCTCGATTTTCTCAAAGAATTTGTCATTGTTCACATTGAAACTTTGATTCTAGTGACTCTGGTGACGTTTCTAAGGCGGTGTTTATATGTGAATTTTGTTTAGTTTGTCATATACCAAAAATGTTTATATTTAACTTAAATTATCATAAAAGACTACTAAACACGATTACCTAATTTCATAAAAAAAATACATATATTTTAATTTTTTAAAAAGAAATATGTTTTGAAATTAATCGTACTATATCTTGGAACTAATTGTTTTAAAATTTTGGAATTAAATTTTTTAGATAGTTTTATTTTAGGAGTAGAAGTATATTGTTATTTAAATTTATAATCAAGTATTTATTTCTTTTTCTTTTCTTTTGAAAAAATAAATAAATAAGAAAAAAGAAAATTAATAATACCACCAGAAATAAACACATTTTAGTAATTATTCAAAACAAAAGAGAAAAAAAAAAAGTGAGATGTTTTTTCAATAATAATTTATTTATTTCAACAACGTAATATTAATAAGATGGGAGAGGGTAGTATGGAGAGCAGTTTTGTAATTTTTATAAAGATAGAAAAAATTACCAATTTTCTAGTTAATCCCCTAAACTTCATTTTCTACAAATTTGGTTTTTAATAATTTATCTAAAATGAATTATTTTATAAATGAATTTCTAAAAAATGCATTATTCTAATTTGCCAAATACTATCATTTTTTTTCAAAATAGTTCTTTTTGACAAAATTAAACAATTCAAAATTTCAACCAAACACACCCTAAATCCGATTTGAGTTAAAATATGGTGACTAAACATAATCAATACATCAATAATATTTTAAGGTATTTAATCAATCTTATAACACAGGGAAATATGCCTTATGCCCTTTCAATTGCTTGGATAGAGCTAAATGACGTAAATTTAACTTAACGATAAAACTAAAATATAATTTTTTAAAGCATATTTAGAGCGTATTTTAAACTTATTTAAATAATAATATAAATTAAAAAAATGACTATATTGTCTTCCAAATGCTCTTAGTGGAATACGAAAAAAGACCATAGGTCTAAGTCTCTTGGACTATAGGCATAGGTCCCTTTGTATACTAGTTTATATCAATTAAGTATAATATAGTAAAATAATCCCATAAATTATATGACATTGAGGCGTTTTAAAACTTTCATCTTGTCATTTCATAATTGGTGAACTCTTCGCTAAGCCATAAAAACGTTTAGAAACTAAATAGGTGAATCATAGAAAGAAAATAGTGTCAATGCAAACAAAAACCAGTTTTTTACATATGGTAAGTCAGATGGTAGGATTTTCTTTCTGATCCTAAGGAGGTCTATCATTTGGCTTGAATAAAAAGTAGCACATAATCTTAGAATTTCCTAGCTAGTTTCAATATCTTGACATAGGGTTGAGTCAGTATCATGACCTTAAGTTTGTTAAAACATGATTACTTCTTCTTTCAAATTTTTGAATAATTTTTTTTGCTGAACCTAGATTAATTTTTTTGAAGATATTGCATGATTGATTGTAATCTACTTTTTGATACTTGTGCACCCCGCCATATTTATGGATGAGTATTAGGAAATATTGTCTTTTTGCTAGGACAACCAAGGCTATGTAAGCGTATTATGAATTAATTAACCAATAACCTTAGTTTAGAAATTGCATTTTGTTTCATAAAGATCATTTGCAATCACTCTTTATTTTTCCTATTCAATGATTGGAATGAAAAATAAAATACTGACGTCCTTTCTTTTTCTCGAAAAACCCCCCTTAAATTTGTTAATATTAATTTTTGAGGTGTAATATTTTTCCACTTGTAGCAATCAATTTACTTCATTGCATGTTACCACAGACAAGATTATATTTATGTGATTCTTTTATTTATGTTCTTGAAAATTACTAATAATTTCTTTTACTACTTCTTGTCAGTAGTATTTTGGGTTTGATCCCAACTAATTCTTTGGGTTTACAAATAACTTTAAAATTCGTTTGACAACTATAACTTCACTACTTTCAATTCTAGTCATTTCTAAGAAAAAAATTATTAACCTAAATTTTGTCAAAACCATAATTACCTCTGATTTTTGTTATTTCTACAATTATTCCTTATTTAAATATAAGAAATGTAACCGAAACTATGACCGTATTTATATTTGAAAAGTTTACAAAAATAGCACAAAATACTTAATAAAGCATATATTAGTTGCATTTTTTAAATGCAAAAATAACAAATTCAAATAGACAGACCAATTTTTTGTTCAACTATTTTGGGCCAAATCTTCGTTAGGGCCCAATCGAAAGCCCAAGAAGAAATAAGATGAAGTGGTGGTCCCCACCATTCCAAGTAGAACTTTTTGGATATTTTCTTAATTTTTAATTTTAATATTCTCTTTTACAATACCGCGTAAAGGAAGTTTCTGAGGAGACCAAAGAGAAGAAAGGATTCGGAGAATCCTTCTCAAGCCACCATAAAAAATTTCATTCAATCAGTTCATACACAAACCAAAATTTATTGATCCGATCCTTCCTCTATTGAAATTTTGATTCATTCCTTTCAATTCGGATTTTTTTTTCTACACTCCGATCGCCCGTCATGAGTTTTCTCTTCGGCAAGCGCAAGACTCCCGCCGGTAATTGCTCTCCGATCACTATTTTTCTCTCTTCCCATCAATTTTCAGTTTCATTTGCTTTCAATTTCTTATAATCCACTTCTTTCTGACTGAATTTTTTTATTCTGTTGCATTTAGTAGCTGTGGTAATTTGTTTCGATTCCTGGAGTTTATGGTTCAATTTGTAGTTGATCATAGCCTCTGCGATATTGGAGTTCTTAATTTTACCTAATATTGGAAGTTCATTTTCTAATCTGTTTATTGCCTTCAGATGCTGATTCAGTGTGAACTGTTAATACGATCTGCTTATTCTTCTTATTTTTGTGGTTTGATTTCTAGATATTGAACCCTACTTGATTTCGAATTGTTGATTGTCTTTTAAGAAATGGTTTTTTAATGCACGTGTTCTAAGCTAACTGCATTATTTAATTGCAGATTTGGTACATTTACCTATGGTTTATAGTTAGAATTTAGTTCTGCAATTTGATTAGATTTTCCAATCCGAAAGTAATAAATCATTTTAGCGTTTGAACTCTTTGAGTTAGCGACAAATTAAACTGATTTATAAAGCTTCACATATTGAGTTCATATCTCAATATTGTTATTTCTTTTTATCCTCGTTAACTTAAATATGAAATCGAGCTCGCGTGTAAGGAGTTCTAAGAATTAATATGGAAACACAAACATCATAGTTTAATAGTTAAAGACTCTCTAGCTTAGATTTGCTGTCATTAAACTATTAATTGTAGTAGTCAATCTCATAACATCTGATGTTGTATACATTATTGTCAATCCAGAACTCCTCCGGGAAAATAAGAGGATGTTGGACAAATCGATCAGAGAAATTGATAGGGAGAGACAAGGTCTTCAAACACAAGAGAAGAAACTCATTGCAGAGATTAAGAAAAGTGCCAAGCAAGGGCAAATGGTGTGTATTGTTTAATTTTCCTATCTGTTGTTCATATTTTCTTTCGTGAGATTCCATTTTTATTTTGATTCCTTTCTTTTACTCAATGAAATTCTCTAAAGCTTGGACAGCATACATCACCTGAGTTTTATCATTCAACTTGTATTTTTGTTAGGTTGTTGATATAATATTGAATTTACCTTCCTTCATCCTTCAGGTTAAGCTTTTGGGTTTATCGATGATTTAACAATTTTCTTAGCTCCTCTTCTCTCTCTTTGACAATGAGTGTCATTTGGTGGTGTATTCCATATTTGGAAGTGTCAAATATGAAAACAAATAAGGGAAAAACATTATAACACATTTCAAACGCTCCACAATTTTTGTTTCTAGAATTACATCCAAATCTGATATGATATGTTACTGTTGTAGGGAGCTGTGAAAGTGATGGCAAAAGATCTAGTAAGGACCAGGCACCAGATTGAAAAATTCTACAAGCTTAAATCACAACTTCAGGGTGTATCTCTTAGAATTCAGGTACAATTTATGTCATGACTTGTTCTTTTCCATTTGTGCATCTCATATTTTGTACAACATCTTACATATTAGTTCTTGATAACTCAACATTTTTGTTTAATCCACTTTTTTAGACTTTGAAATCAACTCAAGCAATGGGAGAAGCTATGAAAGGAGTGACAAAGGCAATGGGACAAATGAATCGACAGATGAACTTACCATCCCTGCAGAAGATTATGCAAGAATTTATGAAACAGAATGAAAAAATGGAACTGATGACTGAAGTGATGGAAGATGCCATTGATGATGCTTTGGAAGGAGATGAAGAAGAGGAAGAAACAGAAGAATTGGTCAGCCAAGTTCTTGATGAGATAGGAATTGACATGAACCAAGAGGTAACTCTTATCTTTTAAAAAAAAAGACCCTGTGCAAGTATCAACCTCACTTCAAATGGATAACTAATCTAACCATTTTTTGTATTTGAACTCACAGCTCGTAAACGCACCGTCAACTGCTGTTGCTGCACCAGCAGCGAAGACGAAGGTTGCACAAGCAGAAGCAACAGGGAACGACGATGGTGGAATTGACAGCGATCTTCAAGCGAGGCTAGACAATTTAAGGAGAATGTAAATGTAAGATCTTCATTTCTTGTTTTATATTGATACCCTCCCACCTGACTAGAGCTAAGAGGGACCATTTATGCCACTGCCGTAGACTTAATGCCATGATTTCCGACCTTGTTTTGGATATATGGGAACGATCGATGTTCAAGCATAACATTCTGACTGTATATACATTATACATATATTGGTTTCTTTTTATAGGTTTACAACATGAAAATTGTTAGTTAGCTTGACTCTCTATTATGTTCGGTTTCAAGTTGGTCCTTATATTCTTAAGGCTTCTATACAACATGGAAATACCTATCATGATCGGTTTCTTTTTAGTCCTTATATTTATGTATCTTTGTAGTTTATATTAAATCCTCCAAGATAAGGTAGAGATGCTTTTTTAAAGCTTTAAGTTTAACACAATCATAGGAACGTCCGTAAATATTAATTTAATGTAAACAATGAAATATCGAAGTGTTTCATATAGATTTAATTGGTTGTTGTTGGGTAAGTAGGATCTTTCATGACCTAAATTAAGAAACATAACTTTTTGTCTACATCATAATGCACCAACCAACTTTAGATTCTCCTTAAAGCTCATTGACGAGCATGGGTTCGCATCAATCACAAATTGATTAGACTTCAAAAACACGATTTCAATGTGCAACACGATTTTTATAAAGATACAAATTCTCGTCCTGACTTTTTTCAAACCATAATTTCATGAAAAAATTAACATTAGTCATTGTTTTCTTATGTAAGTAAATGTAAGTAAAATGTTTCGTGTTTGATATTTTTAAAATTGAGGTCATTCCACCTTATTAGCAAGAACTAAATATAATATATCATTACATGAAATTGTGATTGGGGTGTACTCTTTCTCAAATGTTCAAAATGGGACCCTACTTAATAACTACACCCCATCTAAAACACCTACCAACTCTTTTACAAATTCTTCATTATCCTCATCCTTTGAACCACCCAACAAACAAACATCACAAACAAAAGAATCAGAATTTTCCAAATCCAACCACCTATTTCAAAGTTATTATGAACATCTTCGGTTTCAAACCTCCAACAACACATGACCGGAATTCTCCTCTTGCTCCGCGGTGGCTTCGTGTCTGCTCAGCCCCGCCACCGCCACCGTCACCGCCACCGGAGCACGGCAGAGTGGGCAATCGGAGTGAGAATAAAGCCACATATCTATACAAGAAGCATGAAACGTATGTGTACATCTCGGCAATTTCTTAACCTCTTCACCATCCTCAAACGCTGACAAACAAACTGCACATTCATTCCCATTCCCTTCTTCCGCCCCCGCCACCCTCTTGAATTTGAAGCTGCTCAAGGAGCTCTGGAAGCTACGGCTTGAATTCATCATCTCCTCGTAACTTCCAGCCATCCGCCGGCGGTGGCGGTTGTCAGAGCACCACTTGATAACGATGAAATTGTAGAGAACTAAGACAATCGCCGCCGTACCGACAACGACAAGGCCATAATACAACATGGGTAAGCTTGATTTTGCAGGATGAGGGGTAGAAGTAGAAGTAGAAGAATCACTCATTTTTTGATTCTGAAATTAACAGAGGATTTTGTGGGTATTTTTAGGAAGAAGAAGAAGAAGAATTAGCATAATTGATTGAATTGATAATAAGATGATGTTTTTAGAGTCAAAGATGGAAGAATTTTTATTTGTTGTTGAGAGGTTTAATTCATTGAAGTAGATAAAGTGTAAAGCTTTCAAAGAATGAAGACAAAACTGAGTACAATCAGGACAGACAAACCAATATGAATGAAAGAGAACAAAAATTTGTTGATAAGATGAAAACACTTTTTTTTTCTCTCCAATTATTTGTTTTATTTCATTATTTTTTATAATTGAATTGTTTTATGAAAAAAAAAATTGTCTCACAAGGATAAGGGAGGAAATATAGTATTAAAATTTTGTCAACATGTTGATATATTTGCACATTTCTATAGGTGTCAACACCTATAGAAAGAGTGAATCAATTTTTTTATATTGTAAAAAATATATGAAACTTAAAAAACAAAACATCAAAATGTCCGTAATTGACATGATGAGTAAATTGTTATTTTCATCGTATTGTTGAAAGTTACATGAAACATTAGAAAAAAAACTAAACAACAAGACGTTATTAATATAAAAGACAATATTTAAGTTAGGGGTGTTCATGGTTCGGTTTGGTTTGAAACTAAATCTGCAACGAACCGCAAAATGTAAAACAATCTCATCTGAAACCGAACCGAACCGCTTATGCATAAATATTATAATCGAAATCCTTTATGAACATTATACATAAATAAAAGTCTTACTAAGTTACAAACATATATTAAATTAATTTGTACAATAATTAAGTATAAAACATAGAAGTTTAAAAAATTGTCGACATTCTGCCTAATACCTACAATATACAAAATTTTGAACCAATATAAGAATTAGAAACATGATTTTTTCAACTTTTAGAATGAAAATAAGGGTTTACGTGTTGGAGGGTGTCGTCTTCGTCTTCCTATGTCGTTCGAGTTCGAGTTCCACTTCCAATACCATCTACCCTAAGTAAATATTACTTATATATTTAATTATATATATAAATAATTTTTCAGAAATATCATTTGATTGATATTTTACACCACATTTACATCAAATTAAGACATGAATATGTGAGATTAATTAGGCATATTAATTGAGATTTGAAAGTTTCATTAATAAAAGAGATTAGTATTTATGGCCTATAAAGTGGCGTATTTGCTTCAATTTAATTAAACGGAAGTACGACATGTCGTATTTTGCATTCACACTCAATAAGAAGAAAAAAAAGTTAAGGTGACATGACCTTGAACCCACACTACATGACGTGTCGTTTGGTCGAAGACGACATGACCGGCCAACATTATTTCAATTTGGTTCTCTTTTAATTGATAAATTGGAAGAGGTTCATTCTTGGATTTTTCTTTATATCACTAATTTAGAGATAGTTGAAGGAGTCAAAGCATGAGTTTGTTGGCACCAAAAACTCCCATGAAAGTGCACTTAATCATCATAAAAGCGTTTGGACACAAAGTGTTTCTGGCAAAATACGTTTATGGTTCTTGATGTTCGAAGTTGGTGTGTATTTAGTTTTAACAGTTTCAAAACGAACATCTTCGTTTTTTAGGGTCAAATGGGTTTAAAAGGTTTGTGAGTTTTCTTTTTTTCAAAGATGTATTTTGGGAATGACATGATTTTCTCTCTCTTTCTTTTTCTCTTTGTCAGCCAACCCTTTGTCCTTATCGCTAACTAGTGCAACTATGATTCTAAATATTGAAAAACCAAACATCTAATTCAAATCGATTTATTAGTTTGATTTGGTTTTTCAATATATAATTGGACATATTGAATTGTATTTAAAGAAAATCGAAAATTATTGATTTATATCGGTTTTTTTATTGACAAAATCAATCAAAATCGAATGGAATCAAACCGAACTGGGGGTATATAGGGTATATATATTCTTAAATAAAATATACACCAATTATTACTTTTTTAAGCATTTTATTATTTTGGACGAAGGTGAATTTAATATGTTTGTTATTTAGAAAATAAAAGACAATATTATCAAAAGGAAAAAGAACAAAAGAATTGAATGCCCATTAAAAAAAAACAACCAAATTTTAAAATGATAAAAGTTTGGGAAAAAATAAAAGAAAAAACATAATTAGAACTAAAATTTGAAATCCAAACTCGTATTGATCCAATCCAATCAAGAATGGAACCATTGGTTTCGATTTCTATTTTATAAAACCAATTGATTTGTATTAGTTCTTGGTTGACCTCAAAACCAAGAAAACCAAACCGACTATCACTTTTAGTTGTTATTGTATCGTACATCATCATAGTGAATAATGAAATAAGAAAACAAAAATGTATATCAGATCATAGATCAAGTAAATGAGAGAGAAGTGATTGTTGTGCACATAAACAAATATTGTCACACTAAATTAAATGTGCATGAGTAAAAGTATTCAAATCAACTATAGAAACAAAATTCAAAGTTCAACGGTTTTCTTTTTAGAGAAAGGTCTCTACCCTTATATCGGTAAATTTCAAAACGATATCCACATTGTCAGTTATTATATTTTAGTTCACCAAAATTTAACTCAAACTAATAATAATAATAACCAGTTTTTATGAAAGCAAAAACTAAATTTTAACATGGGACATTTTCAAAAATAGTAAAGTAAACCAAAATTTTTACCAAGTATAGCAAAATTTTAGATTATATCAATGATATATATTGATAAATTTCTATTAGTGTCTATCAATAATCGAACCTAAAATTTTGATTTTCAACGTTTTGTTTAACATGGTTACTAAATATAAGATGATCTAATAAGTCAAACGAACAAAAACAATATTTTAATCTTAAATATATAATCTTAATATTTTTCTTGTTATCATATTGCAAGAAACCTTAAACTTTGGAGGTTGTATCAACTAAAACCATAAATCAATAATTGTATTAATTTAAACCTTAAATTATCAAAGATGCATCAATTTAAACCCTAAACTTTAATATATATATATATATATATCAATTTAAACATTCATCTTTCATAAAAGTGTTTAAGTAAAATATAATGAAGGGTTTAAATAGATACATATATAAAAGTTTTTTTTTTATCTAAATTGATACACTCGTACAAATTTAAGATTTAAATAGATACAATTATTAGTTTGGAGTTAAAATTGACTTATAAAGTTCAAGTTTTAAATCGATACAAATTTGTATAAATTGAAAATTTCCATTTCAAACATTATGTACGCAAACTTTTGTAAACAAAAAAGGACAGTAAAATTACATCAAATGACAAAAACATTTAGAGAAAAACAATTCATGACACTTTTTTTTTTTTTTTTGCATATTGCAAATATGACAAAATTAGTGATATCAAACATTAACTATAGAATTGTCGACTTTTAAATTTACTACTTTGGCAATTTAGAAAATATGTTAGATGGACATTATCATTTTTGTTTTTTTTTTGTTTTTTTTTTTTTTTTTTTTTGCAATGCCCCAAGAAGATATGTATAACTTTAAGAAGAGAGAGAATAATTTTATGAGAAGACAGATTTGGGCCAAATGGGCTTGATTTGGGCCCATAAATAGTTTTGCAAAACTAGAAAGTGGAAAAATTAGGCAATTAAACTAAATAATCAAACAACTTTGTAAAATTAAAAAAGAAACAAAGTAATTAAACCAACACAGTTAATTATGATTGGATAATAATATAATAATAAAACAATTATATAATAATTTTGCATATAAACCTAATTACACAAAAACTAACAATTTAACAGATTTACCTTCCCTTTTTTACCTCACTATAAACACCTTTCAATTCTTTTTTATTTTCATTCTCAAATCATTTCACTTTTCACAAAAATTCACTTAATCTGCTCCTCCAAAAAACAAAAATTACTGCCATTCAAGACAAAGGTTAAAAAAAAAACTTTCATTTCACTCTTTATTTCTCTTTGTATTTTTATTATAATTTTATTCATTTTTTAGTTATGGGCTTTATACATATATAATTCTTTGATTGTTATCCATTTTTTTTCTTGGGAAGAGAATAATATTTTTTTATGTGTTTTTATTTTTTTAAAAACTTGTAAAATTAAAATTTTAAATAAAATACAAAGGTGTAAAGTTTTTATTATTTTTATTTTTTGAGAAGCGTAATTTAAATAATTGTTAAACCCCGCGAAAAAACAAACGGAAACTCGCCGTCGCCGTTGCCGGTGCTCAGCTCTACTTCGGTAGCTCTCTGTTATTCATTTTTCTTCATCATCTTCACCATCTTCTTCTTCTTCTAATTTGAATATTCTAAGATTTCGTTTTGTTCTTTGTTTCTTTTTCATTTTAAGTTTCTAATCTGAAACCAGTGGAAAGCGGCCACTCTTATTGACTTTCTTTTGCTTTTCTCAAGGAATTCCCAAGGCTCTAAAACCATTGCATGGTCATAATCTAATTGCTTCTTCTAGCCAGGTTTGAATTCTCTTTCTTGGTTTTCAATGGCGTCCAGCCATGCATATCTCTTGTATTTAACCCTTTGATTTTACTGAATTTTTTTATGGTCTGAAATTGAACCTAGAATGTTGTTTTATGGTTTTTTTAGGGTTCTTGGGATTGCATTGTTTGTTATGTTAGTAAGAAGTTAATTAAGAGGTGTAAAAGCAGAAGATGGCGGATAAGAAAGGAATGGAACAGCTTGTTTTACGGATTTTGGAAGGTGATGAAGGAGTTCGTGGAAGTAGTAAAGATCTTAATAAACCCTCTGTTGGTTCTTTTCCTGATTTTGATCTAAAAGAAACTCGGAGTTTTAGGTGCACGATTCCACAATCCGTGGTTGGGAGTTCTCCTTCACACGAGATTTCCAGAATGACTCCTCATAAACCTCCAAAAATTCCAGGCGAAACGGTGACACGGCGTGCATCATTTGCTTGTTCGTCGTTTACGAAGCCAAAGTCGAGGCTAATAGAGCCTCCTTGTCCTGATGGTGCAAGTTTAGCAGAAGAAAAGGCGTTAGCAAAATCTACATTGTACAGCTCTTCTAAGGTGGACTCTCCAGCTAAGATAACCACTGTGACTAGTCCTAAAGAAGCTTTGAAGGCAACCCCGATAACTCCGAAAACACCATTGATTGGAACTACTGGGAATGAGGAGGAAGATGATGAAGAAGTTTACAAAACTGCAGAACTGAAAGTGAAAGAAAAATCTGGGAAGAGATTGAAGAAAACAGTTATAGTGGAATGGGTTGCATTTTTGTGTTTAACAGGGTGTTTGATTGCTAGCTTAACTATAGAGACGTTGGTGACCAAAGAGATTTGGGGATTAGGACTGTGGAAATGGTGTGTTCTTGTATTAGTTATTTTCTGTGGTCGTTTGTTTTCGCAATGGTTTATCAATTGTCTGGTTTTCTTGATTGAAAGAAACTTTCTACTCAAAAGAAAGGTTCTTTATTTTGTCTATGGGCTGAGGAAGAGTGTTATAATTTTTATTTGGCTGGCTTTAGTTCTTCTTGCCTGGGGTCTATTATTTGATCAAAGCAGCAAGAGATCTAAGGAAGGCAACAAGATTCTGAATTATGTTACACGAGCTCTTGGTGCTTCTCTAATTGGAGCAGGACTATGGCTGGTTAAAACTTTGTTGGTGAAGATACTCGCTGCTTCTTTTCAATGCACTAGATTCTTTGATCGGATTCAAGAATCGATCTTCCATCAATATATACTACGCATTTTATCAGGACCTCCGCTCATGGAAATGGCTGAGAGGGTCGGGAGAGCGGCAAGCACAGGACAGTTGAGTTTCAAGCATTTGAAGAAAGAAAGTGATGATGGGAATGAAGGGAAGGAAGAGGTTATTGATGTAGATAAACTCAAAAAGATGAAGCAAGAAAAAATCTCTGCTTGGACCATGAGAGGGCTAATCAATGTTATAAGGGGTTCAGGATTGTCCACCATCTCTAATACAATAGAGAATTTTAAAGAGGAAGAGGTTGAGCAAAAGGATAAGGAGATTAACAGTGAATGGGAAGCAAGGGCTGCAGCTTACCAGATTTTCCGAAACGTTGCAAAACCGGGTAGCAAGTGAGAATTTTACCTTCTGAAAGATCTTGAATTTCACAGTTCTTGATATTTCGAGAAATTTGCTAACCAATGCTTTTAATCTTGTTCCATGGTTAGGTATATTGATGAAGAGGACCTCTTTCGTTTTATGAGTAAAGAGGAAATTGATAATGTGCTGCCGTTGTTTGAAGGAGGAGCTGAAACTGGGAAGATAAAGAGAAAAACCCTGAAGAATTGGCTGGTAACTTTTTAGCCTTTTCTTTCAAAGTGAAATTCTAAGCAAACCTCTTACAAACCTATGCCTTAGAAATGTATTTTTGATGTTGCAGGTGAATGTTTACGTCGAACGCAAGTCGTTAGCTCACTCATTGAATGATACCAAGACTGCCATAGAGGAGCTAAACAAGCTTTCATCTGCAGTTATACTAATTGTGATCATCATTGAATGGCTACTTCTGATGGGTTTCTTAACTACGCAAGTACTCGTCTTCATTTCATCACAGATTCTATTGGTGGTTTTCATGTTCGGCAACACTGCCAGAACTGTATTTGAAGCCATCATATTCGTATTCGTGATGCATCCATTCGATGTTGGGGATCGTTGTGTCGTAGATGGTGTCCAGGTAACTTTCTTAATTCATAATGTTTTTGGATTCTATCGAAGAAATCTTACCTGGTTTAATTCTAACCCATGCAGATGGTTGTTGAAGAAATGAACATTTTAACCACAATCTTCTTGAGATATGATAATGAGAAGATCTTCTATCCAAATTCTGTTCTAGCCACCAAACCCATTAGTAACTACTACAGGAGCCCCGAAATGAGCGACTCGATCGATTTTTCCGTAGACTTCTCCACCTCAATAGAAAGCATTGGAGCACTAAAAGCAAGAATAAAAACGTAAGTTCCATTCAGTTTCTAAACTACAATTGTGAAAGCATTGAGTTTGACATATCATTTCAAATGTATTTATTGCTCAGATACTTAGAAAGCAAACCGCAGTTCTGGCGACCGAACTACAGTGTCGTAGTGAAAGAAATCGAGAATGTCGACAAAATGAAACTAGCTCTATGTGTTAATCACACCATAAACTTTCAGAACTACGGTGACAAGAGCAATCGTAGATCGGATTTGGTGTTGGAGCTGAAGAAAATTTTCGAAGAACTCGGTATCAAATACCATCTGTTGCCTCAAGAAGTTCAGCTCAACTATGTGAGTTCAGCAGCACCCTCTCAAAGATGAAGTTGAAGAGGTCATTTCTTGAGTTTTGCTCATTTTCTTACAAAACTCTCAAATACAAAACACAATGCCTATTCATTCTCATGAATGGCTTTGAAGTTTGAATCTTTGATAGGATGGGAACAAAATTTTGAGGGTCATGAGTAAGGAAAATAGAAATCAATTGTAAAATGTTTTTTCAACAAATTTTGAATTTTATTTATGGAAATTGTAGATAATTGAATATTGAAAATTTACCAAAATTTTGGAAAATTTTTAAATATTACAAAATGAATCAAAATATTTACAAAATATAGCAAATTTTTGTATATTTCAATGTTCTAGTTCATTATTAATAAAATTTAAAATTGTGTTATATTTTGTAAATATTTTTAACAATATTATCATTTACAATAATTTTTCTCCGACGTTTATTTTAAATTTGAATTTGTTTCGCATTATGATACTTGACAAGAAGTTTAGAAAAATAAGTTTATTTGACCTTTACAACTTCAAATCTTTAATTTAATTATGCAAATGTTGATTTAGATTATTTTTAAAAGTTCGGACATTTATTAGGCATCAATCCATCGAAGTTTAGAATTAAGAATTTTACTAGACATAAGATTTAAATTCATGTATGTGAAATAATTAATTTTCATAAATTTTGAATATGTAAGTGTTATAGTACACAATAATAAAAGTTGAAGACTTAAATAATATGGATACTCTTGGAAGTTTCAAAAACAAATAAACAAAAAAAAAAAAAAGTTTTAGTAGTCGAATTTTTAGTTTAAGTTAACAAGATCCCATTACAAATTTAGTCTCTAAAATTTGTTTTATAGATTCTTACACTTTCAATTTGAAAACCTATTAAATATTTTAATCCCTAGAATTTGAAAAAAAAAATTAGAATTTAGCTATGGTTTATAATAAGAATTGTCTCTACGAGTTAGATCAAAGTTTCATAGATAGTCCCTACGGAGGGTTTAGATTTTATTAAACTACGAAATTATTTATGAAGTTTAATCAAATTATATTACTAAATTCTAACTTAAGATCTATCGACAAGTTAAAATACTTCCTAGACATGCATCCTAAACACAGTTTTTTCAATCTCAAGCTACCTAAACCTCCAAACTTAACATTTATAGGCTTAAGTTTCCAAATTTGCACACCAAACGACCCTTTTAAGGTGTTCATTACAACCAATAAACCAAATCGTTTATATCATATATGTGTGTCTGCAAGCGTGTATGATATATGATATAACTAAAAATTAACCGAATTGAATATTTGCAATTCAATTCAATTTGAAACAAACAAACAATTTGGTATATAACCAAATCGTAAACATCGAACCAATTTTGCAACTTAAGCTAAGTGTTTTTTAAAGTTCATACATAGACTAGTACATGAAGCATAAGCAATGTGTGTGGTGATTAGTTGAAATCAATTTTTTGAACAAACTGACATCTATTATCAGTTTTGTAAATTAAATGTGCAATGCAACCTCTGCCATCAACGAGTGCAAATCTTACGATCGATCAATTTTTCGATGTATCCTACTTAGGGATGTAAGAATAACATGGACTAACCAACCTATATTATAAGGGTTTGGTTGTGTTAATTTAAAACTTAGGTTGGGTTTGGTTAGGTCTCGAGTTGAGGTTGAAAAATCCGATTCAACCCAACCCACCAGAATTAATGATATATATATATATATATATACAGGTGTATACATATATAGACGTATGTATATGTACATACATACACTATTTTATTATTAATTTAGTAAAAGAAAATTTAGATCACGCATCTGTAAGATACCCTCTCCCTCTTGTCTCGACTTCTCATCTCACGCCTATCATTCAGTGTTGGTCGATGTCGGCTTCTCATTTTACTGTCTTCGATGGTCTTTCATTACAGTCTTTAGTGATTATTTATTTTGAGTTTTTTTTTTCATTTAAAATTTACTAAATTTACTTTTATTTTTCTTCGTTTAATACAACCGGACAATCTAAAGTTGGATTGAGAATAGTATTTAGATGATTAGAGTGAGTAACTCAAGGCCACAAATATCTTGGAACCCAACCTATTTAGACGGTAGGGAAGGACAAACAATAAGGTGGAGAGTATAGAGGCCCAAAGGGAAGGCCCAAAGGGAAGGCCCAAAAGTATAAGAAGACCGTACCGGAGGATTTGAAAGGGGATGATGATTGGACCAATAAGATAAGCTTATCCACCAATAAAGCATTCAGAACTTGCCACGTCAGACCAAGATCAAGATTTCAACCTCACCAACAATCTCCAACTCCCTCCGCTTCTTCTTCACTTGGCCCACACCCCTTTCCCAAAAATCCCCTAATCCCCAATTCTCATCTTCCCAACAATTTTCCACAAAATCCTCCATTACCCCAACCTTCCAATTCATCCCATCAATGGCTTCCACTTCCGCTCTTTCAATGGCCTTACCATTCACCCACCACACCCGCAAGCCACTCTCCAACGACGCTTTCTTCAACCCATTGCCCTCTTTTAAGTCCCGCAAGCCCATCGCTTCTGCTCCCATCTCCAACGGAAGGATCCTCGCCCTTCGATCTTCCTTCAAGGAGAAGGCTGTTGCTGGAATCACTGCTGCTGCTCTCACCGCCTCGATGGTCATTCCAGAGGTTGCCGAGGCTGCCGAATCCGGAGTCTCGCCCTCGTTGAAGAACTTCTTGCTGAGTATTGCGGCAGGTGGAGTGGTGGTCGTGGCGATATTGGGGGCCGTCATCGGCGTCGCGAACTTTGACCCGGTGAAGCGAAGCTGAGTGGAAATGTGAAGTAAAAGGGAGAAAAAAAAGAAGTAAATTGTAATTTTTGTGTTTTACGTTTATTTAATCGTTGTGTTTGTGGTAATGCTAATGTATGGATTTTTTAGCTGTAAACTTTTTTCATTCAACTCTAAATTTCTTCATCTCTCTTCATTTATGCCCAAACGAATCTCTATTCATCTTCTAGAATCACATCATTTTCAATTATGAATTTGATATTGATGTTTAAATAAATAAATAAAAAGGGAAAGTTATTTTAAATCACAAATTTTTTCTAAAAATATTTATAAATATACCAAATTTTGTGTTGATGGAAAGATTTGTTTTCCTTGTGGTGAAGGACTAGTTTTAACTTTTAAGTTTCTGGTGTACAATTTAAGTATTCCTCCCTCTTAATAGGTGAGACTCAAATGATAAATTTAAAATTACTACTCACAAGGAAGATTTTGAGATAAATTTGTTTTTAAATACTCTTAAAAGTTAAGTGATTCAAATCTTTCACCTTTTACCTAACCTAAACTTAGGCTTTCAACACCTTTCAAGTACACCTTTATCAAAAAGTTATCAAATGTTAGTAAAACCAAATAAACATCACAAGAACTAAACTTGTAATTTAACATTAACATTTAAATTAAGAGTTTTGGTAATTGTGGTATCTAGACATAAACTCAAATACAAATTAAAATTTTTGATGAGCCTCTTAATAAGTGTAAATTAATTAATGAGCTAAGAACTCAAGCCCATAAGACAAGCGAACAAGATTAATTTCGAAACGGCATTAGTGAAGAACTCTGGGTTGAGAGATTACAAGCATTTTCTATTTATCATCAATCAATTATTCCAGTTCAACACGTATAAAGAGATGGTCATTAAACAACTTATTGCAGAAATTTTAAAAAAAATCCATGGAGTCAAAGTTCAAATCAATCTAAACATGGAAACAAATTTCTAACAACTCGAGTGGGGAATGCAGTAATGAAAAATAACAGAGAAAGCATTTCCAAGTCACCAAGACAGAAACACAGACAAAGCACGATTATTGTAGAGACACAACAAACTACAACTTAACTAGTTCATCAATGGCCAACTTATTCAACATTCATGATTCAACATGTCATTATTTTCTTTTCTTTTCTTTTGTGCACACTACAGGCATTATGTTGCACGATCACCCCCGAGATCTGATTCGCTTTTGTAGACCACCACATAATAGGGAACAATGAGAAATTCATAATCAATAGTGCCTGCACATTCAACTTCCATTCAAATTTCAATATTGACCGAGATGGACCAAGAAAAACTATACCCACGGTTACTCCACTTCTGACAATTTCCAAATAAAGCAACGAACAAACTTGGTAAGAAAATAACATCAAGGGTGGAGACATAGGCATATAAAGATATATGTTTGTGACAACTTCTACTAGAAAGAGGAAAGTGTTTCCCAACCTTCTACAATGTAGAAGATTCACAGTGGATGTTGTCATCTTCCGACACAAAAATTGGTATATAAAACAACCGATTTGCTTTATGGATGACTGGAACATATCAACTAGTCAAAGTATCAATATTCCTTCATTCGAAAGAGGGAAAAAACCTCAAAGTACCCATTATCAAATTTTCAAACAGAGACATTTGAAATATGTTGACAACCTCTACTTGAAAAAATGGAGGGAAGTTCCAGATCTTCAAGATGAATAGAGGATTGCCCAATTCATATTGTCATCTTCCGACACAAATTTGGTATAGAAATATCCTATTTGCTTTATAGATGACAGAAAAAATATTGCCTCGTCATCGAAAAAGAAAATAATCTATCTAATCAAATGGGAAATATAACAATGTTTGTTATCAATCACCTGTACACTTGATGTTGTAAAAAGTCAAACAAGGATGAAGAAATTTGTATCCTCCTTGTGCTACAAAATGAAAGCAAAACAGCTCCACAAAGACTAATGGTATGGAGGAACTTCATTTCGTCATCCTCAGACACAGAGTTGATATAAGATAACCAATCTGCTGTAAAGATGACAAATACTGAAACAAAAATGAATCACTATAAGGGAACAATCCTTCTATAATACTCCATTTTAATCTCAAATCCTCTTGCTAACAAGAACAGAACAACCATTGAAGCAAAATATATCATAGAATATTCTATCGTTGAAAATAAATCACTACTCCATCAAACAGATAGACAAATAAACCAATCTGGTCGATTTACACACCCAACTCCAATGAGTATGTGAAAAACTCATGGAATCAAACTTTATAGAAGTAATTTGACGAATTAGCTACATCAGAGCAAACCAAAGACGAAGAATTAGCGTCTACAGATCACTGTAATAACTCAAAATCACGAAATTAAAGAAGAAACAAACAATTGAACTATGAATAAAGATTAAGAACTAAAGAACAGTTGGAGAAATGAGAACATCGTTCATCATGAAGTTGGAGGAAGGAATGTTCTTGAATTTCTGAAACCCTAATTTGGGTGCCGTAGGGTTCTTCGGCGAAAATTGGGATCTTATAGGAATTAGAAAACAACGTCTGAGGCTATTTTTAGGGTTTTCACTCTTTTTTTATTGTTAGAAAAATAACCCAATTCTCGAGAGTTTTTGAAAAATACCTTTTTAATTTAAAGATGGCTTAAAATAATTTAAAACAAATCCAGATTAAAATATTAATCATTTTATATAGTTTCTAAGTTAATAGAATTAAATTTTCATTGATGGATGATTTTGTATTTTGATATCAACCTTGAATTGATATTTTTATTATATCGTAAAAAAATTTATGAAACATACAAATAAACCTAAAAACGACTTTGATGTAAATAATATATATAATTACTTACTTTAAAATATGAAATATTTATTTATTAATTAATTCTTTTACAATCCTTTTCAAAATGTTTGTCGAAATCGACGTATTATCGATATTGTGATTAAAATTCTGTAAAATTAAAACTTTGATATTCTTTTTGACATCGATATTTTAGACTTTTTTTTTTTCTACCGATGTATATTAAATACATTTTATGAAATAATTGAATAAAATAGTTGTGTTTATGTTTTATTTATCCTTAATCCAAGTTCAATTATTGGGCCTAAAAGACAATCAGAAGTCCACCTAAAGTCCTCCAAAACTTTTATGAATACAAACTATACTCCAAGAGATAAGAATCGAAGATTGAAACTCTAAATGGTATCGATCACTTGCTATACTTAATTTGATGAATTAAATTTGTTGAAAAGTCTTTGGAAGAAATGTATTTGGTAATATAATTATAAATAATAAAAATAGTATAATAAAAATTATTATTAATTAATATGAATATGATTTGGGATATAATTCTTAATATTTGACAATATTATAAGATAGTATGCATGTTTTATTCAATTTAATTTAAATGGAAAAAAAAAGTGTGTTAACATAAAATCGTATGCAATTTATTAAATAAAATTGTGCATTAAATTTTCAAAATAAATTTGTAGTTTATTTAATATGATCATTTTATGTTTAATATTTTTTTTTTAAAAAAAACAAGATAATTTGTCAAAATAGAACATTTGACAAAATATTTATAATAAATTTTGTTTTTTAGTGTCTTTGTTCTTGATGATATTTTCTATTTTTGAAAAAAAAAATTAATAATTCAATTTATTATAATTAAATTAATTTTCATTAATTTTTTTTGTCAAAATTTAAAATTTAATTTAATTTATAAGTGTCCAACATAAATTGATTTCACTATCTTCAAATATAACAAAATAATTATAAAATATAAAAAATATTAGTTTATCATGATATATGATAAACAGATTGTATTATTTAGTTATATTTACAAGAATTTTTGTATTTAGAATAATTATTCTCCTCTGATTGTTTTCAAATATATGAAAATGAAATAAAAATAAATATTTATAAATATTTTTGTAAGATGTTTGTGATTTAAAAGAATTATGATTTTATTTATTTATATGAGATAGATATGATTGAGTTCCCACGTGGGGATTAAAAGCAAGAATGATACGAAGAGAAGAGAAGAGGTAGTGAGAGAAATGAGTTGAAAAATGGAATATATTTTGCGGAGGATCAAATTCAGTTTGTACCCTAACTACAATGTGTACATCCACACCCAATTATTCCTTAATAATCATCCTCTCCTCACCCACACCATACTCAAACCTATCATATCTCCATAATTTTCCAATCTCATTTCAACAAATATGTCAAAGTTTAGGGTCTGCTTGGTCCAACAATTTTGAAGGTAGAAGTAGAAAAGTATGAAATTGCGGACTCTACTCTTTGTTTGACTTAATCAGATAGTGGATTTCACCGTTGAAAAACATCAATTTTATACATTAGCAACTTCTTAAATTGTGGATCTCAATAGTTCTTATTCATCGTTATTTCACTCCTTACCTCAAATACGATTTTAATCTAGATGTCAAGATTGAATTATTTGATAAATACGAGAAGTATAAAAAATATGAAAACGTTTAATTTTTTTAGTAAACGTATAAATTTTAATAGCAATATTTTTTTTAGTATTACTCACTAGAGCATCATACTCCCTATGTTCACAACTTCGCACCATAAAATTCATTTGCAAATATTGGGGTGAACTTCATATATTCACGTTAGTGGATTTCACCGTATCTTTAAAAGCGTGTTAACATTACATGACACACAATAAGTTAAGGTAGTATAAAAAACTTTTATATTAAAGTAGTATAGCAAATTTTCACCCATCGAAATTGAGTTGTTTACATCAACTTCAAGCAGTTGGTGGGTCCAACAGTCTCTCACTCATTTAAATTCAAATGTTTCAAAAATCAATTAAGAAAAATTACACTTTTGATTTATGAAACAAACCTTAAGCTTCCCCTAATTCTAGTACATAGAATATGCCATTTGAGGTAATTACACTCAATTCGATTTAAAAGTTTCTTTTGGGTATATCATGTAATTTTAGGTAACACTCTTATCAAATAAAAATATTTCTATCAATTAAAACCATAAACTAATTATCTATGAATTAAAATTGTAAACATCTTTTAATTAAATAAGAGGGATGAAACTGAAAAAGTATATAACATAGTATAAATCACACATATGTGAATTACAAATGAACTGTTAGGATTAAACTATTGAACTCAAGTGTAAAATTTAGACTCATATATTTTAAGGGTTTAATCGAAGCCTCAAACTTATAAATTATTAACACTAGATTTTCAAATTTGCAAAGGGTAGAAATTGACCTTTAAACATTCATTTTTAAAATAAAAATAATAATTAATTAGTTGTATATATGATTTTTTTTTTACTATTTTCAAATATATGAAAATGAACCGAAATAATTTTAAAATATAGTAAGATGTAACCATCTATTTATGATGAATCACGGTAGAACAAGATAAACTACTATATCTATGTATGTATGTATCATAATAGACACATATAGTAGTCTATATCAGTCCATCACAAATAAATTGTTATATTTTGCTATATTTATAAATTTTTAATAAATTTTATCATTTAAAATAATTTTGCCATTTTTATTTTTAAAAAAATATTCAATACACCACCAAACAAAAAATGGAAACAAACATTTATAGGGAAAATAATAGAGAGGTTTTGAAGGTTAGGAATTAATATCTTTGAAAAGCATGGTCAAGCTTTTATTTATAAGTTGTTGGAAAAAAATATAAGGAATACAAAAAAATAATAATTAAACAAAAGTAGACTTAGAAATTAAGTAGGTCCTACATATATGGTTCAATGTCAAATAAAATTTGAATATTCGAATAACAGATCTTTTGGTCATTAAAACATATTATATGTCAGTTGAATTGAGAAAAGTAACACTGTGTTGTAGTCATTATGACATGTGAAAATAATAAAAAATAAAACAAACTTTAACAAAATAAAGCGAAAGTCAACTTCGCAACGGTAATTGATATAATCTTCTTTCCTTAAAGTTAAAGGTTTAATTCTCTATCCCAACAATTACATTTTTAGATATCTTTTTTGTGAAACTATAACAACCAAATAACATAGAGTCAAATAGTTGTAGTGTGGAACTAGTCAATATACCTATAAATTAAACTGTCGTGGTAATTTTTCTTTAAAGTTTTAGTACACAAAAAAAGAAAAAACTCCCACGTAAAAAATTTTTATAGAAAAGATTGATTTTGACCTAAACTTATTTAGTCGTATCAATTTAAATGTTACCAATTTAAATGGCAATTTATTTACTAGTTCTATTTGACTAATACACGAATTAACAGTCGAATAATATTTTAAAAATTCATAGAAAAAAAAAAAGCTCTATTTTTCTCTAAGAAAAATCATCAGTTCAATAATTTTATATATCTATAATTCATTAAACCCTTAAAACCAAACTTTGTTCCTTTTACAATGCGTTGAACCTAACTTTCAATTTCAACAATATCAAAAGTCTCTATCAATTATATTATTACTTATTTAATAGATATTTTTAAATATAGTAAAGTAAACTAAATATTTATAAAATATAACAAAATATCATAACTACACCCGATAGAAGTAGACGGTAACAAAATATTTAGTTGGATGAGTTGATATAATATACAATGAATATGATATTGGACACATAATAAGTATTGGTTGTAAAATTAAAAAAGAAAATGTTGGTATGAAAGGCACGTGGGTGGATTATTGTTATTATTATTATATTCCAACAACCATAGTATAAGAACTCAAATAATTATGCTTTCTAACACTTCATAATTTCATATTACCCCTTTTTCAAAACCCAACAAATTTTCAATCTCTTTCCCAACTATTTTTCATGGAAACACTTTTTTTTTTTTTTTTTTTTTTTTTTTGTAATTCCTTTTATTACCATTTTATCTTAAAAGGAAACTTCAATAATGA
>CM046884.1:9205781-9246443 GCA_025688845.1 Cucumis hystrix
TTTTTGTAATTCCTTTTATTACCATTTTATCTTAAAAGGAAACTTCAATAATGATGGAGTTCATTTCAAATATTTTCCAAAAGGGGTATTGGTAGATGAAATGGGAAAAACAAATTTTGATTCAATTTACTTAGTTCCATTGGTCTACTTGTTTCAAGTATAAAAACATAATAGTAAATGTTATCAATCATGACTTGTTCGATTTTTCGTTTCAAGTTCATGATTGGTCCTATCAAACATTTGAGTGAGGTCAATTCTCAAAATGATTAATTCATTATCGTCTTTTAAACAAATGTGATGCATAGAGTTGAACAAGTCTAAATTTAGATTAATGAATTACACATTCCAAAAGTTGACAGTTCAATCTCAATTCTTGACACATTTTTAGTTTTTAGAGGGTTACTCTCTTAAATTTTTAGTTTGATTTCAATTTAACCTCAAACTTTAGGATGTTACACTAATCTATCTCGAGATTTGACTCTCGTTCAATCTGGTCCATAGATTTCAATTTTTTATTTATTAGTAAATTTAAGAATAATTTAAATCAATTAATTAAGTTTCATTGTTGTTTTTTTTGTCACTTTTAAAAATTATAAATTCACTTTATAATTATTTTAAATTAATCAATAGACATTAACACTAACAACTAAAAGTGATTAGGTTAATGAAAAATTAAGATTAGAAGGGCAAAGTCTTCAAACTGAGGAATAATATTGAAACAAAAAGCATCCAACTTCATGGGGTTTGGTTGAGCATAAACTTAAGTACATCTAATATCATAGTCAAAAAGCATAGTTAGATCTCTCACCTATACTACAAACTATACACTCAATAATTTCATTGAAAAAACCAAAATCAAGTTTGTATGAAATGGGTCCACTAGAAAAGAAAGGAAAAGTTCAATAGAAAAGATAAGAAGGAAAAGAGAAGGTTGAGGAATCAAATCATCATCAAACAAGACTTATAGGACATAACTTGTTTTTCTTTGTTTTTTTCTTTTTTTAAAGAATATACCTTCCCAAAGTTGTGAGATAAAAAAAAAAGTGTGGAATTTGAACTCTTGTTCGTAACCAACGTTTAAAATATTAATGTTAGAATTGTCGATTTTGATGTATATTTTTTTAAAAAAAGTTATACTATTAGTGACATTTTGATACTTATTTATTCACAGCGAGGAAATATCGAGCATGTCCTAACCCACAAAACATATCCTTGTTTTGGTACTTTGTCTTCTAGTTAAGAATGGCTGTTTTCACATCTCTTTCTTATCTCTTTAAATCTTAGTATTTTGTTTGAACTCCCCAAGGAATACTATAATTTGCAAAGCAGAACCCAACCAAGAAACAGTAACTGATAACATAGAATGAAATGCAAAAAATTCCATATCTAAATCTATAACAAAACAAAACCCAAAAAAAAAAAAAAGAAAGAAAAAGAGTGAAAAAGCCAATCATCCTTTATCTCAGATTCTGTTTGGTTGGTGTGTGATGGAGAACCGAACAGAAACCAAGCTAAAAGCTGGTGGTTTTATCATCAGTTTCTTTTTCAATTCCCACAGCAATTCTGTAATAAACACAGTTCACCACAAATTCACAATCATGGACAGTAAAAAATCATTTAACAGTAAAACTTTCTGAGCAGAAAGCAACAGCAGAGATTTGAAGTTCATGGCTTTTCATAGAAGAAGACCCAAAACAGTAACCTATAAGCTGAACTAATGGCTATGGCTATGAGTGTTGAAGGGAAATTTGGGGAAGAAAGCTAAAAAGCCAGATGAGATTTTGGCCCAAAAAATGTTGAAGAGAGAAGTTTTGTGAAAAGGGCATCTTATAAAAGCTTCGTTAGAAACATAAACATTGAAAATATGCTTTTAATGATTTACAATATGAAAATTTGCATTTAAAGGGGTAAAACAAATTAGAGTGATTAAAGACAGTGTTTGAGAGTGATTAATTATTTAAAAATAGAAATGTTTCATCTATAAATGAAATTAGAACCTAAAGGTAATTACAAAAGTGATTCTAACAAATTTAACGTGTACTCAATGTTCTGAAAAGTTGTTTCAAAAGTTAAGCAACTCAAAATTATTATGTTCTCATCAAACACATATAAGAAACTAAAATAGGAAAGAAAGTGTTACAAACCAACTCAAAGAATCTTTAAAGTACAGGGAATATAAGTTGGAACCAAGACCAGAAATCAGATGAGAATTTGATGCTTAATTTTGTCAAGTAGATCCACAGTTAGGCAGAAAAGCAATTAAATACAGAATCAGGACAATTATTTTCTCTAAGCAATGCAGGAGAGGGATGATAATGACGATAATGACGACGATGATCAAGAACTAGGTAAAAACTAGATAGTTAAATCATACAAGAAAGTTACAGAGAATCTATTTGATATACTAGCCTTTTTGTTTTTGACAGAGATGAGAAAATATGTTTGTTCTTCCTCCTCCTCCTCTCCCACCATGCCAAAGAATGGAGAAGATGAATTTTTGTGGATTTAAGCAGCCCTATTTCTCTTCTGACCTGCTTTTCCATCTGATTTCAAAGCTCCACTTGAATCACCTTCAGAAGAAACTTCCATGGATCTGGTGAATGAACATGAAAGATCAGCATATAAGTCAACAACCCTCCTGATATTGTTGTTTAATTCTCTGATCAGACCCACATTTCTGTTAAGATTGTCCGGGATTTTTGACTCGTGATTCTGGTTTATCTCACTAATAAGCAGCTTGTTTTGATCCAATATGTTTTGAACTTGAACAAAATTCTTCTGAAATGTTTGTAAAATCTTGCTATCAATCTGTGGACTACTCCCAAGCCCCGAAAATGTATCACCCTCCATTCTTTTACAGATCAGAATTCTATCAAATCACAACCTTCTCTGCATCAGAACATGGAAGAACAAGGAGAGAAAAAAAGAAGAAGAAGAAGAAGAATATCATGAGAAAGAGATAATGACAGTTCATTGTAATGCAATTCATGAATTTCTGTTTTAACTAAGAATCCATAAATGTGAATAAACGTGTGGTACTTTTTTATAATATTTGCTTTTTTTTTTCCTGTTAATTTGAAATTTAACCACATGAGACAAGAACTGTGGAAAGAAATCATGATAACCACAGTCCAGTTTTGAAACAGAGGAATCAGATAACAAAGATGGAGGGTTTTAAATTTTAATTATATGATTTTCTTTTTTAAAATTGATTTATGATGAGATTGAGAAAAAGCAGAAGCATTTCCATAAAAGGGAACCTTTTTTAATGTGCTCAGAGAAAACCCAACTAAGGCTCAGAGTTCTAAACAACAGATATCCCAAAGACCCAAAAAAAATCAGTCAATGATGCAGAAATATGAACCCATGAGGAGAGCACCTCAATAGAGACAGCATTATTGATCCACTCAATTATATATTCAACCTACAAACTCATCAACGTATTAAAATAATCAAAATCCCAATTGACATACAACAAACATCTTGAGACTAGGAAGGATTTTAGCCTCCAAATTCCCAAACCCATATCATATAAACTCCAATTTCAAAACCCCAACAATCACAAATCCATCTCCAACCCAACAAACCCATTTGAACAAAATCCATAACCCATATACCAAAATCTTCAAATTACAAAACTAATTCCAAAAAATCCCAACAAATCAGTTCTTATTCCCTACAACAAGAACAACAACAACAACAGGCATGTAAAACCAAAATCAATGTCTCAGAGAACGCATAATCAAGTCTGAAAAGGGAAACTCACAAGTCATCTACCAACGAGAAAGAAGTGAAATAATAGATTGATTATGATTAGTGATTCCTTTTTTACTGCTAAAAGAGAGATTCATAAAGATTGAAATAGTTAGTACCTTGAAAATCTGGAACATTATATTGGGAGAAAAGAAGACATACAGGGATTGAAATGAGAAGAACTCAGAAAAGAAGAGATTTCTCAAAGGAAAAAGGATGAAAAACAAAATCAAGAAATACCCAGAAATCTAAAAAGAAAAAGAAAAAAAAAAAGAAAAAAAAGGGATCGCCGCTTCAATCGAATCTCCCAAACAGGCCCCTACCCTCTGAATCCTTGAGAATTACAACAGAGAGAGGATTTTAGAGAGAGAAACTGAAAGAGAGAAAGTGAGAGAAATAGAAAGAGGGAGGAATATATAGGATTTGACAGTCACGCTCTAATCCCTTCTTCATACATATACAAAATGAAAAAAAAAAAAAAAAAAAAAAAAAAAAACCTTTTTCTTTCTATATATTATAATAATGTAGATCCACCTGTTGAGAAATTATTGTAAATTTGTGGCGATAATTTTGCATCGTTGGATGTATATAAGAGAGGTTGAAGAAGAAAAGCAGAATGTGAATGTGGCTACTTAAACCAATAATTTTCTCCATCGAATGTAGATAGCTCAAATCAAAAAATAATTGTTTAAAAAACATATTTGTTATATAGTGATTTTGAAATTGTCAATTTTTTTTATTTTTGACATGGTTTTTCTAACGAAAAGTGATGATAAATATAAAGAAATATGAAAATTAAATTTAAGAAAGGAAAAAAAAGGGGAAAGAGTCAAATAATAAATAAAACTTGAAATGATGATGAAATGTATGTTTAAAATGAAAGTTGAATAAGATATATAACAAAATCTAATAATATCTTAAAGAAAATAAAGTGAGATGTTGGAATAAAAGGCTTCAAATAAAATAAAATAAAAACGAACTAAAAAGGAAAAAAGAAAAGAAAAATCTATCCTCCACTGTTGTATTTTATTTTATTTTTAAAAAAAGAAAAAAGAAAGGAAGAAGAAGAAGAAGAAAAGAAAAATGTATAATTAATGGGATTTTGATTCGGGGGCTACAATCGGGTGTGTTTCGGAGAGATGCAAATCTGGGATTGTTCTGGGGGAGTCCACGTGGAATTAAATGTGGACAATGGAGTCATAAAATTTAGAGAATAATTTTATAAAACAAAAAAAAAAAAAAGGCTCTGACCAAGCCTGAATGTGGGGCCCACCGTAAAAAGAGTTTCGAAAGAAAGAGAGAAAGCACTTTTAAATTTATTAAACAAAATGGTTTGGCTTCGCATGTAATTTTCTTGGACTTTGTATTTCTCATTTTTCTTTATTTGTGTTTAATTTTATTTTTTAAATATTAATTTGTTTTTTTATGAATTTTAAAATGGATGGGAGAGAGAGAGAGAGAGAGAGAGGGAAAGTATATATCTATAATTAATTGTTCGATGGGACATCTCCAATTATTTTTTCCATTTTCTTTCCTCTAAATATTTAATAAATTTGTTATTTGTATTCATTCATTTATATTTTTTCAAAAAATAGAAAAATTTAGAAACTCTTTACTTCACAAAACCATTAAAAATAAATTTTATTATAGGTTTAGTAAATATTTTATCTATTTTTACAAATTTTCATAATTTTGAAGTTTTTTTATAATAATAATAGAAAAAGAAGGAAAATTTTATGGTGGTAATATAGAAAAAACAAACTTAAATTACAGTAGACAATAAATAGATTTTGTTATATTTTGTAATTTTTAAAAATACTCAAAAAATGAAAACAAACAAACTTAAATTAACATAAAGAAATAATAGATTTGGTTATATTTTATAAATAATTTCAATATTTTATAGTTTTTAAAAATACTTAAAAAAAAATAAAAACAAACTATTTATGATTTATGTCAAAAAAAAAAAAAAATCAATCACTAAAGGTGAAAAGCAACTCGAACTTTCTTTAATTTTTTATTTTTTATTGGTTATATTTTGTAAATAATTTTAATAGATTGTTCATTTTACATATGTTTAAATAATTTTCTTGAATTTAATTTTTTTTTCTTTTTTTTTTTACATTTTAGATCTCATTTCATAATTTTATTTGATAGTGTTTGGAGCAAAGACTTACTTACTATAGTTTTGCTTTGAGCGTAGATTAATTTTATATGTTTGATATGTAAAATATTTTAGTTTGAGAATGAAATAGTAAACACGGTAAGAAATAGTGAAAAACATGATAAAGGTAAAATAGCAACTATTATAGCAAAATGTGGGTTTTGAGATATTGTTGAATGTAGTTAATTAAGAATTACAAAATAATATTTACGGTAGCAAATAAGTTGTTATTATAAATGTTATATAGTTTTTTGTCCCAAACAAGTCTTTGTATTTTTTTAAATTGTTTAAATATTATTTTGGTTTATAAACTTTTAATTTTGGTTTGTTTTAATCCATATATTAAAATGTTTGTTTCAATTATTATACTTTCATCTTGAGTTCACTTTGGTTTTTATATCTTTAAAACGTAGTCATTATACTTTTAAAAAACAACCATCTTAGTCAAAAATTAAAATTGTCACATATTGAAATTACAATGACCAAAATGAACCAAATTTAAAAATATAAAGACCAACATAAATATTTTGAGTGCACATGGACAAAAAAGAACCAAAATTAAAAGTATAGTGACCAAAATAATATTTAAACTTTCAAAATATTACAATTTTAGTTGGAGAGTGTTTGAAGCATGAAATTAATTTGTTAGTGTAGTCTTAGATTATAATAGTTTGTGTTATAATAATATGTATTTGACTGTATAAATTATTTTAGTTTGAGAAAAAATAGTAACCAATAGTAAACATTATAGCTAATAGGAGTTTTGAAATAGTGGTGAGTGTAACTAATTTGAGAAACGAAACATATAAGGCTCGATATTACAATCTTTAGAGTATAAAATATGTTACAATCTATACATATAGACATATCTATTTTCTAATATCCAGGTTTCAGTTCATTTGGAAAAGTTTCAAAGAGATCGAGAGTCCGTCCAAATGGTGAAACTAATGACTTCACTTGAACCCAAAGGCCGAGACTAATAATCTTAAGAGAGTTCTTCCTCCAACACCTGAAAGTATTTAGACGAAGAAGTTAGGGAGAACTCCACTTTTTGTTTGATTCAAATAGTCTGTGGTCTCATTACTAAAGTCCAAAAGTACACCTCCACTTCTTATTTATCAATAACTATCTCAGTGAATTTGAGAGACATCACTTGTGCTTTAGAAAATAAACTATAAGTTTTGATAATATATAAAACAAATTAAATTACTCTTGAAAAAAACAAAAAAAAGAATAACATTGTAGAATAATTTTTTAAAAAATTTAAAAGTAATGAATGGATCTTTTTGACCAATTAATTAATTAATCAACTACGACTATAAATCCATAAGAATGATAAACTGATGTTTTGTTTTAATTAATAAAATAAAGTGGATTAGACTTAGATTGTAACGACGCTAATCATGCTTATCATCAACCAACTCCATAAGATATTTCCTCGAAATTAATTCACTTTTAATTATACATTCCTTGTAAACAACAAAGTTCCATTTTTATTTATTTAATAAAAATATTCATTCTAAACGACATGTAGATAACAATTTTACCATTAAACTAGCTACTTGTATTAATATTATTTCAATTACATATATATAAATATACAATACAATAAGCATAAAGTTGATGGGACTCGTCTCTTGAACCTATACAAAATCCATCGATAATTGTAAACATAAAATTGTCTAGTTAAATCAATTTTGATCATATAAACATTCGACTTCATCAAATTGAACTTTATACTTAAATAAATGTGGCAAATATTGTACAAAAATAAGTTCTACTAATACATAAATTAACCCTAAGCTAACCCTAATCGAAATTGCAATGGTTGACAATACGTTTAAAAAATTGTAACGATCAACCATAGGTTATCACATGTTTCTATGACAATAAACACATAACATATGTCTTAGACTAGTATAAAATGAGATGTAAAATTAATTATCCAACTCTTAATTTGTGACAAATTAAAGTTGTGTATTAAAAGGGCATTCATGTGTATGCCAAAATACAAAATATAAAATAATGGTATATGGTATTATATCTTATTATACAAGTGTTGCTAAAGCTGCAGTTTATTACTACAATTTGATTCTTCGCTTTTTGTTTCTTTTATAAATTTTAAAAACTATGTTTGTTTGTTAGTATTTTTTTTTAAATTTACTTGCAAATATTTTTTTTAAATATTATTACTCTTTAAATATAATTTCTAATATTCTGCAGATTTACATATGGACAAAAGCTTAAAACATTTACCAAAATTAGAGTATGAGAACTAAAATAGATTTTAAAAAAAGAATCAAAATGATTTTTTTTAAAAAAAAAATAAATTCTAAAATTTTATTATACTTTACAAATATTTTGATTTATTTTATTATATTTAAAAACAACTTAATCGATAAATAGAGTATACAATTATTCAATTTGAAGTATATTATACAATGAATAATATACATTTGTATGGGTATGATCTAAATTAAACTCTATCAAGATTTAATTGTTATTACAATTTTTTTTTTTTTATTAACCGTTAAAAAATATACACTAACCAATTCAAACTAAATAGAGCTACAAAGATGGCAAAAAATGTAACTATTTGTTTATATATCTTTTTAATCATTGGATACTAATGTTTCATATCTATAGTCTAAATAACATTTAGACATTAATAAATACACTATTTTGATATGTAACAACTTCAATTCAAACAATTGTATTGGATGAAAGATCGTAACAGATCATGGTGTTATATATATACATACACACTATTGTAGATTATTGTTGATACAAAGAAAAGATAAAAGAAAAGGACAAGGAGAGAAAATCAGCAAAAGGAATAAGGAATTAGAATATAAATAAGAGTATATAGGAGAAATTTAATTGCATCACGCCAAGCATTTTTTTTTCCCATTATATATATATACACACAAAAAATATATATATATATATTCCTTCTTTGACCTATCCATTCAAGTTTTGCCTCAATTTTCCTAAATGCCCTTCATGTTACATTCATTTTCACATAACTCCTTTTTATTTGTAAATTTTAAATTGGAAGTAAAAAAAAAAAAAAAGTACTTTGTTAAGGTTATAGGTTTGAGTTAGGTTTTAAAAATGTTTAGTAAGTTTTGAGTTTGGTTTTAATAGAGTGTTTTTAAGTTTTATTGAGATTGAAGTATTGTTTCAGTTTGATTTCTAGGTTTTAAATTTTTTATTTTTAATATCGATTTTTTTTTGTTGAATATTCACTTTTCGTTTTTTTTTGGTAGTAATGAGTGTGCATTAGTTAATTTAAAAGAATTGTAATTAATAAAATATTGAAAACAACAAAAATTAGTTTTCAAAATGTTAGTTTTTGGAATTTGAAATTTGATTAAAAATTCATCAATTATATTTAAGAAACATATAAAATATTGTAAGACACGAGAATAAATATGCTTAACTAAAAGAAACAAAAACAAAAAAAAAATGAAATGATTACCAAACGATGTCTAAGTTAAATTTTTTTTCCGAAAAAGCCCTCGTCAAAAAGTAAAAAAAAAATCATAATTTTCAAAAACCAACTTTAAGTTTCGTTTGGTAATCATTTCGTATCTTGTTTTTACTTTTTGAAAATTAAGCTTAATTCCTTCCTAATTCATACAATAAATTTGTATCTTTTTAAAACCAACATACATTGATTAAATTATTAGCCAAATTCTAAATACAATAACAAATATTTAAAAGCGATTTCTTTTAGTTTTCAAAATTTTGCATAGTTTTTTAAACCACTAATAAAGAGAATATGTCAAATAAAGAAATTTAAAGACGAATACAGAGATTAATTTTCAAAAACAAAAGTAAAAAAACAGAATCATTACCAAAAGAGTAGTAAGTTAACCATTTTAAAAGTCGAAGAGACTCCCTAATGGCTATGTCCACATAGCTGGAAGGTTTTGTATTGAAAAGCAGCCTAAAGTACTATCCCATTATTGACAGCGACAATCTATTTGTAACATTGAATTTCAATTTTCATTATTGCAACTAAGTCTTCCTTTAACACAATTATACTAAATATTATAATCTCATATGTTTTCAATATTACCCGTCTTTTTGTACCTTTTTCTTTTATTAAAATATATATAAAATATAACAAATTTTCATATTATATAAATAGTAATCATTCTATCAATGTACATTGGTAAATATTGATAAAAATTTATCTAATAAAATGTAAAATGTTGCTATATTTTGATATAGTCAATATACCAATTATAATAATTATATATTATATAAATAACCAATTTAGGGTTCAGACCAAAGGGCAGTATTATCAGATACAAACTGCTAATTTTTAACGGTATGGTTATTTTAATTACTAATTATTATTAAATTTTAAAAAGGACAATATGCTAATGAGAATTGATGAGTAAATTATTAATAATTGACCTTTGGTTTCCTAAAGAGGCAGTGATGAAATGTTTTGCTCAGATTACAAATATGTTAATGAAAAAGATGTATGTGATTTGAATAATTTTATCGTATTAAAAAAAATGAAAAGTTTTGCAATTAATATATATTTTAATACATAACCTTCTTAAGAAAAATAGCTAATACAAACCCTTTAGTTATTATTCCATCGATTTAGGTAATAAGGTAACGATATATTTGAATCCGTATCCCATGAGTCAAATAATGTTTTCGACCAAGAAATTAGAAATTAATCTCATCATTCTCAATTTGTAGTGCGGTAAAAAAGTTGGGGGAAATTTCATACCATTTTTATTAGGAAAAAGACGAGTTTTGACCCATTGCTTGCTCGATCACATCAATTCGGATCTTAAACTTACAGTTCTACAATTTTGACCCCCAAATTCCACTAAACAACCTACTAATTTTAACCAAAACAAAAGCAATATATAAATCGAAACTCATTAAATTCAATAAAAACAATTTTCTAAACAAAAAATAAGTCTTAGACCAACACACAGATAAACCATTAAATAACATTTCTAAATTTTATAAACTAAAAAAAGATCTCTCTAACTGTTTTCTCTAGAAAGAAATTATCAAAAGTAGCAATTTCACATGTATTATAATTCATTAAATACATGAGAGTAAGCAAAAACTTATTAGGGGATTAAAATAAGTTGCAGCACATTTATGTCAGTTTAAGATCAAAATCAATGAAATTTATAGTTTATAATTCATATGGATAACCTGTTCATGGTAAAAAAATTAGACACTTTCCCCAATTTTTATCATTATTATTCTAATTGTTTTAGTTTTTATAATTTTTACAAAGGGTTCAAATGTCAATATCTTGCAGGCCAAGCCCAGATGACAAAATTATTGTTCACTAATGGCCCAATATTTCAACTGCAAAAGGTGGCCTTTTAACACCTTGTTCCTCAAGCAAAAAATTCAAAATTTTCAACACCTCTAATAATTTAATATATATTTTTATCACAAACTTTAGCTCTAAAAGATGACAGGTTTGCCCATTTAGGAATATAAAATCCAATTGAAATGATGTAGCAACAACAAAGTCTTGTCTAAGATTCAAGGTCTTTTTTTTTTTTTTTTTTTTTTTTTATAAAAAAAAAAAAAAATTTTTTTTAATTTTTAATTTTTTTTTTTTTTTTTTTTTTTTGTTTAGAAACAAAAATGGAATACTTTGTGTTCTATTCTTTGGCACTTTGTTTGGTTGTTTTTGGAGTGGCAAAAGCTTTTCATTCCATTTGGTGGAAACCCAGATCAGTGGAAAGACATTTCAGAAGACAAGGAATAAGAGGGAATGCCTACAAGCCTTTGGTTGGTGATGCCAAAGAGTATGTAAGGATGATCACTGAAGCATGGTCCACTCCTATGAATCTAGATCATCAAATTGTTCAACGTGTAGACCCATTCACAGCGGTGAACGCTGAAAAATATGGTGTGTTTTGTTGTGTTTTGTCTTCGTTGTATCTTGTTTTGGAATGAGTCTTGATTATTTGTCATTTGTGTGTAGGAAATGTATCTATGTGTTGGTTTGGAACAAGTCCGAGATTGATAGTGAAGGACCCAGAGATGATGAAAGAAGTACTAACAAACAAGGTGGGTAGCTTTGAAAAGCCACCATTGAGTCCACCTATTTTGATGCTAACTAGAGGATTAACTACTCTTAAAGGGAAGGAATGGACTAAACACAAGAGGATCATCAATCCTGCTTTTCATCTTGAAAGGCTCAAGGTATATACTCTGAAAATATATACTTGTGTTTTTTTTCATAGTTATATAATTTATATGTTTGGTTCCAAATTTAAAAAAGTCGTGTAAATTCTTGAACTTCTAATTTTGTCATATAGATCCTTGATTTATGAGACATTATTTAAACTTCTAATCTTGACTTATAGACCATTTATGTATGAGACATTATTCTATAAAAAATTGAAAGTTCACTACATGGAAAGCTAAACACTTCTTTGGGATTTTTTACTGAGCAAATGTTCTAAAATGGTTTTGAACAACATTTTAAACACTACTTTAGTCTATGTACTTTTAGTTTTTTTTGTTCATATTGATCCTTGTAGTTTTTCTTCATTTTGATCCAAATGCTTTTAAAATGTTCATTTGAGTTCATTTTGATCCTTTCATTCTCATTTTTACTTTGTTTTTAAGATATTAAAATGGTCACCAGTTGCATGTTCAAGGACTAAAATGAACCTTTTGAAAGTACAAGTACTAAATGAACCAAAATTGTAAGTATAAGAACTAAAAAGAATATTTTAAAAATAAGTGGACTAAATTGAACCGAACCTAAAAGTAAAAGAATCAAAATAGTATTCAAACGAATCACAAATAACTTATCAGCAATCTGTGTTTTTGTTTCAAAAAGACCCTAAACTAAAGTGTAGGAAGTTGAGAGAATACTAACAAATGTTTGGTTGACGAAGGGAATGATGCCAGCCTTTAATATAAGTTGTAGCAACATGATAGAGGAGTGGAAGGAAAAGGCTGCTAATCAAGACAGTGTTAAAGTGGATGTGTGGCCTGAACTTCAGAGACTAACTGAAGATGTTATATCAAGGGCTGCCTTTGGCTCCAACTTTGAAGAAGGGAAGAAGATCTTCGAACATCTCAAACAACTCACTCTTCTTACTCTAGAAGCTATGCAGACCTTGTATCTTCCTGGTTTCAGGTCCAATTTCTCTCTTTCATAAATTTTACTTCCCCACCCATCTATTCTTTTCATGTCTTTTCAATGGCTAGGTTGAGAATGATCGGTGATTCCACTTGAGTAGGATTGTCGATGTTCATAATTGAAAACTCCTTACGTAAACTTGGGGTGAGAATGTTTAACTTTTCAAGTGTTTAGTTTTGAAAATAAGTCATTAAAAAAAAATGAGTATTTGACAACCACTCAGTACAGCTTTTGAAACACTTCTCAAATTTGTTTTAATAATTTTTATCGGAGTTTAAATAAAAATAATTTGTCTAAAAAATATTTTTTTTTCTCTAGTAAATCCAAAGAGACTTCTGTTCGATTAGGATTTGTGATTTAGCTATCTTTTTTCATTGAACTTGTGTGCTTACAAGTTTGTTTTGTAATCTATGTGGTACTATTTCTTTTATGCATCCAAAATTCCAAACATGTTAGAGACAGAAGAAGAGATAGAAATTTATCGAACTGGAGCACATGGATGAGACGGGTAGAAAAACCTTGAACTCAATTCCTTCTGTGATCAATATGGGTCCAATTGAAATTCTTGGAGTTAAACAGATGCATTTAGAATATTTACTATTTTTTGAAGCGCAATCTATTCCTGACTGAACTATAGAGCCAAGAGAAATCGTAAACTAGAATGGAATAGAAGTTGTCCCACCCATGAGTAAATATTTTGTATAGGCAGAAGACAAAAAAGAAAAAAACAATAGTTTACAAATTAAGATAACTGGAATTGATTGAGTATGGAAGCCAAATTTTACAATATCAAAAAGATTTGAAGCAAAATTGTTGTGAAATCCAACCTTTAAGATGGAATTGGGGTTTTGTGTATATGCAGATTTATTCCAACAGCTAAGAACAGGAAGAGAGAGAAGCTGAACAAGGAGATCAAAACTATGATAGAGAGTTTAATTCTAAGAAAAGAAAATTCCATGAGCAACCAGGCAGACAATGTTGATGACTTGTTAAGCCTGCTGTTGCAGTCAAAGAAGAAAGAAAATCAACAAGAAGGTGATGGACTGACAATTGATGAAGTGATGGAGGAGTGCAAGCAGTTCTACCTTGCAGGGCAGGAAACAACAGCAAGCTTGCTAATATGGACAGTCATTGTCTTGGCCATGCACTCAGACTGGCAAGAAAAGGCTAGGCAGGAGGTCTTGCAAATTTGTGGAAAGAATGAGCCAACTTTTGAATCTTTAAACCACTTCAAGATTGTGAGTTTTTATTTCACAGTTAGAAATACAAGCTTTCTATCAAAGATCTAAAAGAAAAGGGTTTTGATTTACTAAACAATTCTCTGCAGGTTACCATGATACTCTATGAAGTACTGAGGTTATACCCACCAGTTATTGGCCAATATCAACATACTTACGCAGAAATAAAGATAGGCAAAGTTTTAATGCCAGCTGGGATTGATGTTACTTTACCTACACTGCTTATTCACCACGATCCTGAGTATTGGGGAGAAGATGCAGAACAGTTCAAACCAGAGAGATTCGCTGCAGGAGTTTCGAAGGCAAGCAAAGATCAGTTGGCTTTCTTTCCCTTTGGCTGGGGACCTAGAACCTGCATTGGACAAAACTTTGCCATGTTAGAAGCTAAGGTCGCATTGGCTATGATTCTACAGAATTTCTCTTTTCAGCTTTCACCTTCTTATGCACATGCTCCCCATACTGTCATGACTCTTCAACCACAGCATGGAGCCCAGCTGATACTTCACCAACTATAGATTGTATGCTTATGAAGTACCACCTTTGAGGGATGAATAAAATGTTTAACATTTCACAAGCAGGAGAACTTCTGCAAATCACCTAGCCTTGTTTTGTGCTATGTTTCCCTTTGGAAAGAACTGGTAAGAATCTACTAGTCAAATGATTTCTTTGTAAATATGTTGTTTTCACTTTAATCAAGAATCGTGCAAAGTGAGACAATTTTTTGTGCCCAGTTAATCATCTAATGCTTGAAATCATCTCACCTTAGTGACTATGTCAACCTCGAAAGATAAGAAGGTAACCCATTTTGTAGATCTCACTCACCTCAGTTGACATTTGAAATATATTTGACAATGAATGCTTACTGACGTAACAATGACGAATCACGGAATCACACTGAGCAAGTGATAATACTAAAAGCAATAGAAAAGGGGAACTACAAAATATTTCAGCAAAAAGAGATTTATCGCTCCTGTCAAAATTGAAATTCATGTCATTGATCTACTTGATCGAATGACAATTGTTCATAATTAAAAATCTAGGCACTTGGAGGTAAACAAGTGATAAAATGGTCACTCTTCTGTTTTTCCTGAACCAGTGCATCCTTTTCTAGTGCTATTTTCTGTAGTTCTATCTATCCTCTAAAGGTTTTGATGAAGAATATTACTCTCGTCCATTTCTATTTCTGTCTACACATTGATGTCTATGGAAAAATCTCGCCATCTGAGAATAATTATAAATCCTCAATATTCTTTAACATCGAGTCCACATCTGGTGTTAAAATGGCACGCTTGCTAAGCTCCCCAACGATGCAGCAACGCTTCCCTTCCACATTGATAGCTGCAACTTCTTGAGCAAAGCCACAATCCATTCCAGAAGAAACCTGTCCAGATTTTAGAACGGGTGTGAGAAGGAACACAAAATCCGAATAGATTTCATCTAACAATAGCCCTTAAGTAAATAAGAGATTCCTATAACATAAATAGAATAGTAAATTAAATATTTTCATCAAGTAAAGAATTTAAAATGCTGAGGCAGAGAGTCCATGCTTCTAATATAAAATATTTCATCTCAAGAGATCATTCAAGTTGATAAAAAAGTAAATAACTTAGCATGCTCATGTTTATGGGAGAAAACAATAAATAAATAAATAAATAAACTCACATCATATATGATATCACCAAGTTTTAACTTGACAGCACCACTCCTATACACAAGCAGTTTACCCATGGAGCCAGAAGGTAACTCATTCATAGAGCAGGTTTTCTGTCGAGGTTGTGAGGCCTTGTTTTGTTCTGAGCTGTTGCCTGGCCCCATGTCTTCTACTGAAGAAGATTGCTTTATCATAGGCACCATAGGTGGTAATTGTAAAAAAAAGACATCTGCCTCCGGGTTCTCCTCCTGCCAAACAACCATTAAACATAGAATTGGAAACAAGAGGCTCTGGATATACCATCAGGGGGATAATTACTAACCAATAGACCAAGATTCATCGCTGCAGTTGTTGTATTTTCATCGTAGGTGAAGTTTTCTGAAGCCTCACCAAATTCTTCCTCGTTTAGAGAATCTATGAAGCAATGCATAAAACTTAGAGCAAATAATAGATAAAGAATGCAGAAGATGCTGGTACAGTTTTCATGGATACAGGTATAGTTGTCACCATGAAAACTGTACACCAGTGATAAGAAGTATTCAAACAACTTATGTAGAGGATAGAGTGCATTTCAGAACAATCCAGTTGCATACTGCAATATTTTCCTTATAAATTCTGTACATAAGATGAACTTACAAAGATACCTGGATTTCCTGAATATGGTCTCCGCAGAGGAAGAGTTACAGGATAATAACTGTAATAATCCTGGAGTAAAATGAAAATAGAATTACCAAATTGACATACTAATGAAGAAGGAACATGCAAATAGGAAATGAAGAGGAAAATAATTACTAACCCATGGTTCTACATACTCCTTGCTTGTACTAGCCGGAAGAGTTCCATCTGCATAATCATCTTTCAGTTTAGCGCATTGAAAGCCTCTCACCAGCAATAAATCAAGCAATTACACCTAGAGGAGATTTTAATAGTTTACTAGCCTACCTTCATTTCTTGGTCTATTTCCAGATTTTGAAACACCATATGATCTTAGGCTGCTCGATGAACCTCCAGAGCCAAATGCAACTTGTGTAGGTGCCGCTGCATATTAATATAACAGGCATGCAAATGAAACGGAGGTGTGTTAAAAGAACTAAAAATCTCTAGTCATTGTGATAGTAAATTTCAATTAGATGTAGGGTTCATTAACAGATGAAAGTTCAGTGTATTTCCCTGATGTACTGGGTAGTACAGTTAGCGCAAGACCACGTAATGCATAATTAATATGCTGAGTTATATTATCAGAACTTCATGGATCATCATCATTCGACAAATTCATCATTACACTCATGATGTGGCTACTAAACTTAATGATGTGATCAATTTTGGCTAGACATATGATAAAAATTCCTAATATTGAACTGTTTTGCTCCCTCAATTTTTCACGATTGGAAAACTGCTGTAGAGATTCATGTGATCTTATAGATCTCTGTTTTGAGGAAAGATACTATGTAACAGTAAAATAATCTAAGATATTCATATATTAACATATAATTTCAATCACCCATATACAAATAGATAAATAAAGAGTTACACACAACCCTAAATATAAACATATCGATCCAAAAAAAAAATTGTATATCATGACTAATAAATGAAAAAAGGAATAAAAAAAATTGATAGTCAACTACGATCATTCAATGGGGAAAAGAAGCATGATCAAGAACTAGTACTGCATGAATAATCTTTCACATCCAATCTCAAACAATCAAAAGATTAATAAGTTAAAATTTAAAATTATCTACTAAATAAATAAAATCAGAAAGTTCAAACCAGAACAAAAATGAATTATGAAGAATGACTAGTTTATGGAGAATTATGAATAAATAAATACAAATAGAGAATTATGACAGAGAATTATGAAGAATGACTAGTTTATGGAGAATTATGAATAAATAAATACAAATAGAGAATTATGACTAGTTTATGGAAAATTATCTACTTATTAATCATAATTATGGAGAATTATGATTAATAAGGTAAAATTTAATTATCTACTAAATAAATGAAGAATTATGAATTATGAAGAACGACTAGTTTATGGAGGTTGGAACTAGCCTTTTCTCCCAACTCTTTGCTTTGCCCTCTGGGTGCTTTCCTGCAATAAGGAATCAAGAAATTGAAGTGACAAACAGAGAACAAGGGTGTATAACAACTGGGTATTCTATTTGCTCAATAATAAATGAAACAGAAAATAAATGAAAGCAGACGTACATTGAAACGTTTTAGTAAATCCCTGGCTTGAGCAGCATCAGCCTCCTCTGGTACTTCTCTACATAAAACAAACATACATTTTGACTGTAGCAGAAATTTGGAACAATTGAAGGTGCTGCAATATTTGAAAGCGATGTGCTTACGCTTTGACTTCAGGTTTTGGTATACGCCGGACAGGTGCTTTTGGAGCAAATTTCAACTGCAGCAGCCCATTCCATCGGTATTGGATGAAAATAAAAAATCTTCAAACAAAGTAGATAGATGAGATAGCCAGAACAAACCTTCCTTGGAGCAGCTGTTTTTTTTTTGGGTGGATCTTGCTCCATGTCTATTAATTCTCAAATGTTCGCCCAAATCTGAAAAGAAAAAATAATAAACAGTTACTAACAATTGTCAAATGTGCAAGTCTTACCATGTCCAGAAAGGGATGGCACAAAAAAGGTTAACCCAATGAGGCACTGGAGGGATGCTGAAAATCCCACATCATAAAGATGACAATCCCTAACAATCTTTAAACATACATGGACTACTTTTCAATTTTTCTTGGCTTTGAAATGAAATCTCATAAGAAGGTTCATGTTACAACCCCAAATGCCACTTGAAATTTGACCCATGAACTTCACCATGTCAGTTCTACACCTTTTAAGTTGACAAAGTTTACTTTCAGCGAATTGTTCGCTTCAATCAGAAGATTCGAGCACGCTGGGAAAAACATTCCACAACCATATTTTTGAGCTAGCATATAAAAATTCAATCCATAAAAGCAGCGAGAATATTGACCAAGCAGTGAAGTCCATCCACGAAATCTGTCCAAATATTAGGAGCACAAACATAACTTCTTTTTCTTCAATTAAGACTTAAGATGTTGAACCCGAAAACCATATTCACATTAACCAATTTGGATAAAACAACGAACAAACATTCTCATAATCCAGCATGCAGGCAGGTTTCGAAGGATCCAACAAAGTTGAACAATGTTCCAATCAAACAACAATATAACATACTCCACCAGTTGTCTTAGCCTTAGTATCTCGGACGCATCAAATGCAGCAAACAAATACTAATTGAAAAAGGAAGTTATCATCAAATCACAAAGGAAGGCCACATTCATATTATGAATGGAACAAACGACTTCCCGAGAAGCAGAGCAGTAGTGAGCGAGAAATCGAATAGGACATTGAACTTTAGCGATCAAATGCCACAATCAATACAAAAGATAAAGCAAAAACGATTGGTGATGGCGTGATCTAATGCCAATATACGTTCAGATAAACAGAGAGGAAGAAGAATAAAAACGACGGCAGAAGCTATTACCCGTTCAGTTGTGAGAGTGAATGAGTCGCACCGGAACTTCCAATTTTACGTGGACGGAGGGTGGGGGAAAACTAAGTTATATAGTATCTTGGAGTGGAAACGAGTCGGGGATAGACCGGTCCGTTCAGACCCGATTGGGTTTGATTTCTTGTTTTTGTTTTTTCTCCAAAATTAACTTATAAATTATTAGATATTACTTTTCTTTCTTGTCAAATTTGGAAAACTTTATTCAATCATTATATTAAATAAATATGCAAATTAAACAAATAAAAAGAAATAAGCTTAATTTTCACAAGAAAAAAGAGTAGTAATTGTCGAACTAAACCTTATAAATATTATTATAACAAATGAAACCAAAAATAAATAAATAAAAATATTTTCAAATATTATAAGATAAATTAAGATATTTATAAATATAGCAAAATTTTAAAATTGACGTAATAATCTTTTGCCATATATTTAATTTATCTAATGGACTCTTACCTATAGATTTTGAAATTTTGTTTATCAAAAATTAAAATGTAATTAAAAAGTTTCAAAATTAGACATAAGAAGTAAATAAACAAATGTAATCAAATTCCTCATCTGGAAATGTATATAGACAAATGTGATTATAAAAAAGTCACAAAAAAAATGAGAGCAACCATCCTAAACCTATACTAAAATAGGTTGCACCCAAGAGTCGATGAGCCGATTAAAATACTTCTTAACATTTTTTTATTTTTATATTTTAAAAATAAATTGAACGGTACAAATATTATTTAACCAAACCATCATTTTCAGCCAAAATAACATGGAAAAACCAACTAAGAAAAGCAGAAGTTCAACAATGAGATGACCAACAGAAAATCATGTTTTGTTAAGATACGAACCATGACATTCCAATCTCTAAAACCTCAATAAAAAAGTGACTACAACATATATGACAGTTGACACCAACACGTATTACAAGCCCAAAAAAGCAAAAAAAAAACTCAATTTTCCTTTCCTTTTATGCTTTAAGTGAGTTTTGATTCTCTTAGTTCATATTTTATTTAACCAATATAACTTTTCATTCTCTCTCAACATTTAGCTCTTTCGTGTAAAAATTCAACACATCTAGTTGTGATTTTTTTGTTATTTTAAATCTTCAAATTGGATTAATTATCAAAATATTGTTATTTATTAAACTATTTACAAGAAGACTGCAGTTTCAAAACTATTTAAAAACTATTGTTATTTTTTGTTCTCTCTCCTCGCCCAATTCCTACTTTTTCTCACCTCCTTTTTTTCTCTTCTTCCAATGTTTTTTTTTTTTTTTTTTTAGTTTTTTATATAAATTTTATTGCTTCTTTTTTTTAAAAAAAATTTGTTTATATACATTTTTTTTATTATTATTATTTATATTTCATATAAACTTTTATATTTTTCATATAATTTTTTCTTAAAAACTAAATTCTACTACTTTAAAAAAATTCAAATTGTAGGAATATTTAAATAATTGGCAAAATAAATTAACTAACACACGATAATATTTAAATAATCAATTGGGATGTTCTAAACAAAATCAATTTTTTTAAAAAAAAATATCAAATTTCAAGAGTAGATTTTTTGTATAATTAAAAAAAACACACATGAATAATAATGTTAATAAATATTTTTCTTTAAAATACGGAATTTCAAGTATAACTTAACAAAATAATTCCCTCATAAATAAATACAACCAATAATAATGTTAATAATTGTTTTAGAATTTTGTTAAAATCTTTTGGTATTCTAAACAAAAGTATGATCTTCAACTTGAAGTTATGGAAAATCTCCACTCCTTCTCTAAAAATCTTCTTAATATCAGTTATATCTTCACGCTACCATGTATATTATTTATTTTTGTTAAATTCATTTTTTCTAAATTTTTTATATATTTTTTGACTAGATTTTTATATTTTATATTTGTAGATTTTGTGGTGGCTCAAAAAAGGACGAACAAGTCTATTTTTCTCGTTTTATGTCCTATATATATAACAAACAATATTATATTCTCATGTTAGTTACTTTTTGTGTAGTTGTTGTCTTCGATTAACAACCGAAAAAATAAATTGAAAGACAATAGTAGAACCGCCCTTGAATTTGTATGTTTTTTTTTATCAACTAAATCAATTGTATTATTCTCCACACTACCTATCCGAGAAATATGATTCTTTATGCATTTGAAAATTTTACAATGTGAAACTTGAAAAATAATAAAATTGGATGTGTAATTTTTTAATTTTGCAAACGGTCAAAATTAAAAATTATAAGGTTTTGTCTTTCTAACTATAGTTATCGCTAGAAGTTATCTATTACATTTTACTAATGTCCTTGCAATTATAGTTTTCAACTTACAAAAAAATAATAATAAAACTAAATAAACAAATAAAATCATTTACAATGATTTTTCGCTTGATTTCTTTTACTTTGCAATATTGGATCTTATTCAGGGTTAGTATATGTACTTTTTAAATATTAAATATTAATCTCTATATAACCAATAAACCAAATACAATCATATTTTGTTTTTAATTTTAGGCTGATGTTTTTAATTTTTTAATTTTTAAATTTTTGTGAAATACTATATTACACCTATTTAATTATTTGAAGTTAACTAATATTGATTTGTTTAAAATAACCATAATAAATTTCCTTAAACAAACGTTAGGTGAATAAGATTCCAAAAAACATATAATAAAACCGTTAGTAATTAATATATATATATGGTATTGATTCACACATTCTTCTTGTTTTAGAAATATAAATGAAAGGTTGAATCTCTAGATTTTTTGTAAAATAAATTTAATTTACATTTATGCTTTATTAATTTCAATATTGTAATTTTATTTTATTTGATTTATTAAATTGATCAAATAAAAAAAAAACAATCAGATTATTTCCTCTTAAAAAAATAAAAGAAAAAGGAACAACAATAAATACAAATTGTTAATAGAAAGGATAAACTTTAGGAACAATTTAACAATATTCCTACAAAACGATCAGTCAGTCAAAATTAATAAATAAATAAACAATATTATACACTTTTAACGAAAAAATCTACTACACTTGATCGTTTTCGGTTGCATAAACATACTTGCGTACAATTTTATACTTATATATAACATATGTCGTTAAGTTAAATATTTAGAATTTATTTATTTTAAACTCACTCGTATTCTTAAAACCTTATCTATTGTATTTATTTATTTATTTTACAGAAAATCTTACTTTTGTTTAGAATATATTAAAAGATTTTAACAAAATTCTAAAAGAATTATTAACATTATTATTTGTTGTATTTATTTTGTCAAGTTATATCAATCCTCTACTATTGAAACTTCGAATTTTAACGAAAATATTTATTAACAATATTATTCATGTGTATACTTTTTTAATAATACAACCACTCTTGAAATTTGGTGTTTTTTAAAATAAAATTTTAATTTTGTTTAGAGCATCCCAATAGATTTTATAGTGAAATTTTAAAAGAAGTATTACCATTATTTTATGTTTGTTAATTTATTTTTGCCAATTACTCAAATATTTCAAAAATTAGATTTTTTAAATTAAGTAGAATTTAGTTTTTAAGAAAAAAATAATTTATAAATTATATGAAAAAATTAAGAAAAATATAAAAGTTTATATGAAGAATAAATAAAAAAGAAGAAGAAAAATGTATGCTGACAATTTTTTTCGAAAAAGATAAGCACTAAAATTTATATGAAGAAAAAAAAACATGGGGCGATTCTGAAGAGAAAAAGATGGAGTTGACTTCATTTGCATTATTGGAAAATTTGTTTATAAATAGCGATAAATAAAGAATTACATTGAAATCGACATTGCAATATGCATTAAAAATTGTCCGTTGCAAGAGAAAAAGATTGTTTGCAAATAGTACAATTAATGCTTGTTTTAACAATGATTTAAATGAATTTATTTATCTTTCACGTTTTCTACAACATTTTCCTAAAAACGTGAGTGGAGGTTGAATCGTACGTTGAGTTTGTCGGCAAATTTCGGATTTTGATCAGCTGACTTGTTGATAGGATCGAACAAGTGCGGCACAATCGTCGTCCGGATTGAAAGGTTGCGATTGTGACAAAAAGAGAAGAGAAAAAAAATAACAACATTTTGGTAAATAGTTTTAAAACTGAAGTATTCTCATAAATAGTTTTAAAAATAACAATATTTTGGTAATTAATCCCTTCAAATTACTTATGAAAAGTTAAAAAAATCTTAAAACATTTATCAATTCCTTTTATTTAATGTGTTTAAATTTTATGTTTGATAACGTGTCCAGTATGCTAAAATATGTGACATAGTCTCAATAATTAACTAAAATTTAATTTCCTCTGAGTTATCGAGACGAGTTGTCTCAAGATGTGCTAGTCCAGACACTCACACATATATATTAAAACAAATTTTGAGATACCTAAGCATGATGAATTACCTATACAAATTAAAATATTAGAATTTAAAAATGAAAAGGAATATCATTGTAAATGTCATTAAGACTCAAAACTATCGAAAAATATAACAAAATTTAAAGTTTGATAAATGATAGACACATGTAAGGACCGATAGACTTTATATCATGTTTATCAATGGCACTCACATACACTAGTAGAATATGAAAATTCTATTATATTTTTATGTCTATTTTGATTAATTTTGCTATAATTGAAAACAACTTTAAAATGATATTTTTAAGGATAGTGATAATTAATATTTAAAATTTTTATAAATATTGAAACTCTCATGGTTTATTAGTCATATGGTTTATCTGATACTACAAAGAGATAAACTAACTTACATATTTTACTATATTTACAATTTTTTTAAAATAATGATATGTACTTAATTATTTTAAATCTAACTAATATATTTATAACTATACTTATTTTTAATTTATAGAATATTCAAATACAAACATCAATTATACCATAGATTTGAATGGCAAACATTCATATTATTAAAAACAATATATTCGTTCCAAACGAGCTCTTCCATTATAGAGAAAAATAGCTTCATAATTTAGAGATTTGGTTTATTTTTCAAATAAGAATCACGAATAGAGTTATTTTTCAGAATAACACTAAAAGGAAGAAACACCAAAATGCGAACTTGCCCTATGATCAAATTCAACTGATTCCCTTCTCTTCCACTTCTTCAATTTATTTTGATTTACATTTCTCGTTGCTCCCGGAGAAGAGAGACTGTCAGGAGATCGACGTTTTCCGGCTAACGATCCTGGGCTTTTCTTCCCCTCCTCCGACTGCCTTGCCTTTTCGTTTCAAAGGAAAAAGCATGGCTTGTGTGTACATACCCGTACAGAACTCGGAGGAGGAGGTCAGGGTAGCTCTCGATCAACTTCCCAGAGACGCTTCCGACATTCTCGACATACTTAAAGCCGAGCAAGCTCCGTTAGATCTTTGGCTAATCATCGCGGTTCGTTCTACTCTCTATAACTACAATGCAATGTATCTCGATTTCAGCTTCTCTCATTTGCTCATCTCGTGTGACGCCTAATTATGTACTAAGAACTGGGTTTGTTTTCTGTTATGTATACCTATTTTGGAGCTTTTGAGTGATATGCGTAATGAGTGGAGTTGATGTAGTATTGTGTTTGTGTCTTACTAATGATTACTAAACTTCGAGGCGGAGACCGAATTCTATATGTGTGCGTGCTCTTTTTCCTTTAGATATTTTAATGTAAGGAGCTTCTTTTAAGCTGTTGACTATGTGAGTGGAACTGAAACCATCTTGTTTTGAACTTCAATTTGGGTATGGATGTAAAGATTGGTTGATGGAGTGCTTTGGATTTACAATTCAGTAACAGTGCAAAAGGGATTTTCATAAGATACGATTTCACTAACTTAGTGTGCAAAGCAGATTGTGATTGTATAATAAGGGACTTAGAGGAAATGAGTTTAATCCATGGTAGCCACCTATCTTCTTCTTCATTTTTTGTATTTTATTTTAATTTTTATAATTTAATGGATAGAATGAAATTACAAAAGGATAAGCATGTAGATTACAAAGACCAATTGGAGTGAGAAGTAAGAAAAGTAAGATTGCAATCACTTTGGGTTGAGTTTACACCAAAAAATAGCAATGTAAGTAAGATGATAAAAAAAGGAAGAAAGTTTCATAGCTTTGTCTTCAAAGATGCGTTGGTTTCATTTAAGCCAAATGTGCCAAAAGAAAGCTTTAAAGAGAAAAGTCCATAGGACATCTTTTTCCTTTATGAATGGATGACCAACGATGAGTGAGTGTATAAGGATAAGAGGGTCATTGGAGAAGACCATGTGATAATTGAAGGCCTCCAAAATCTTTGATAAAAAAGCACGATCCCATTCACAAGTGATGAAGAGCACAAGAACTGGATTCTTGACCTTGCTTATATTCATGAGGGGCTATTTTTTGTAACAATAAGACACCTTTGAAGGGTGAGTTTTCTCCTTGTGGTATCTCCAAGTCCATTTCGAAGGGAGGCTTTGGTTTTTAATTTTAAGGTCAGTCAGGTCAAGCCCCCTTCAATTATAGGAAGTTTGATCTTCTGCCACTTCAAAGGGTGTAAGCCCCTCTTGGCTGTATTTCTTTTCCACACAACAATTCAGCTTTTCAAGATTAGCTGCAACTTTGGATGAAATCTTAAAAAGGGAGAGATAGATCATGTGAAGATTTTTATTTGACGTACTTGGTTGTGTCAAAGTTAATTGTCCCCTTTTGAGTTATGTTTACCTTTAAGTCCTCTACTTTTTCAACAAAAGATTCCCAAAATGGCACCAAGAATGGCTTTCCAGTTTCATTGAGAGGCAAGATCAAATATGTGGAGGGCCCTCAGCAACCTTACGTCCAAAGGCAAAACAATCAAACAGGTATCCAATTTTGATTTCACGTGGTTTATACCAAGATTTGAGACATCTTCAAAGGTGTGAATAGTATTTACTAGAAGAGATACCTTGTCTTTTCTTAGAGAGGAGAAAAGAATCGTGTCACTGGCAGACTGCAAATGATCATGGATAGGCCTTCATTCCCAATTCTAAAACCCTTGACAACTTGACAACACTATTTGCAGCCTCTTTAGATAGCGTCCTTCTAAGACAACTAGTAACCATAATAAATAGAAAGGGGATAGAGGGTCACCTTGATGAAGACCTCTCGGGTCGCTGATTTTCCCTCTTGGTCTAACATTAACTATAATGGAAATATTTGCTGGGAAGATACAACATTCGATCCACTTCCTCCATTTGTGCCCAAAACCTTTGACAATCATCAAACTATCAAGGAAATTTCAGTTCACCGTGTTAAAAGGCTTTTCAATGTTGAGCTTTATAACCATAACTTTTCATTTCGTTCTTGCACATCACAATCAACCTCTCTTTAGTATCTTAGTACCTTTCTTGGCACCAAAATGCAAGAGAGTTAAGTAGGATGTTTTGTGAGATTAGTTGAGTTATGCACAAGCAGACTCAGATGCTCGTGAATATAAAGAAAACTTGGCGACTTGTGAGCTTGGAGACGAGCTTAGCTCTGGGTGATACAATGTGTAGAAACATTTCCTATTCAAATAAAATATTTCTTTTTGGCCAAGGGTTATTCTTGATTTGATGTTGTGGGCGACATATCAAAGGGTTTGCTACAAATGCAGAAGGGTTAGGTAAGATATTCTGTGAGATTAGTTGAGGTACACACATGCTGACTTGTACACTCATAAATATAAAAAAACTTGGTGACTTGCAAGCTTGGAGACGAGCTTAGCTCTTGGTGGTACAATGTGTAGAACAATTCATATTCAAATATGTGTGTATATGTATATGTACGTACATGCATATATCATATATATGCCAAAGGTTATTCCAGATTTGATGTAGTCTTCTTGGCCGACATATCAGAGTGTTTACTACAAACTTCATGTACAAGGTTTTCTTTGACCACTTGAATCTGTTATGCATGTTTTGTGGATGTCTGTTTGTCTAGTTTTTCTGGCTTTCTTCATTTGCGACCTTGGCCTTATTTTTGTCTTGGAATATAAATGGTTGGTTACACTATTATTGAGAACACCGAAAAATATTGACCTTGTATCAATATCATTAATTGGCCTAGTGGTAAATTGTTCTTTGAGCCCCCTCTAGACCTAGGTTCAAGCCCAATTGTTACATATTTTTTTAGTAAAGTTTCATATTTTTTAGACTATTTTTACTGAATTATAAATCCCCCGTCAGCAAAATTTCTGCATCCCCCACTGATTGAGAAGGTGCTTCTAAATTTTGCTTTCTATGAGAAATTATTTATTTGTTTATTTTGTCCTGCTAGTTTTTTTCCCTTTCTTTCTTTCTTTCTCTTTTTTAAAATGAAGCTTGACTTGAGAGAAGCCATAAGATTTTTAGACAGGTGGAGTTGTGTGTCAAGGTCCTGGACGTAGTGTGGTTTAATGCCCCTTTCTATTTCATAAAAAAAAATTGCTTCTATGTAGGCATCAAGCACTATGCCTTTATGTAACTATCAGTTTAGTTATGACCTTACTTGAACACGATCTGTTCTATAGGTTGTACATCTGTGTCCTTGAGTTCTAAGTAACTATGAGTTTAGTTTGATTTTATTTGGAATGGAGGTCTTTTTTGTAATTTGTTGGAGTCTCCTTTTTTTTTTGGTGGATTGATTTTTGTATGCCATTGGCTCCTTGTACATTCTTTCTTTTCTTTCAATGTAAGCTCAATTCATTACCAAGGGAAAAAAATCACTTGAATCTGCAACCTAGGCGATGTTATACACTTTACACTTCGAGATTGTTCATTGGGTTCAGTTCCATATTTATTTAAGTGTTGGATTCTTTTTCCCATGCATTTAATTTTTATTTAAAACCAATGCCCATCATTTTCTCCACCTCTGGTTTGTGCTGTCCCAACGATGATTGGCTACAATGAGACTATTGCTATTTCAAGATCAATTATAACCTGACCATCAAACTTAGATGTTCATGCATTTTGTGACAAACTATTATTTTCACATATGTAGTTTTTGAGTATATATTTGTATTCCTTGTGGTTGCTTTTAGCATGTTACATTACATCCATGTCTGAGTTTCCATGCAAAATTTTGTTTACATACTCCAGAGGGAATACTTCAAGCAAGGAAAACTAGAACAATTCCGCCAAATTCTGGAGGAAGGGTCCAGTCCAGGTATTGGCTTCTTTTCAAATGTTGGTCTTCTGGTTATTTTTATTTTTTGTTTCTAGTAAGTGTAATGCTTTAATCAGTTGAGGCTACTTTGAGCAGAACAAACAAGCTCACAGCCGAAATTTTTTTCTAATCTTAACTCAACATTTGTAGTTTTCTTATTGTTGCAGAAATTGATGAATACTATGCTGATGTTAGATATGAAAGAATTGCAATCTTAAATGCCTTGGGTGCTTACTACAGCCATCTTGGAAAAATTGAGACAAAACAACGAGAAAAAGAAGAACATTTCATTTTGGCTACACAATATTACAACAAAGCATCCAGAATTGATATGCATGAACCTTCAACTTGGGTTGGAAAAGGTAAACTCTTGTAGTTAAAATTTTGTTTTACGTTTAATCATATGCTATGACATTGAAATTAAACTCAAATGTTAACCTTTGCTATCTGTTTTAAGCTGCTTGTGATCTTCCTTTGATTTTGTCGTTTCAATGATTATTGGAAAAATGCTTGGAACTATAATGCCTGAAATGTTCACAGGTCAGCTTTTATTGACCAAAGGGGAAGTAGAACAGGCATTTGCTGCATTCAAGATTGTTTTAGATGGAGATCGTGACAATGTTCCTGCCCTTCTAGGACAAGTACGTGCAAAATCTTTCACCTGACTCATCAGTTAACTGGTCTTTGGTAGCCTAGAAGATGATAACCTTTTTTGTCCCTTGATTATAAATTATTTTTTCCAATGCTCCCCAAAAGACTATTTTTACTTTTTATTTCACCGCTACTTTTTTATACATTCCCTTATATGTGGAATGCCTTTGCATGCCTATTTTATCTGATATTTGGAAATAGTTGAATGTTAATTGCCTTAGAATATGCTGTACTAGACCTTATGAACCTTTTCTAAGTTTGCAACTCTCATTGAATTTATCTATTCTATCTTATGTACCTAATGGGTCATGTGCTTCACCCTCATCTCAGCAATGTGGTGTAAAATTGTTTTTGCTGCTTCATATTTAAGTTTGCCAGTCACTTAGTTAAGGTGTGATCCAATTCTTAAAACAAGACTGAAGGAATATGTTTTTGTTGATCTCTCCCTGTAACAACTTTGGCATATCTGCAGGCATGTGTTGAATTCAACCGGGGACATTATTCTGAATCATTAGAGCTATACAAGGTTAGTTGCCTTACATGGCTACACATTAAGTGAATTTTTAATTCACTTGTAATCTTTTCTGCTCAGTGGGGGCCAACTTGCCCATTTCCTTGATTACTTAGTAAGGTACAATTATCTCAAACCAATTTGATGATGCCTTCGGTCTTATAACATCAATTTTCAACAGAGGGCCTTGCAAGTGTATCCTGATTGCCCTGCTGCTGTAAGACTTGGCATAGGCCTTTGCCGCTACCAATTGAAACAATATGGAAAAGCTCAGCAAGCATTTGAGAGAGTGTTACAGGTTAGTGATATTAACTTTTTTGATCATCATTTAAAGTAATGCGAACTTACCTTCTTGAAGTTGATGTTGGCTTAATATTTCTTAATTTTATACTTGCAGTTGGATCCAGAAAATGTTGAGGCTCTTGTTTCTCTAGCAATCATTGATCTGAACACAAATGAAGGTAGGTTTCATCCTGCTTCCTTTCCTTTTCATGGAAATTATTTTGAGCAGGTCATATTTTCTGATACGTTTGAGTTATTCCATTGTGGTGTATATCCACCATGGCAGCTGGTCGAATCAGAAATGGAATGGAAAAGATGCAGAGGGCATTTGAAATATACCCTTTTTGTGCAATGGCTCTGAATTACTTGGCAAATCACTTTTTCTTTACTGGTCAACACTTTTTGGTGGAGCAATTGACTGAAACTGCACTTGCCATTACCAACCATGGACCTACAAAGTCTCATTCTTTTTATAATCTTGCTCGGTCTTACCATAGCAAGGTATGATAGCTTTCTTGATCTCGTAGCCTTAAGAAGGAGAGGACTGCTATACTGATGGCAAATGTCTGTAGGGAGACTATGAGAAAGCTGGCTTGTACTACATGGCATCCGCTAAGGAAGCTAATAAACCCCGCGAGTTTGTATTTCCTTATTATGGTAAGTTTGTTTGCCAATTTTTTTGTTGCTGCCGATGGCTTTATGATATATTTCTTTTTGGGAATGTTAGGATTGTTTGAGATTTTGGGAACGTTAGGATTGTTTGAGTTTCCTTTTGGGGAATGTTAGGATTGTTTGAGTTTAGTAGTGCCAAATCTTTTTAATATTTTCTGACCATTTCCTCCTCTTCCTTGCAAACTTTTAGGTACTGTAACAGTCCACTGTTTTTGAAGCTCTAATCTATTAGCTATCTTGACAACTGTTTAAACAAGAGTGTGTTGGCAATGAGTTCTCCATTCTTTGAAATAGTAAAAAAATTTGTACCAGAAAACACATATTTCTCTAAACATTTTCTTGCAAAAGCTTTGATTCTTAACATTTCAATGATCTTATTATTCGTAACACTTTATTTTTCCATGTATAATAAATTATTTATATTTTCCAATTTTGGACGCTTCATGCCCTAGTCCCAAGGCTTTTGCACTGTTGTAATCATGACCCTGAAGCGCTCTTTAGATGACTAGGTTAGCTTCTTGTTTGAAGTACTTGTTTCTATTTTCCCCTTGTATTTAGTTTACTACATATTTACTTAGAAATAATGGCCTTTTCAATTGCATATGGTTGGTTGATAAGGGAGTTTTATTGAAGTGATAACAGCATCAATAGCTCGCCTAATGTTACCATGTTGATTTGTGGTTAAATTCATTATTTCTGGTATTTTGTTTATTGGGTATAGGTTTGGGTCAGGTTCAACTGAAGATGGGAGATCTTAGAAGTGCATTATCAAATTTTGAGAAGGTTTTGGAGGTTTATCCAGACAACTGTGAGACATTGAAAGTGAGTTGAATCAAAAAGATATTTAGATATGTGTTTAGTTACTTGCATCCCCTAGTTTTTTGTATTTCTAGCCTTCAATATTTTGTTCCATTAGTTGAGTTAATGGTTTTGATGTAGGTACTTGGACATATTTATGTTCAGCTTGGACAGGCTGAGAAGGCCCAGGAGTCTTTAAGGAAAGCTACAAAAATTGATCCACGTGACGCACAGGTAGATCTTTGAGGCTTTATCATTTTTTGATGTTGCAAGTTGGCATCTCCGACTCTTAATGTTGGACTTGTTTATTTGATTCCCGATTATTTCTGTCATAAGTTTTGGTGGCATTTCACGGTTGATCATATAATTTGACTAATGGTCATTAGATTACTTGTGTTACTTGAAAGCATTAGCAAGAATTGCTTTTGTAACTAACAAGTTTTCTATAATCTATCAGCTGGAAATGATGGTAAAACAATTAGCTCCAATGGACATTAGGCCTGGTGGCACGTTCAACATTAAAATTTAAAACTTCCTGAAGTTTTTATTTTGTTTGCTTAGAAGGAGAGTTTTCTTTCTTTCTTTTTTTATTTATTTTGGGGGGGGGGGGCAGTAAAGCTGTATGTCACATCACACCCATTCTCCAGTTCTTTTTCTGTTCAGTTTCTTTACAAAAAATTTGAACTGGAATATTTTGTTCTACATTTTACTGGAGGCTATTCCTTGCACAAGCATCCAAGTTTCTGGATTTCTGTCAAAGCAAGTACTATTAAGTTCTTGTGACTACTGTTTAGTTTTCACTAGATGTAATGTAACGCTGAATTAAATTGCATGGCAGGCTTTTTTAGATCTCGGAGAATTGCTGATTTCCACTGATGAAGGCGCTTCTTTGGATGCCTTCAAAACTGTAAGGACTTTTATTTATTTATTTATTTTGCAATTAGATTCTTCATATGATCGACATTTACTTCCTAACCTGTTCTTTCTTATTGCCTTTAATCTAATGATTTGTTTTGGGGTTGAATATTATAACAGGCTAGCATTTTGTTAAGAAAGGGAGGTCAAGAAGTGCCAACTGAAGTGCTCAACAATCTTGGGGTTCTTCACTTTGAAAGAGAAGAGTTTGAGGTGTGCATGGTTTGATGTTGAGTTTATAATTGATTGCATTGAAAATCATTCAACATCAAGTTATGAAGTGCTTCCTCTTCAATTTACTTTCTTACTTCCTATTCTTGTCAGCTTGCTGAGCGAATTTTCAAGGAGGCTTTAGGCGATGGAATTTGGCTAGATTTTATTGATGGTAAAGTGAGATGCCCTGCTATTGAAGCAAGTGCGTCTGTTCTTCAATACAAGGACGTGGAATTATTTTATCAACTGGAGAGGGAAGGCCGTGCAATTGTACTACCATGGAAGAAAGTCACAAGTCTATTTAACCTGGCTCGATTACTAGAGCAATTGCATAGAATTGAAGTTTCAAGTGTACTCTATCGCTTGATTTTGTTTAAGGTATGTGCTAGTGCTATATTATTAGGTCTTTGGTGGTTCAGTATTGCACTTCGCTTTTAACATCTGCTTTCCTTGTTACAGTATCCAGACTATGTAGACGCTTATTTGAGGCTTGCATCCATTGCAAAAGCTAGAAATTATGTTCAATTAAGCATTGAATTGGTCTGTTAACTCTTCTGACACATCTACTTCTATTTCTGTCTTGAAATTAATATTTTATTGTCAATAATGTGCTCCTTTTATAGGTTAATGATGCTCTGAAGGTGAATGACAAGTGCTCAAATGCCTTGTCTATGCTAGGTGAGCTTGAGTTAAAAAATGATGACTGGGTTAGGGCAAAAGAAACTTTCCGGGCTGCCGGTGAAGCCACCGACGGAAAGGATTCTTATGCCACTCTTTCTCTGGTGAGTTACTTTTCATTGTGCACATTTATTTTAGTTCTTGTCAAATATTACTATCTTGTTTCTAAGAAAGGACTTCCAGTGTGCCGTGTTTCTGGGAATCGTATTTGCATCCCACATTGTATTGGGTTATATAAAGCTCCTAGAGTCTAATTGGTGTTTTCAAGTTACTTTTACCATTGTCCTCTTTATTTCCCATTGAAACATTTTTATAATTTTCCTTGTTTTTTCTTTTAACATTGGCCAGGGGAACTGGAACTACTTTGCTGCTCTTCGAAATGAGAAAAGAAATCCCAAGTTGGAGGCTACTCATTTGGAAAAATCCAAGGAACTATATACGAGGGTATCTTCTCAATTTTGTCTTCTATTTTCCCCTCCATCTGGCTCTTTATTTTGTTAATTAAGTCCCAATGGTTTATTCATTATCCATGTATGGTTGAATATTTCTGATTAAGTTTAAAGCACTTTGATCATCAAAGTTGATGGAATGAAGTTCACTCATCTTACATCATTAACTGAAACCTTTATGATTAAAAGACACGTTTATTGTGTTTGTTTTGGACGATGATGGATGTATTACTTTCTATTAAAAGGAGTGTTTGCACCATTTTCCTTTCAGAGAGAAAGACTGTTTTTTGTGGCTTGCTTGGTGTGTAGGGTGGTTTGTGATATTTTGGGGGTGAGGAATGGTAGAGTGTTTAGAGGGAGGAAAAGGGACCCTTGTGAGGTTTAGTCTTTGGCAAGATTTCATGTGTTTGTTTGGGCTTCGGTTTTGAAGCTTTTCTGTAATTGTACTCTAGGAAACATTTCCCTTGCTTGGAGCTCCTTCTTTTAGCTGGGGTGTTTTCGTGGGCTGCTTGTTTTTTTTGTATGCTGTTGTATTCTTTCATTTTTATCTCAATGAAAGCCATTGTTTCAATAAAAAATAACAATAAAAGAAAATAAAAGGAGTGTTTGTAACAATGAAGTTTTAAAATTTTTTTTTTCCGCTGCATATGAGGGTCTTTTTTATAATGCCTTCGTTTGAAGGGATAAAGAAGTTCAAATATTTGTGGACTCCAATCTTGTAACTCAGTGGTGCCCTTGTTCAATCTTTTCTTCATTGCAATTTGGGATTCCTGTCCTTGATCTTGCAGTTTAATGGTTGGTATTCGATCTTAAATTGAGCAGGTTCTGGTACAACATCCAGCTAATTTGTATGCTGCTAATGGCGCTGGGGTAATCTTGGCTGAAAAAGGTCAATTTGATGTTTCAAAAGATATTTTTACACAAGTGAGTACTCGTATTAGTACTTCACACTAGAACCTTATAGGACCTGTATATTGTAAAATTATGGCCATTTGCACCTGGTGCTAACTTTTTAGCTGGTGTAGGTTCAAGAAGCTGCAAGTGGCAACATTTTTGTTCAGATGCCAGATGTGTGGATCAATTTGGCACATGTTTATTTTGCTCAAGGAAATTTTTCATTAGCTGTTAAAATGGTATGCATTTATACCGTGTTCACAGTTGAATTGTAGGTGTCCTGTCCCCATCTTACTAATGAAAAGTCCTTGTCATTATCGTATCCATGAATTAATGGCAACTGTTATCTTGCAGTATCAAAATTGCTTGCGGAAGTTTTATTACAATACGGATTATCAAATTCTTCTATATCTAGCTCGTACATATTATGAAGCTGAACAGTGGCAAGACTGCAAAAAAACTCTGCTAAGAGCTATCCACTTGGCGCCTTCAAATTACACTTTAAGATTTGATGCTGGTGTAGCAATGCAGAAGTTTTCAGCTTCAACACTACAAAAGACAAAAAGGACAGCAGATGAGGTGTTTTCTCTATATTTTTGGCGTAAATCTTTATTGCTGTTGCATATCTGTGGCTTAAATATTTTTGCTTAAGTTATCCTGGAAATATGCTCATCATTCCCTCAAGTTTTTGCTTCGTTCTGAGATGGTATATTATTAATAAGTTATCCTGGAAATTTTTTATCTTGATAAGAGCTCCTATTGTAAGGTATAATTAAGTTGTAAAGCCATGTAAATTATGAATTTGTTAATGGTAAAGGGTTACAAATTATGTTACTCCATTATGCTGCCTTAATCTTTGACCCCTCACATTCACCCCTTTTGCTTGGCTGTTGCATTGTTTCACTTGTTTGGTCCTATTGAAATGTATTAGGTTCGCTCAACGGTAGCAGAGCTGGAAAATGCTGTTCGTGTTTTTAGTCAGTTATCTGCTGCTTCCAACCTCCACTTTCATGGCTTTGATGAGAAGAAGATTGATACTCATGTTGGTTATTGTAAGCACTTACTGGAGGCTGCAGGAGTTCACCTCAAAGCAGCAGAACATGAAGAGCAGCAGATCCGTCAAAGACAAGAACTAGCACGCCAGGTTGCATTGGCAGAGGACGCCCGTCGTAAGGCAGATGAGCAAAGAAAATTTCAAGTGCGAATTGTTCTACTTCATTAGTTATATCCATTCCTTTTCAAAAACATATTTATTTATTGTGAATGATGAATTTTTGTCTGATATTATTTGCTATAACAGTTGGAGAGGAGAAAACTGGAAGATGAGGAAAAAAGGATGATGCAACAGGAGCAGCATTTTAAACGTGTGAAGGTAGTTGTTTTGTATTATATTGTTTCTTTGATTATTTGATGTATATTATTACAGAACAGAGTTTGAAAAGGAATTTATTTTGAGTAACTGCATTATTAGTAAGCGAACGTAGTGAAGGAATTTCGTTAAAAAACTCTTCATTTATTTATATATCATGGCAGGCAGGAGTTTATGTTTCAATGTTCAAACACAGTTTAGTAGTTTAGAGGGAAAGTTGAAGCATTTCACCTTTCCTATGGTGTAATATTTTAGATAAATTCCTTTTATTTATTTTGTTGCATAATTCGCATTAGAGCACTGCTCTATGGTTTACTTTGCATACATGCACTACACTTAGGTAGTTCTGAGTAATGCTACACCTTTTGTCAAAAGAAGTGGATGTGATATTCTGTTACATATTATTTGGATGACTATTTTAACCTTTAGTGCTTTTATTTCAAATGATGTTTTTCCTTCTTGGGTGATAAGATATTTAACTGTAAACTCAAAGCTTAGAAGTATCTCATCTAAACTTTCTCCAGGAGCAATGGAAGAGCACCACACCTGCTAAACGAAGAGAGAGGTCAGAGATTGATGATGATGAAGCTGGTAATAGTGAGAAGAGGAGAAGGAAAGGTGGAAAGAGGAGAAAGAAGGACAGGAAGGGGAAATCACATTATGAGACAGAGGAGGCCGACAATGATATGATGGATGATCAAGAACTATACAATGAAGACAATAACATAAGTTATAGGGAGTCCCGGAGCCAAGTGAATGATCAGGGCGATGATTTTGAAGGGAATGATCAGGATGCTCTTGCTGAAGCTGGGCTCGAAGATTCTGATGCTGAGGATGAAGCGGTAATATTTACTTACTACCCCTTGAGAAAATATTAGCATCTTTGACCCTTGACACCGCCTCTTACAACTGCACCTATTTTTTCTTTAAATTATTTTGCATCTAGGTTGGGGCAACAATAGTGTCTGATATTATTTGCTATAAAGTTTTATTAAAAATGGTGTTCTAGGTATTTGTTGGATTAGTTTGGTTTGAGTAATTTAGTAAATTTTGGCTTTTGAAATTGCAGGGTGCACCTTCATCCAATGCCGCCAGACGAAGGGCCACATGGTCGGACTCTGAAGAGGATGAGCCTATAGATACACAGCGAGAGACAAGACTTCAAAGAGAAACCTCCGCAGGACTTGAGGATAGTGATGGAGAAATCAGATGAGATGGCAATAATTCAAACTGGATGCGATCATTGACTCTCAAACTTGGTTCAGGAGTTTAATAGATATCCCAATCGGGTCCTATCAGCTGCCCTTAAAGTTAAGGTGAACGGCAGCAACTTGACGGATTATTACAGCTACATTGGCTGCTTCTGCTGTCTAGCATCCAAGGCATCAATGTCTTGACTAAGCCATTTGTGATGTACGGTCAAAAGAAAAGTAAATTTTAGAAGATCTCTCTTTCTCGCCTGATGTGCCCCTCAATTTAGTAAATTTGTTCTGTATTTATGTAGTTAGTGGTTCTATAAGAACTGGAAATTAGATAGAGAGATGGACCAATGACTTGCATTCAGGACTAACACGAGTAGAGTAATGAAATTGTATTTCTTGCTTATTATTGTAATATTTACCGTTGGTTAATTAGTAGAAAAAAGAGATGGGTTTTGTTTTTCTGCAACAGGTTATTAAAGATTTTCGAAGGTTGCCTTGACTCCCAACTTAAATCTTTATTTATTTGCTAATAAATGCAACTGAATCCAATCTTATCTTAGCCTTATTGTTGGAGACTTCAGGGAAGCGTTGTTTTATGTGCCGACAACACCAGCTCTTCTGCCACTCTGAATTTTCATTATATCGATATGTCAGGTTAGTGGAAGAATTGATAAGACCATTGTTTATTTTTCCTTGCAATGCTTTACAAAATATATTTTGTTTAAATGTGGAAACGTTCCTTTTTGTATGTTAAGAATTGATGATGGGCAGTAAAACTACTGACATTGAAAGTTGCAACTGTTATAATTTTGTTACCTTCATTTTCCTCTTTCTAACCAGCAGATTGCCTATATCTTTCCCTACTTTATGCAATTTAGTGGTTGCTGGGACAAGGCTGGGACAAGTGTAACAAAAGGGATTTTGGGGAAGTTGAATTTGATATCATCTTCCCTTCAATTGATTAATCAGTTTAGGCAGATTATTCCCATTTTTGTTCCCTTTTAGGGTAAACAAAAGTTGAATTAGCATACTTTAGATGTATATATTGATCCATTCTGTCCAAATTAATGGAATTAGATTTGATTCCCATGGCCTAGCAACATTGTCCTGATCAAAAACCTCCTACGTAAGAAGTGATGCATAAAAGTCAACAAGTACACGAAAAAAAGATGGAACATTCGTTTAATAAACAACCCATGGCCCAATTCAACCACACCCTACATAAGAAAAAAGAAGGGGTGAAAACTCAGCAGGGAAGTACATCCCTGGGAACAAAACAAAATTCAAATAGGAACAGCTGGGGTCACCCTGGAGAGATCAAGCACAGGAACAAAATAACTTTAGAGAATGAAAAAGATCAAAGAAAAAAAAAATTGGGAGTTTGGGTTTAGGTTTCACTAGGGGTTTTTGGATCTGAAAATGGGGAAGTCGTTGGAAGCTGTGGGAATGGAAATTGAGAGCCGAGTGGTGGAAACTGAGCTAGTATTTGATGATTTATCAGCGAAATCAAGCCATGATCCTCTATCTTTTGGAGGCCATTCATCGAAGAATCGATGAACAGTCTTCTGCGATTCGTCTCTCTTTTGTTGCTTCAAAGGTTCTGTGAGGCTCTGCTGAAGCTGATAAAATGAGGATTGATCACTCTGCAAAGAGGAGCTGTTGTTCTGTTTTGGGTATTGAGAAGAACTCATCGTTAGTGGTGTCAGTTGCAATGAACTAGCTATGGATGAAGCAGAGAAATCAGCTCTCCCAATAGCTTCAGATGGTTCTTGTGAGAAGAAAACTTTCTCATTCACTTCCTCTTTTAGCCCACAAGTGTACCTACTTCTGTGTAATAACAGAAGATGGACAAAAGTCAGAATCTCAATATAATATTAAAACTTCAACCCCAGAGAAGAATATTCAATATTCTACAAACCTGTAATCTGGGTTTTTGTCGGAGTAAGAACCAGGTTCAAGAAGCAAGAGGGTATTGGTGTCTTTCATTGATATACCATTCCCATTATTAGGAGTTGAAGATATTTGATGAGCCGGGAAGGGGCGATAGGAGAGTAAGGATGAGTTGCTGTTTAAGGAAGAAAATGTTGGATTTGAGAGGTGGTTTATGTCGTTTGTTGCTGCTGTTTTCAAAACATCCACAGGCTTTCTTGAACGATTTTTTCCTCTATGCATGTGTCTCTCACAGTATTTTGAATCTGGATATGCCTCTTTTGAACATCTCCATTTTTTCCCATCAGTTCTCCTACACCTCCCTGGCTCTGGGTCTATCTTCCTCCCCAAACTCATCTGCAAATAGTTCCATCCAACTGCATGAAACAAAAATACTTCAGAGAGAGAAAGAGAGAGAAAGAGATAGAGAGAGGGTTGCTCATTACCAGGTTGAGGATGGTGTGGGAAGAGCTTAGAAGTGAAAGGAGAATCCAAAGCACTTCTTTTAATACTGAAGAGGAGTTCAGGAGGTATAGGAATGCCAGAAACCATGTATTTGAAGATGAGAGCTTGATGTTCAAGCTCTTGCCACTGAGCTGATGTGAAGGGAAACATACTTCTGGCGCTCATACTAAAAATAGATAAAGAAAAAAAAAAAAAAAACCAAGAACCTCAAAGCGCAAGCAAGATGATGAAACCAAGCAGAGTATGGGAAAGCTCCTCTGTTTAGGTTATTACTAGAGCCCTCTGAGTATTGCTTAGTATATTTATTTCAGAGACCATTTGAGTTTGCAGAATCTTCACCCATGGATAAACTGATGGTTCTGATTATAGTCCTGCATGCCCACCTCTCTCTCTCTCTCTCTCTCTCTCTCTCTCTCTTTTCTCTCTCTTTCTCTCTTATTGTCTGTTCAAGTGTTCATATTATGACTGCATCTCTCTGTAACTTCTGGTTGTGGAGGGAAACTGGTTTTTTTTTTTTTTCCCTCTTATATTTGCAGCTCTTGTCTCTGACATCTCTACAGAAACCCACAAACTAAAGCAGGGGGAAATAAATAACAGTGTAAATACAGATTTAAGAGAATTTATTATAAAATGTGACACAAAAGAGTTGGTGTCAGAAGCCATGCCTTAGAAGAAGAGAGAAAAAGAAAAAAAGAAAAAAAGAAAACATATATATAAAAATATTGTTTGTACGGTTTGAGCTTTTACTGTCTGCTTCTATCTCTCTCTCTCTTTTACTTTTTTTCAGAATTTTGCAGACTTCTCCTTCTTAGCAAACCCCCACTCAATTTGACCTTTTTTGCAATTTTGGAAATTTATAAAAATGAGTGATTCAGCAGGGCAGAGGCTCAGGGTCAGGGAAGGGTCTTTTAAGTTTCTGATTTAAAGAAAAAAAAAAAAAAACAGAAAC
>CM046884.1:9246453-9262186 GCA_025688845.1 Cucumis hystrix
AAAAAAAAAAAAAAAAACCAAGAACCTCAAAGCGCAAGCAAGATGATGAAACCAAGCAGAGTATGGGAAAGCTCCTCTGTTTAGGTTATTACTAGAGCCCTCTGAGTATTGCTTAGTATATTTATTTCAGAGACCATTTGAGTTTGCAGAATCTTCACCCATGGATAAACTGATGGTTCTGATTATAGTCCTGCATGCCCACCTCTCTCTCTCTCTCTCTCTCTCTCTCTCTCTCTTTTCTCTCTCTTTCTCTCTTATTGTCTGTTCAAGTGTTCATATTATGACTGCATCTCTCTGTAACTTCTGGTTGTGGAGGGAAACTGGTTTTTTTTTTTTTTCCCTCTTATATTTGCAGCTCTTGTCTCTGACATCTCTACAGAAACCCACAAACTAAAGCAGGGGGAAATAAATAACAGTGTAAATACAGATTTAAGAGAATTTATTATAAAATGTGACACAAAAGAGTTGGTGTCAGAAGCCATGCCTTAGAAGAAGAGAGAAAAAGAAAAAAAGAAAAAAAGAAAACATATATATAAAAATATTGTTTGTACGGTTTGAGCTTTTACTGTCTGCTTCTATCTCTCTCTCTCTTTTACTTTTTTTCAGAATTTTGCAGACTTCTCCTTCTTAGCAAACCCCCACTCAATTTGACCTTTTTTGCAATTTTGGAAATTTATAAAAATGAGTGATTCAGCAGGGCAGAGGCTCAGGGTCAGGGAAGGGTCTTTTAAGTTTCTGATTTAAAGAAAAAAAAAAAAAAACAGAAACACACTCTTTCTCTTTTTATCCTTTTCCTTTCTGTGTTTCAGACTTGATACTGAAATCGCTTTGTTTTTTGTTTCTCAATTGCTTTCTTTTTACTGTTCTGTGCTTCCCTTCTACTTTACAGTTTACTACACACAAGTATTATATTACTTTTTGGCTTTCCTGCTACTGCTCCCTGCTGCTCTATCCCATCTCTTTTAACACGTTATCACTTCATAACATGGTCTCTTTATTTTTTCTATTAGGCGATTATTGATTCTTTTCCTTCCTTATTTTGGCTCTTTTTACATTGCCAAACACTTTGGGAGATATTTGGTTTACCATTTTCATAACTTTGCAGTTTTGTGTAAAGCAATAGAGCATGAAGACTTGTATGTATGTTCCACCATATTCTTTATTCTAAACATAGACTATTATAATTTATCTACGAATTATATCATAACCAGGGACATAACTATTTCAGTCTCCTTAGTTCGCCAACCAAACACATTAAATATAGGCCGGGTTCCACAAATCTAGACTAGACCAACTCAACTCTTGAAGTGGATGCTTTTCAAGATCTATAACTCCTGAAGTGGTTGGTTGAAAGTAAATGTAACCATTTAATACATCTAAACACTTACTTTTTAAGTGTGTGACTCAATTATTCATGAACTATTGAGTATAAAATATATGAAAAACAACGAAACAAACAAAACATTACAGTGGTAGGAGCTCACAACTTACATTTAAAACTTAAATCTAAAATTTTTAGATTAAGAAGATAGAAGTATCATCATATGAAGTGGGTTGAGATCATATGAGAAGAAGCAGATTCAACAACAATGATAGAGAAGGAACAATGAAAAAGAGAAAGAAAAGTGGATTTAGATTAGGTTTTGTTGGAATGCAGGTAGAATCGAGACCGAAAAGGGAGCAACACGGTGAAACATTAAAATGGTGAAAAAAAAATATTAAGTTAAAAGCTACAAGAACTGAACGATAATGTTTGGAGGGAATTGTAAACTCTCTGAGATCCACTATCTAAGAAATTAATAAAGTATAAAAATGACGTATTTAAGTAGTGGGACCTCCAAACTCTTCGAATCAAACAGGGAGTAAAGTTCACAACTCTCTATAGCCAAAACACATCCAATATCAATGAATTTAGTATAACAAACTAGACCCAAGACGCTAAATCCAAACATAAAATTTTGATTAGACTAGATTACAAATTGATTCCATTGAACACCAAATGCTTGTGTTACAAGTTTGGCACTTATAGAGAGAACAGTGTATATATATGCAGAGTTGGTATCTGAATCTGAATGAATGGCAGGTTATTCAACTTCAACCCATATGCATAGCTTTTCAGGGTACAAATATAAAAGGACCCCACTCTCTGCTTTGAACAGAATTACTTTTCTTGTTAAAAACAACCTCCCTTTCTCTATATTTTATTTTCTTCCCATTTCCTTTCCAACTCACCATCTCTCTTTGTGACATTTTTTTTTTTTTCTTTTGTAATTATCCTTCACAACTTATCTTTCCAAGTATATATCATTTCTTGAACTTTATCAAGTCTAAAGGAGTGTTTAGAGTTAGGACGTTGGTGGATTGGGTGGGTTGAATGTAATTTTTTCATTCAACTCAACAGTTTTGGGGTTTTAATCAATAGTGATCTTGAGTTTGTTTGGTTTATTTGAGTTATTATTTAATGTGTTTTTAGAAATAAGTAAAATATTTACCCATGCAGTTCTTTTTATTACTATTGTTTTCACGTATTAACTTAAAGATTTGTTTTTTTTTCTCTATATTATGAAGTGTTAAAACTAAAAAATATTTTGGAAAAGCTATCTTTTTAATTTAGGTTTTGATGAATATGTGCATTTGGTTCTTGAGTTTTAAAAATAGATTTTTTTAGTCGTAGTGTTTATAAGAATGCCATTTGATCTCCAAGTTTTCAAAATGTACATTTTTTTTTTTTTTTTTTTTAGTTTTTGAGTTTTTAAAAATAGTTTCAAAAGTTATTTTAAATAACTATATGGCATTTTAAATAAGAAGAATAACTTCCAAAAATCATATCTTCCATAAAACTATTTTTTCTAATTTTAAATATTATATAATTATTTTTAAAACTTAAACATAAAATACTTTTATGATCTCTTAAACTTGTTTTTTAAAATTTAGATACATTTTGACAATTCAAGGATCATATGAGTCTATTCTCATAAACTTGATGACTAAAAATTATAATTTTTAAAACTGAGAGACTAAACAAGCATATGTTCATTAAAACTTATGGTAAATTTTTCAAGTATTTTTAATTAGTTGTTGGAGAATAGATAATCTGAAAACAAATCATGAAATTATATAAAATTGAATTAGTTATATATTAATATGCATATATAATTGTTTAGAAAATATAAGACATATTTTTTAAAATTAACAATAAGTTTAGGTTGGTTTGGGTGATTTTAGGTGAATTCATTAACCAACAAACCTATCAAGTTTTTATTCATTTAAAACTAACCCAACCTTAATTTGGATTGATTGACTTTTTCGAGTTATTGCATTTTTTGAGTATCCTCTAATTGGAGTAAAAGGTTAAGGGTTAAGCTACTAAGTTTGAAGAGTTGTTTAGTCGTGAGATTCACATTATGATATGTGCATAAAATTAATTAGTTGTGGGTTCGCACTCTTTTTAACAAAACAATACTCTTTTAAAATGTCTCATAGTTCATTAAATTATTAACTTTATGTCTAATAAGTCTTTGGCATTCTTAGAATTTCAAAAGATTTTCAAAAATATTTGATATAAGATTGAATATTTGAGTCTAACAAAATCCGAACCTTTTAATTATGTGTCGAATGAAGTATTAAAATTTTAAAATGATTATAGATATGTCAATAGAGACTTTTTTTTTTTATTAATGCACATTTGTATCAAACACAAAATTAAATGTAAAAAGAGGTAAACACAAACTTGAAAGTTGATGACTAAACTTGTAGTAATTGAACTTTGTTATCATTACTATCATTACTTTCTCCAATGCCTAAAAATATAGAAAGACATACATTTGATGTTTTGCTTAAAGAAAAAGAAAATTATATTTAATGGTACGATGATATTAACTAACAAATTTATTTGTGTTAAGTGGTTTGTTAATTAAATTGTCTAACTATTTGTTGAATACAATTAAATATTATGAGCACAACTTTTTAAAAACTCTATTCAACTTTTAAACATGTATGCCATTCAATTCTGAAATAAGCGTCTAATCTAGATGATAGTTTGAAAAAATAATTTATTTTCAAAATTATAGTTTTAGAGATTGTAAAGAAGCTTGAATCACAACATTTTTTTTGAAATCTTGATATAATTAGGACATTTCGGACATTGGTTAGTTATCGTCATTTTTTCCTTCAGATCATTTGTACACACTACAATGTTGAGAATTTGAACTAGAGAGTACTTACAATGCGTTTGGATTATTAACTTTCTAAGTGTTGATAAACATTTTTTTTCATTTATAAATACATTTTAAACACTTAGAAAGTCAAATTCAAACATATACTTAGTTTGGTAGAAAATTGAGAGAAAAATAAATATTCTTAAAGCACACAATAAAAATTTATTAGAGTTGTACGACACGTTTTTGGTAGCAAATTTAAAAACTCATTTCAATATCTAAAAGATTGTTCAAAATGTATTTTTTATATAATATAATTATAAATTATAACACTAATTGTAGCTTTAGGTTGTAGTCATACTCTTTAAATATTAAGTTAAATGTAAATTATTATTAATTAATGGGTAAGTTATGAAAAAGGAAATTGTAAAAAATAGAACATTTAAACCAGAAATATCAATTGCAGTTAATTTTTTTTTTGTGATTTTGTTCTATGGAGTGGAGTGTAAATAGTTAGTTAATTTTTTTATTTTGAAAAAACTCCCTATAAAAAATATATTAACTTTATATCTTGTGTCAACAATACATCTCAAGTTTCAAAAGTTTAAATAAATTCTTAAACTTTCAAGAGTGATACTTTTATCATTTGTTTTGGATGAAAACAATAAATTTTTTTGTTTAAATTTCATCCATGAAAAGTTTTTATATACGATTAAACTTAAAAAAATTTAAAGATACTTTTGCCATTAGTATATGAACATAAACCGTAAATAGTTCGCTCTAGGAATAACTCTATAATAAAAAATAAATAAAAAAATGGTCTCATAGTTTGTATTTTGATATTTTCTTGAATTTGAAAATAACTAATTTGAAAACAAATTATATAAATATTTTCTTGTTTTTTCTATTTTTCTAAGTCTTATAGTAATTTTATAGTAACTAGAAAAGAAAAATTGAAACGTAAAATTATAAGAAATTTCAAAACGAAAATCTCTCCATAAATATACTAAAACGATAAATAGTCAAACTATTAACCTACATTCAACTATTAAAGTAAGACTTTGTTAAAGCATTTTAAGCCCTAAAGTCTATTTAATGCTTTCGTTCATGACCATATATATCTTTAGTGAAGTGTGCAATCTTATTTATTTATTTTTGGTATAACAAAATGTATGATTTAGCCTAATTAATTTATATTAAAATTGTTGACTCAAAACGTCATTTGACAATTATTTACTTATTTTAAGAAAATGCATCTAATATCTCAGATAAAAAAAAAAAAAAAGAAAAAAAAAACAATAATGTATTCAAAAATATTTTCTAGAATTAATTATAATAAAATTATAATTTCAAATGAGGTCAGGATGGCCGAGTGGTCTAAGGCGCCAGACTCAAGTTCTGGTCTTCGTGAGAGGGCGTGGGTTCAAATCCCACTTCTGACAACGTTTTTCTTTTTTATAAAACACTTTTACATGCCTGAATTTATCTTTACTAAGGAACGAAACGAACTCCGACTACATCCATCAGAAAATTCAGACTATACATGTTACCTACCTTATCTGAGCAACCGCTGTCTCTGTCAACTAAAATTCATTCGAAGAGGAAAAAAACAAAAAAAGCTTCCTTTTATGGAAGGACAAATGATAGGGTCACAAAAATGGCACATAGAATTTGTTATTCTTACCATGTGATCTGATGTCACCTGCTTCTACAAGTAAAAGGAAATTAACCCAAAGCTCCACAAAACCACCCATACATCTCGCAGATCCAACCCAAATTAAAGCTCCCATCCTCCTTTTGGCTGCTTTCACTCCACCACAGTACAATGCAAAGGCAGGGGGGGAAAAAGGAGGAATCCAACGAGAAGCCTCTCAAACCCCTTTTAACGATGATCAAACTAAATAGACATATAAAACTTGAATTACCTTTGAGTTAGAAAGTCCAGGAACTAAAAAGAAAAGAACAATTATTGATGAACTTATTATTATTTTTATTTTGCTCTTTCCAAAATGGAAAGATAAATGAAATACACGTGGAATTAAAAATACGCTGTGGGAAAGGCAAAGCCACCAAGGCACCAAGCCGTCCATTTAGGAAATGCAATAAACACGTGAGACCATATTCCTTCATAATTCAAACCCCTTAACTTTTGACTGGGGACCCACTAACCCTCCCGATCAAGATGCATCCAACGCTGAATGCTTCTTCACAAAGCTGCCTAACTCTACTCCCGGATGAACCTGATCATTTTCCCCTCCCTTCGCCGACCAATCACACCAAGCGTTTCATTCCCCCACTTACAAATTCCTTCATCACAATTTCTTTCCCCATTCTATAAATGAGGAATCTCCATTAATAAGCCTCTTGAATCTCGTTGCCCTCGCCCATAACTCATCGGAACTCATCGAAAATGGCTGAATCTCCCGCTGCAAATGGAAGCGCTACACTTTTCTCTCCCTTCAGGATGGGGAAGTTCGATCTCTCTCACAGGTTTGTTCTGTTTTAGCCCTGATCTTGGTCTAATTTCGAAGATAAAGAGTAGAGTACGCAACGGAGTTTGATTTTTTTAAATTTTTTTATTAGGGTTAATTTTAATGATTTGTTTGTTGCAGGGTGGTTCTGGCGCCGATGACGAGATGTAGAGCTTTGGATGGAATTCCGGGGGCAGCGCTGGGCGAGTATTACTCTCAGAGGTCCACCGACGGAGGATTTCTGATCAGCGAAGGAACTTCCATCTCCGCCACTGCTGCTGGGTAATTTTCGAAATTTTGTTTCCTCATAGGGCTATTTTGGTAAATTTGTTATTGGAGTAATTATTATTACAACAAACTGGTGGGGTTCATTGCTTGAGTTAGTGTTCTTTTTTCGGGCTGAAATGCCAATTACAAGAAATCTTAGGGTGTTGGAATTCCACGAAAATGTGATTGTGAAGCGTTTAGTTGAGATCGGTGGAAATGAGATTTGTGTTAAAAGATTGTAGTAATGAAATAAATTTGGTATTACAAATCAAGTCGAAATCGTTAAAATCTAAAAATAGGTTATAGATTATATTGCATTATAGGGTTCGAAACAACTGCAAGTAGCGTTGGGTTGTGTAGCAGGTTTGATATAGAAAAATATATCATTTTACATGTCATTGATGTATTATTAAATTATGGAGTTCACATCATTGTTGAATAGTTTTTTTTTTTTTTAACAAATGTAAGAATGAAAATTATTGGAAAAGTTACTTCCTTTTTTAGTACGAAAATTATTGTAAAAGATTTTTTTTTTATAAGACTTTGTTTAGATTGTGTTAATAGCTAAATATATTTTATATTTGACTCATTATTGCTTTAGAATATTTTAAGGATAAATTTTTACTTCAGAATTTTGTTAGATTTTTTTTAGAATTTCATGCTTCAACTCAAAATCTTGATTTTCATTTTGAGGGTCGATAGAAATTGGATCAATTAGATTATTTTGAACATTTTTTTTTATAAGTTTAAGAGTATTTATGAAGTTTTTCGTTGGTTTGAGTATTTTTGAAAAATAACGGTTTCTATTCAAAACTTATTTTTGAACCATTTTATAAGGTTTAAGGATATTTTTGAAAGATTAAGGGCACTTTTGACACACCCTAAAAAGTTTAGGGGCATTTTTTTTCTAATTTAGTCAATTCTTTAAACTAATAATTTTTTTTTGTATTTCTTTACTAAATTATTATATGAGTATTTTGGTCCATATAATTAATATCTATATTTAAAATAAACTAAAATATTTACAAAATATAATAAAATTTTAAATTATACAAATGATAGATGCTGATAGAAGTTTGTTAGTGTCTATCATTGATAAAATATGAAATTTTGTTATATTTACAAATATTTTCATTATTTTTGTTATTTATAATATTTTTTCATATTTTTTTTTAATGTGATATAAATACCATGGAAATTTCATTCAAAATACTTTGTAAACTAAACTTTTAGAATATTATTAATTTTTATCTACAAGCTATTTCTTTCAATTTTTGAAAACCATTTTGGAGCTGTACTTTATATTACAATGTAATCTTATTAGCTAAATTTTGATAATTCATTTTTCATAATTTTTTAGTGTATCATTTTCTTTCCAAAACATTAAGAAGAGAAATTGTTATGAATAACAATTAATTATTATTATTATTATTTTTGCTGCAGAATGTAGTTGTGAATTGTCATTTGTGTATAGTTAATATCAGAGCCTTACAGCATTTATTAATGTATACAGTAATAACATAGTCTCTTGAATTTATTGATCTGTATTTACACTTTCATTTCAAAATTCTTTTTTCAGTCTAATAAAATAGATATTTATATCGGGGACATTTTAAAAATAACAAAATAAATGAAAACATTTACAAGCTATAGCAAAATTTTAGATTCTATCACGGTTTTCTATCATTATAGCATATCAATAACTATAAGTGATAGAATTTGCTATAAGTTGTAAATATTTTGTAAAATCTACTATTTTTAAAAATTTCTCTTTATATTTATACAATATAACAAAATATAATATAACCATCTATATAGCAAAATATATTATGATATTTTTGTTCAATTTAAAAATATTTTAGAAGTTTTATTATTTAAAATGATTTTCTTTATTAAACCACAAAATATTATTATATAATAAATATCTAATCTAATTTAATTAATTAATAATTAAATATTAATTATGCCTCCTAATTATTTTTAATGAATGGTTAAATATAAATATTTATTTTGATTTGTAAATTTTAACTTATACATTTGTTAAATATATTTTTTTAAAAATAAGATTCATATTTACTATCTTAAATATTTAATATAATTTATTATTTTGATTTTTTTTTATAAAAAAACTAGTGTAAGTTTGTCGAAAATATTTACAAAATTTAACAATATTTCAAATTATATTAATTATATTAATGATAAGTATTAATAGACTTTGGTAAATTCCTATCAAAATTATGATTTCTATTCGTTTCTATCAAGACTATCCGAATCTATCATTGATACAATTTTAAATTTTGCTATACTTTGTAAATATTTTGGTTCATTTTGCTATATTTGAAAATACTTCTAATTTATACTTAATTGTTTCATTATCAATATACCTTTTAATTATTGTTTAATGTAAAAAATAATTAATTATTTTTATTTGAAGGAATGAATTAAATAATTAATTTAACTATTTATTTGATAATATTTTTATTTATTTTGATTACATCCATTTCTCTCACATTTAAATGATTACTTATAAATTTTATCGTTTATTTCTATTTTAATGTTTTATTTACAATAATTTTTTTGGTATATATTTATAAAGATGCATTTCAAAAAATAGCAAAATATTAAAATTATTTATAAAATAGAACAAAAACAATCAAATTCTCTCTAGTAAATTTACGTTTTCTTTTACCATAGTTTGTAAATAGTTTTATTTTTTATATCCATTAACAATTTTTTTTTATAAAATTGGTAAGACAAACATATACATTCAGTAATAGACATTAGTTTTCTTGTATATATAAACATATATATTATTTATCCAGATATCTAAATTTCAAATATTGAATATCTATGCCTGTAAAACAATATCGTAACTCAGGAATTAATTTTTTTTGTGTTATGTTGATTCTAAAATCAAATTCACTTCCAAGAGATGGCTAACAAACATTGGAAGGAACAATTTATTTTAAACATCTTTTACAATCCCTTTTGTAAAAATTGACAACTAAAGATTGATCTAGTGGTCAACAAGACTTCGGAAATGAGTTCAATCTAGCTAAGTGAAATGAGTTGAGATGTACTTGAGTAGGACATCCATGGATAATAGTAATATAAAAAACATTTACTACGAAATTATTTTCTTACAAACTGAACTTGCAGATTTCCACATGTTCCTGGAATTTACTCTGACGAACAAGTGCAAGCATGGAAACCAGTGGTGGATGCTGTTCATGCCAAAGGCAGCATTATTTTCTGTCAACTCTGGCATGTCGGCCGAGCTTCACACCAAGGTACGAAGTATGATTCGACAAGGGCACGTTTATATTCAATTGCATATCATTTTTGTACAAGAAAGCTGAAATTTTGAAGTCAATAAGTTCCATCATTTATTTGTATAACTTGAGTTGGACACGGATACACTAACTAAACTAAAGTCTTTTGTTACTTCTCAGCAATCTTATCTTTTATCTCCTTCCTGATCTTTTCTAATTTTGATGATTCTGAATAAACTTGTAGTTTATCAACCTGGTGGGATGCCACCAATTTCATCCACAAGCAAGCCCATATCTAAGAGGTGGAGAATCTTGCTTCCAGATGGCTCTTATGGCACATATCCAAGCCCACGGGCACTTGGTACCTACGAGATTGAGGCTGTGGTCGAGCAGTATCGACAGGCTGCATTGAATGCCATTCGAGCAGGTAATTGGATTATAAACACTACTTTTCCCTATAACTTATTTGCTGATTAAGATGAACCTTGATTTTGCATACCACAATTTTCAAAACAAAAATAACTTTTGAAAAACAACTTTTTCTTTTAGTTTACAAACTTTGCCTTTGGTTTTTAAAAATATTAGTAGATAGTACAAAAACTAAGAAGTTTAGAGATGCGATTTTCAAAAACTTAAAACTAAGTACAATGAATACCAAATTAACCGTAAATTCTATTTTTGTTTTTAGAATTTGGTCATGAATTCAAGAACAAAACAAATAGCATTTTCATAGACAAAAAATAATAGAAACACATAAAACTATCATAGCAGAAAATAAGAAATTCAAATAGATATCAAATAAAAAATGAGTAATGAATCTTTGGAAGAAAAAATTTGCAAGTTGGAAACCTTCAAACTATCAAGAAAGAAAATGTCGTGCAATTTAACAATATTGAGATAAAGTTTGATTATTAATTTGTTGTTTATGTTATGAACAATAGGCTTTGATGGGATCGAGATCCATTCAGCCCATGGCTACCTCCTTGACCAATTCTTAAAAGATGGTATAAATGATAGAACCGACGGATACGGCGGATCTCTCACGAACCGGTCTCGGTTCTTATTGAAGGTAGTTCAAGCAGTGGTTTCTGCCATCGGATCATATCGAGTTGGCGTTAGAATTTCTCCTGCCATTGACCACCTCGACGCAATGGATTCCAATCCTCTCAAGCTTGGACTACACGTCGTGGATCAACTCAACAAACTCCAACAACAAGTTGGTGGAAAGCTGAGTTATCTCCATGTAACTCAGCCAAGGTACACAGCCTATGGCCAAACCGAGTCGGGCAGGCCGGGAAGTGAAGACGAGGAAGCTGAGTTTATGAGGACATTGAGAAGAGCTTATGAAGGAACATTCATTTGCAGCGGCGGTTTCACTCGGAAACTAGGAATGGAAGCGATCGAGAATGGAGATGCTGACTTAGTGTCGTATGGTCGGCTTTTTATTGCCAACCCTGACTTGACTTTGAGATTTAAGCTCAATGCACCATTGAACAAGTATGTTAGGAAGACTTTCTATACACAAGATCCTGTTGTTGGCTACACAGATTACCCATTTCTTGAAAGTGCAAGTGGTGAAAATAGAGCTCTTTCTCGCCTTTGATTGGAATCTTTTGAGTACTACATTATTATTACTTATTGTAACTTTTAAATTTTGTTGGGTAATGCCTAATTGCATATATAGTCATAATAATTTGTATTTGTTTTGCTAATTATGTAAAATAGTTCTCTATTTTAATGTCATTAAGAGAATGGATGTATCATGTATGGAAGTGTGGCTACATGGATGGATAAAAGATTAATATAAGACCTCATGTTTAGTCACTTGAGTTGTCAGATAACATATTCAAGCTTCCGTATAATTAATATGTGTTACACAGATTATCAAAATATTATGAAGATTATTATAAAAAAAAAAACAGAAATTCATACATAAATATGAAACTTTCATACATAAATATAAGTAAGAAGATATGTATTTTTTTAACGGAGGAAACTTAAATGAAAAGAAGAAAAACAACATTGAAAATACATTTAGCAGAGAAATTGATCAAAAAGTAAAAATTTCAAACACTAGTCAAAGTTAAGGGTTAAACAATAACTAAGTTCTCACATTGCTAATTTTGGGATTAAAGAATGATTAATATGATTTTCAATCAAAGAATGATGAATTTTATAAACAATGTATGATTTTGAACTAATTTTTCTTTCCTGACATGAACTTATTGTCTGCTGTTGCAGTACTAAACAATGGATAAATAGGTTTCATGTTGACATCAAACATCCCATAGCATTGTGAATCTCCTTCAGGTTTTTTATCTTCGTTGAATATACTTTGTATGAAACCTTCAAGAAAAACATTTGGATTTCTTGGTGTTCCCTTGCCAGAGGAAATATGACTCTTAAATTTGTTGTTGTACTCCTTGGCAATGGCCTGTGTTCCAGATATGTCTCCGCAAGTTGGCCACCCAGTTTCTCCAACTACAACAGTCACTTCTCCAACCAATTCTTTTTCGATAGCTGCATAAAATGCATCCACCATTGCATCGAACAAGTTGTAATATTTCCGCCCTTCGTCTTGAACTACTGGATTTGTCTCGTTAAATATCGCGTAGTTCAAACTTATACCGCCATCGAACTCATACTTTTGATGCGGGAATACGCTAACCATCAAAGCTGAGCCTTCTTCTGATAAGAATTTGAGGATGCCTCTCATGCTCTCACGTACTGTTGGATCGAATGTGCCGCTGGATGGCGGGTCTTTAAGGACCAATGCTGTATTGTACCTGTCAACCATACCAGTAAAATTAGCCTCAATGATACAATATGAAATTTGCTTTAATTTCACTAATCAGCTTATGTTTGTAGCTCAATAGGTACTTATATCAAAGCAGATGGCCCTTGAAATCTCTGCAATGTTATTTTAGTTTATAAACAATAACTATTCAGTGTTGTAATAGGAAAGCTTTTGGTATAATTTTGGTTCTCGATCTTGAAGAGTTTTCTCTCATTTAAGGGATGAACTTCTCTTGTTTGGCCATGAATTTGATTTAATTAATACCTCAACCCACTTTATCAACTTTTTATCAACTTTTGGGTTAGTTGGTGATTAAGATCCATATTGACTTAATCCTTTTGAATTTATAATGTTAGTTTAAACCATACCCGACCAATGTAGTAAGCTTCACTTGTCCAAGATAGTTTGCATTGAGGAGATCTTGAAGGGACATCATGATTGGCAATATGAAATTGACAAGGCCAGGGATGGCCTTGTCCCCAACAATGATGTAATTGATTCTGAAATCATCAACAAAGGGTTTAATGTAGGTATTAAACCACTCTTCCACGAGACCTTTATTCTTGGCCATATCTGATAGCATGTTATTTGGTATACCAAAAGAGATGTCAATAGCCCCACCACGAAATGCAGTCAAAACATCCACGCTTGGTACATCTAATCGGACCCGACGAATGTTGTATTTTTCGCAGAGTTGCACCACCTTCCATGGTGGAGGCAAGTTGTCGCCAACAAGACCGTAGTAGGCGCCAAGAAGAATATCGTATGCTCCGACGACGGTAGCGGCCATTAATATGGAAGCCATTAAGAAGACAATTTGGACAAGTTTGGCCATTTTTTTTCAAAGAATCTTTTGAAGAAAATTTTCAAAGAAACGACACAAGAAGAGGTTTTTAAAATGTTGCACAAAAGGGAAAAAAATGTCAATCTCTCCATGTTTCTCTCGTTTTAAAAATAGGAATAAACTTTGTTTGTTTAAAAATAGGACCTTTGAAGACCACTCATTTCAATGGTTAAATTCTAATTAACTTGATTTCACAGTCAAATTCAAAACTACTTTTTAAAAATTATATTTCTTAGCTATCAAAACTTGGTTTGATTTTTAAAGCATGAGTAGAAAGCAAGTAAAAAAAACAATAGAAAGTAATGTTTATATGATATATTAATTTTTTGGTTTTTGTTTTTGAAAAAAATGATCAACTTATAATTAACATTGATTTTTCCGTTTCATTGTTCAAGATTAAAAGTTTTTTCAAAATCAAAGCCAAATTTGAAAACTAAGAAAAGGTAGTTTTAAAAGCCTTGTTTTTGGTTGAAAATTGATTAAGAATTCAAATATTTATATAGAAATATAAAAACCATGAGAAAGAAATTACGAAAAATCAAGAATAATTTTCAAAAACAAAATACGAAACACGTTGTAGGGTCAAAGCTACCAAGATTTTCATTGGCAGAAGGACGAAATTCGAAATGAGATGGCGAACAAAACATACTTATTTTTAGTGTCATTGAATATACCTTTGAATAATTCCTTGAAAAATAAATCTTTGGTGTCCCTAATATTTCAATCAATATTTTCACATTTCACTTAGGTTCAACATTAACATAATAAGTTAATCAACATTTTCATTATATCATATAGAAATACCCAAAACATAACAAAATAAACCACAAAATGTCACTTACATGATGGGAATCATATAAATAATAAACATGTTAATTAGCTTGTTTAATATAAAATAAGTTCATTTTCTAATTCAAATATTTTTTAACTTTTATCCAGAAATATCCATTGATATCGACATTTTATTAATATTTTCGACGATATATTTTTTTATATAAAATTAAGACCTCATCATTTATGTCGACAACAACGATATTTTAAACCTCATCGGCCACAAAGTAATAATCACTTTTAAGCTAGTTTATTGTTCTTATGGAATTTTGAAGATCTAGTACTTGACAAAGAAACCTTTTTTTTGTTTTTTTGTATTTGAATATGTTTTGACTATCAATTTAAGTTTAAATATTCATAAAATACTTCCCTAAAAATTTAAATTAAATTCACGTAGATAAGGTCTCATTTGGTAATAATTGAGTTTTTTAAAAATTAAGTTAACCATCTTCAAATTTCTTACTTTGTTTTTTCTTCTCAATAATGTTTTTAAAAATAACCAAGCAAAGCTTTGAATTTTTTTTTAAGTTATATATATTTTTTATTTTGAATTTTGGTTAAGAATACAACTTTGGTTTTCTTAAGAGGAAATAAACTTCCCTTTTCAAAATCAAAAAAACAAAATAGTTAAGGATGGACATATCATTTAATAACCAAACCAAAAATTCAACTACAATATATAAGTTTTGGTTTGGTTATAATAAACGACATGGCTAGGGAGAGTATTTGACCTCTAAAAGCAAAGTAAGTTTTAGAATTTGATTTGAAGATGGAAAGAATCATAAGTTAATTACCATCTAGTTAAAATCATTTTAACACGTTAAGTTAATAATTATGATTTGAAAATTAAATAAAAACTTATATTTTGATGAAATAACTCTAAATAGTAACGGGAAAATGCAAAAAAAAAGAAGACAAAATCAGGAGTGTAAAGCCTTTTAATTAGGATTGCTTTTTGAAAAAGTTAACTTATATAAGACAAGATATAATGGTATTAAGGACTCATTTGATAATGTTTTTATTTCTTTTTCTCATTTTTAGAAACAGATGTGTTTGATAACCTATTCATGTTTCTCATTCTCAAACTAAAGTTA
>CM046884.1:9265504-9295552 GCA_025688845.1 Cucumis hystrix
TATCAGTCTAGTGCTCCTGAAGGATGCACGTATCAGTCTAGTGCTCCTGAAGGATGCACAAAGGGTGATAATCCCGTAGGAACCCACAAGGTAACTACCCACTAGGAAACTAATAATTTATCCCCTCAGTCCATTCTAAACATCTTAACAATCATTCTCAATACAGTCCAATTCCCTCATGACATAAGCTCCCCATTTAACCTCAAACAACCATATTATCCTAATTTCACCCAAGGACAGTCAAAACAACGTAAATAGCCCAGCAGTCACAACATACGCTAGACAACAAGTCCACGTCNACCTCAAAATTGGGGGTGTTACAGTAAGTAATTATCATTAGATGTGTGCATGCGTAGGTTCATAAAATTTTCATTATATATACACATATATTTCTTTTGCATATGTAACGTTACAAAATATGGCCACGAGCGTTGTTGCACTCATAGAAGTACATAATCATTGTGATGCTATTGTGGATGGAGCAAAAGTTGGCCTCTATCAACATAGTTTTGTAGATTCTGGATTTAATCTTCCTCAGGTTGTAAAGTATATATTTTTGTCTTAGATAGCCAGCCAAGCTAAGCGATTGTGTAGATAGCCAAGCGATTGTTGAAAGTTGAAAACTGGAAAAGCATTTAGGATTTCTTATTTAAGTCATGTATTAGGATCTTGTTTCATGTATTATTGTAGAATGTATATACAAACACAAGATTTGATTTTGTGTATACAAATGTAAAAGAAAAATATTGTAGTTTCTAAAACAATATTAATTTTATTGATTTGCTGGCATGAGAAAAAAATATTTATCTATACGTACCCAATGTCGGTTTATAAAAAATGGACAATAATGCAACAATTAAATAAACATAAATTTATAAAAATAGATCCAAAAACAAGACTTTAATTTCTGTTTTAAAATATATATTTTATAAAAATAAATCCAAAAAACAAGACTTTAATGTCGATTTTAAAATGACATCAAAGACCAACCGACACTAAAGATCTTTAATTTCACCATAAAAATGTCGGTTTAAAAACGACATTAAAGACCTTTAATGTTGTTTTTAAACTGACATTAATGTAGGCCTTTGTTGCACAGCGTCTTAATGCTATAAGACGCTTTGCAAGAAGATACACCTCTAAGAAAAAGAGTCAAGCATGTCACTTAGCAGCTTCGTTGTGTCATGTCCACTTGATCGATTTCATCATTTTCATTTTCTGTTCTTCAATTAATGCATTTAAATTCTGTTTTGGTTCGTTTTAACTATGGTGTATAAAAATTGTCGATTAACAAGAAAAAGAAAACATTATTATAAATACAATCAGGCAGTCCACTTAAAAGTTGAAATGTGGAATTTTCCTTCTCCACTTTGACTATTCAACACCGTCTTAAAACTAAAAGTTTGATTCCTACAAGTTCTTATTTAAAAAATAAATAATTAAAAATCCTACCCTCATACATATCATAAAATTGGATTTATTCATGTATATATAACACACACTCGAGAGAGAAAAATGGATATAAAAAAAAATCGTTTTAAAATTCTTCAATTTTCTTTTAACTATTTCAAGTTAATTCTGTCAGTCAACAAAAATAACAACTTTGAATTGAAACCATATTTGAAACATCAATGAAGAATCAATTTATTACTTTAGGTATATCAATGTCCTAAACTTCCAATCCAAATTTCCAAAAAAAAAAAAAAAATCAATTTTAAGTAAGGATTCCACTTACCAATATATCGAGAATTGGTTCAAAATTTTAACAAAAAATTCTCCTCTATTATTTGAGCTTGAAATATCAATTTAGTTTTATGCATGCATCGGATAAACTTTATAAATTATATTCTTAAAATACTTTACTCACATTCATTTTAATTTTATGCAGTTGTATATGTTTTTACTTCATTGTAAATCGTAAAACACGACCTATTAAAGAGTAATCACAAGTTCGTAGTTATATAAATAAGGAAAAGTTCAATATTGTAACAACTATTTAGATAAAGACAATGGATGTTATTTGAGGACCAAATTCAAATAATACATGTACAGAAATTATGGAGATTGAATAAGTGCCTAATTCTACTTTCCTCTCCTTTTTTGTTTCTTAGTTTGGTAAACATTTAACAGCCGTCCAAAAATTATATCCACTATAAGCTATAAGCATCCAAAACTTATATTCCCCTAAAGCACGTAAACCAAACAATGTGGTGATTTTCACTTGTCCAAGGTAGCAACTATTGAGAAGATCTTGAAGGGATTTCATGACAGGAAATATGTTGTTGTCCAATTTAGGTATGACCTTGTCACCAACAACCATGTATTTGTTGTCATAATATAAAATATGACAGTTATTTGTTGTCATAAAATAGTAATTAACGACATTTATTTTCTGTCATGAAAAAACTTATTGTGACAGTTTTCGAAAACTATCATGGAAGGACTTTCCATGACTCCCGCTTCTATGACTGTAAATAACTGTCACAAATTTTATTCGTGACAGAAAATAACTATCGTCGTAGACCATTTTTGTTGTTGTGGTTGTTGACCAATTTAGGTATGACCTTGTCACCAACAACCATATAGTACTTGATGGTGAAATCACCGATGAATGGTGCGATGCAGTTGACAAACCACTCCTCCATAGTCGTGTGATTGGTCGCCTTGTTTGTTATCAACTGATTTGGTACACTGAAAGAGAGTTCGATGTCTGTGCCACAAAAACTCTTCAATAATATTAAGATATGGTTCATCAAACTGAATGCAACAAATGTTGTATTTTTCACAGAGTTGCACCACCTTCCATGGTGGTGGGAGGTTGTTTGCCTTCAAAGCAATAGTATGCGTCGAGAAGGATGTTATATGCATCGACGACAATATATATTGGATGACAGGGCTACCATGAATAATAGGAATATCACATGGAAATTATATGTGTCGCGATGTGATCGACGTGGAGCGGCCGACCTCCTCGTTTATTTAATTTCAATAAATAAATAGTTTTGGAGTCGCCACCAACCATATTAAGGTGTGATTGGTCACCCAAAGAAAAAAAAAAGGAAATGGTCTACGTAAATTCATGAGATTTAAGTTCGGGAGTTAATTGTGTGTAGGAAAGGTGTTAGCACCCTACAACACCCATAAAATGGTTACCCAATTTTATCTTTTAAACTAAATTATAAGGGTTCACAAAACAAAGTTTTTATTTAGGTTTTATTTAAATGTCTCAGGTTTATCAATTCACATAGAATAAAGTAAAACATAAGCATGAATTGATAATTATGGGTGGCATAGAAGCCATTAGAAAAATGAAGTTTATTTTTATTTCAAAAGATATATATTTTTTTTTATATTCACCTCAAGAATATTAAAATACCAAACTTTGATATTTGATTCTCCATTATAGGTGTCTAATGAGAAATTTCATGTATCTAAGAATTAATAAATTCATAAAAAACACTACTCAGCCCCATTTAAAATATGAAATGTGTTTATAATTTTAAAGATAATTTATTAATTAAATTTCAAATGGAGAAATTTCATGTATTCATGGAATTTAAATTATAAAATCTGTAAAAACAATACTTCTTCTCTGATTTAAATTGGAAAATAAATAATGATAATGACAAAACATTGTGAAAAATCTGAGAAATATTTTAAGGTAATATGTTGAGATAAAATAATACAGATAAAATAAATACATGATATAAGAAGGATGCAAAAATAATGCAAGATTTCAGAATGCAAAATAATTAATTAAGGCAGCAAGAATGCAAAATTTGCAAAATAATTAATTAAGAGCAAAATTTGTAAAATAATTAATTAAGGCAGGCCAGTTAACTAACCCATGATGTTAGATTAATTAATTAATTAATGCAGATATAAATAATTAACTCAGAATACATAATGCCAAAAGGGTGTCTTAAAGTAGACCAGCATGCTAATTAATTAATGCAAGATGCAAACAAATAACACAGTAGCCAAATGGATGCCAAATAATGATACCACGATGATGATACTGATTAATTAATTAATACATGAAAATAATTAACAGAGTAATTAAAACAAGAGGCTAAATGGGTGCCAAATAATTAACGATATGCAAATAATTAACTCAAATGGGTGCCAAGTAATTAAAGTAGGCCAACATGCTAATTAATTAATGCAAGATGCAAATAAATAACACAGTAGCAAAATGGATGTCTGTAACACCCCAAATCTTATGGTATATTTATATTATTCAAATCAAATTTGCCTTGCTTTGGTATGAAAGAAAAGAAGTGATTGAGGGAAAAGGAGTTGGGTAAAAGTAATAATAATCATATATATATTATATTATTATTATTATTATTTAATAAATAAATAAATAAAATAATATTAATAATATTAATTAACTTTTTCTTTTTTTTTTCTTTTCTTTCTTTTCTTTTCCTTTCTTCTTCTTCCCGTACGCACCCCCCCCCCTCATCTTTCTCTTCTTCTCTCTCTCTTCTCCTTCTCCTTGCCCTAGCCGCCGGCCGCCCCACCTAATTCCTCTTCCTCTCTTCTTCTCCGTTCGCCCTTCACGCCGGCCGTCAAGATCATAGCCGCTCCGTCCGCCAGCTGAAACCCGCCGCCGCCTGGTACCGTTCGCACTCACACCGTCTCTCAGCCGTAAATCGTCTATTTGCAAGCTGTCGATCTCTGTTTGTGAAGCCCAGCCGCCGCGTCAACTCGTCGGTCGTTCGTGAGGCAGTCGCGCGTCTCCTTACAGCCGCGCGTTTCCATCTTTCAGCCGCGGATTGGAAGCCGACCCATGCCCAAATCTATTGCACAATGTCTTTTGCTCTAGTCTTGTGTGCCGCTGCAGCTACGTCGTTGTAATTTCGTTGGGTAAGGATGAAATTGATGGGTTTAAGGGTCTACATTAAAATTTTATTTAGTTGATGTTTGTTTAATTGGTTGCTTTGATGTTTGTTCTTGAAGGCGATATTGGAGATTTGAAGTTAAGGACCTTGAGTTTTGCCATAAGCTTCGTTGGAGTTCATTTCTCCACTTCTTGAGAATTGATTTATTGGAAATTGTCCGATTGAAGAAATTGCATAAGAGTGAGGTAAGGGACTTCCTACTGGACTCACTTATAGCTTTGAGATGTGTTGGGCTGTATGATTATGTTGGAATTGAGTAGGAATGTTGGATATGTTATATACGTTTGGTTGTGAGCCTGATGTTTAACTAAGATTGTGTTTCGACGAGAAAATATATAATTATCTATGGGTTTATGTGGTTTTGGTGTCAAGTGTATGTGGCGACTGACTGGCTATGTAAATATTCACATATGGTTGTTGAATGACTGAAAACAGTAGATGTATTTTATATAAGGGGAAGGTTGGAACTGATGGATGGTTGTTTAGACCGAGTGTAGGATACACAGTGGTGGTTGTGTGCTTATGACGGAGGGGGACTAATTAGTCATACCCCTTGTAGACCGAGGAGAATGTTAGGAGTATTTAGTTCGTTGACTGATATACTGACATGTTTGGACTGACCTTAGGTTAAATTGGAATAAAATGGTTGTTTGAAGTTAAGTGAAGAGTTTACGTAATAAGGACGTTTAACTGGATTGTAAATGATTGTTAAGATGTATGGAAGGGACTGAGGGGTAAATTATTGGTTTCCTAGTGGGTAGTTACCTTGCGGGTGCCCTACGGGATTATCACCCTTTTGTGCATCCTTTGGGAGCACTAGATTGATATGTGCATCCTTCGGGAGCACTGGACTGATATGTGCATCCTTCGGGAGCACTAGACTTATATGTGTTTCTGCAGAACACTAGACTGATTTATGCGTCTCTTGGACGTTAGACTGATTATGTGCATCCTACGGGATCACAAGACTGTGACTGTGCAGGGTACTCCATAGGAAGCTAATAATTTATTTTTTCCCTAACGGGACCAGTAGTGGGTCTCTTACTGGGTATGTTAATACTCACCCTTCTATGTTTAACTTTTCAGGCAAAGGTAACTCTAGGGGCAGACCGACAAGGGACAAGAAGGAGTCGTGATTGCCGTAGAGGACTGTCTTTTAAACTGCTTCCGCTGATGGTTTTAAAATATTTTGTTTGAACTAAGTTTACAAATAGTTAATTTTTTTGTAAATAGTACTTTAAAATTTTATATTTTGAAATAGGGCCCGAATAAAGTTTTCCTCAATTTCTTATGGTTTTAGCTAAATTTTACTATGTCTTTTGTCAAACAAATTGTTTCGTCCTAAAGTAATGGCTTCGACTTAGATTTGAAAAGTTGGGTCATTACAATGTCAAATATTTATAGCAGGCTGATTAATTAATTAATACATGATGCAAATAATTCGAATGAGTAATTGACACAAAAGGTCAAATGAATGTCAAATAATTAACCACATGCAAATAATTAACTCATAATGCAGATACAAATAATTAACTCAGAATGTAGAAGCCAAAAATTAAAACTGTCAAACAGGGTGCTAATTAATTAATAGGCCAAATGGAAAATGGGTGTTGCCAAATAATTTAAATGCATAATGTAACGACCCAACTTTTCAAATCTAATCTAATCTAAGTCATTACTTTAACACAAAACAGTTTGTTGACAAAAGACATAGCAACTTTAGTTGAAACCATAAGAAATCGAAGAAAAATTTTAATCGGGCCCTATTTAAAAATGTAAAAGTTCAAAGTGCTGTTTACAAAAAAAATAATTGTTCATAAACTGAGTTAAATCAAAAATATTAAAAAAAAACCCTCAGCGGAAGCAGTTTAAAAGACAACTCTATGGCAATCACGATTCCTTCCTGTCCCTCGAGTTACCTCTGCCTGAAAAGTTAAATATAAAAAGGGTGAGTATTAACATACCCAGTAAGGGACCCACTACTGGTCCCGTTAGGGGAAAAATAAATTATTAGCTTCCTATGGAGTACCCTGCACAGTCACAGTCTTGTGATCCCGTAGGATACACATAATCAGTCTAACGCCCGAGGGACGCATAAATCAGTCTAGTGTTCTGCAGAAAAACATATCAGTCTAGTGCTCCCGAAGGATGCACATATCAGTCTCGTGCTCCCGAAGGACGCACATAAAGGGTGATGATCCCGTAGGACACCCGCAAGGTAACCATCCACTAGGAAACTAATAATTTATTCCCCTCCGTCCATTCTAAACATCTTAACAATCATTTCTAATACAGCCAAATTTCCTCATCACATAAGCTCTTCATTTAACCTCAAACAACCATATTATCCTAATTTCACCCAAGGACAGTCAAGAACATATCACTACATCGGTCAACAACATACACTCGCCACAAGTTCACGTCAATCCATACATACATATATAAATTTCACTCAGTCAAACACAATATACGTTAAACATTCAGTCCACACCCAAACGCACATCATAACCGTCATCCCCTACTCAGTCCAGATATAACATTTCAGCCCATATAGTCAATACACCTTAATTCTTGTTATTGAGTCCAGTAGAAAGTCCCTTACCTTGAGGTTACCCAGACTTCTTGGCCGAACAGAAATTAATGAAGCAATCTACACACCAAGACAAAACTCAACATTTTTCCCAACAATAATGCTCACTACAAAATCACCCGACCAATGTGAAATTCGCAACTTACCCAAGTCGAATGAAGCGTAAACTTCCAATGAAACTTGCTGTGAAACTCAAGAATCCTAACTCCAAATCACCAATGTCGCCTTCAAGCATAAACACTAAATCGATCAATTAAACAAACATCAAATCAATGAAATTTCAATGTAGACCCTTAAACCCATCAATTTCATCCTTACCCAACAAAATTACAACGACGTAGCGGCAGCGGCACACAAGATTAGAGCAAAAGACATTGTGCAATAGATTTGGACATGGGTCGGCTTCCAATCCGCGGCTAGAAGGTAAGGAAAAGCGTGCGGCGATGCTTCGAGGACAGAGGTTGGGCGCGTGCACGACTCGGACTCGTTCGGCGCAGGGTCGCAACAACGCTTCAACGAACCGTACCAGGCGGCGGCGGCGGCGGACAGAGACGCAAGGAAGGAAGAGCGGCGATTTCGGACGGAGACAGGCGTGAACGGATTGTCGGACGGAGGCGCGACGGAGAGACAGCATACGGCGTGCAGCTCACGAAAACGGTTGGCGACTGGCTTCGTCGAAACGGAAAGGAGAAAGGGAAAGGAGGGTGGGCGGCGGCTAGGGCAAGGGAAGAGGAGAAGAAGAAAGAAGAAGATGGAGGGGCTGCGTACGGGAAGAAGAAGAAAGGGAAAAGAAAAGAAAGAAAAAAAAAAGAAAAGTTAATTAATATTATTATTATTATTTTATTTATTTATTTATTAATTAATTAACAATAATAATAATAATATATATGATTATTATTACTTTTCCAACCCCTTTTTCCCTCCATCACTTCTTTTCTTTCACACCAAAAACAAGGTAAATTTGACCTGAATAATAAAATATACCGTAAGATTTGGGGTGTTACACATAATTAACACAGTATGCCAAATGGATAATTATTAACCCACGATGTCAAATGGATACTAAGTAATTAACACAGAATCTAAAATAGGTGCCAAATAATTAAAATGATGCAAATAATTAAACCAAGATGCCAAATGGGTGTAAGTAATTAAAGTTGGTCAATGCAAATAATTAAATGCAAGATGCTAAATAATTAACACACCAAAATGGGTGCCAAATGATTAACACAGCAGCTAATTAATTAACCAAATGAATAATTAACATAGGAGCCAAATGAGTGATTTAATTGAATAATTAACACAGCACCCAATTGGGTGCCAAATAATTAACCCAGTAAAAAAACTTACCAACAAGTCCCTTAAATCAGAGCAAAAGGTTTCTTTCTTAATCTCTCAATCTCTTCCCAAATCACAAACAGATGAAAAGATTTCTTTTATACATGTACCCTTCTTCTATAAAAAAAAATCTCCTCCTAAATCACAAATAGATGAAAGGTTTCTCTTTTTTTAAGTGTGCCCCCCCCCCCCTCCTCAAAATCTGCTCCTCTTTTTATAGGGCAAGGTTTCGGGTAAAGTTGATAGTTTATTTTTATATTAGTAAGGGGATTAGAGTGAAAGACTACGGAGAGAAAGTGGGAGAAGGTGGGAGAGTGGGAGAAAGCGGGAGAGTGGGAGAAGTACGAGCGTGGTGACGAAGGAAAAAAAAATAGGGGATGGTTGACAAAAAAAAAGGGGAAACAACCTTTTTATTTTTATTTTTATTTTTAAATATGTTTTTGTTTTTGTTTTTTGTTTTAAAACATAAATTAAAATTTAAGAATTAAGAATTAAAATTTAAAATTTAAATTTAAATTTAAATTCAAATTCAAATTCTTTTAAAAATAATAATAATAAATAAAATAAAATAAAAAAATGCATGACAAAATACGATATCTACAATTTGCCCCCCTTTGTCCATCCTGAAAATATTTAAAGGTGGACAAAGGAAATAGATAAGGTATTTGGGCCAATTTTTTAGTTTTTTTAGAGAGAGACAGAAAGAGAAAAAAAAAGCTATCAAATGAAACGGATATCAGCCTTATCTCCAAAGCTAGGTCTGATAAATGATGGATCTGATAGACAGGTTTCGGCCTCAGCTTCAGATCTAGGCTCAATTTAACCAAATTTGAAAAAAAAACACCAATCTTAGCTATAGGACTAGGTTTGATAAATAAGAGAAAGGACCTGATAGACAGACTTCGGCCTCAGCTTCAGATTTGGGCTCGATTTAATCAAATTTGAACAAAAAAACATCAATCTTAGCTTTAGGACTAGGTTTGATAAATAAGGGAAATGACCTGATAGACAAGTTTCGGCCTCAGCTTCAGATCTGAGCTCGATTTAACCAAATTTGAAAAAAACATCAACCTTAGCTCTAGGACTAGGTTTGATAAACAAGAGAAAGGACCTGATAGACAGGTTTCAGCCTCAGCTTCAGATCTGGGCTCGATTTAACCAAATTTGAAAAAAAAAACATCAACCTTAGCTCTAGAACTAGGTTTGATAGATAAGAGAAAGGACCTGATAGACAGGCTTCGGCCTCAGCTTCAGATCTAGACTCGATTTAACCAAATTTGAAAAAAAACATCAACCTTAGCTCTAGGACTAGGTTTGATAAATAAAGAAAATGATCTGATAGACAGGATTTGGCCTCAGGTTCAGATCTGGGCTCGATTTAACAAAATTTGAAAAAAAATACATCAACCTTAGCTCTAGGACTAGGTTTGATAAATAAGAGAAAGGACCTGATAGACAGGCTTCGGTCTCAGCTTTAGATCTGGGCTCGATTAAACCAAATGTGAAAAAAAAACATCAACCTTAGCTTTAGGACTAGGTTTGATAGATAAAAGAAAGGACCTGATAGACAGGTTTCGATCTCAACTTCAGATCTGGGCTCGATTTAACCAAATTTGAAAAAAAACATCAACCTTAGCTCAAGGACTAGGTTTGATAAATAAGAGAAAGGACCTGATAGACAGGCTTCAGCCTCAGCTTCAGATTTGGGCTCGATTTAACCAAATTTGAAAAAAAAACATCAACCTTAGCTCTAGGACTGGGTTTGATAAATAAGAGAAAGGACCTGATAAAAAGGTTTCGGCCTCAGCTTCAGATCTGGGCTCGATTTAACCAAATTTGAAAAAAAAAAACCATCAACCTTAGCTCTATGGCTAGGTTTGATAAAGTGGACTCATCCTTCTTTTAAAACCGAGTTGAAATTTAATTTGAAAATATTGTGTTTTTCAAAGAAATAAATAGCTCACTACTCTATTTTACCAATACCATTAACAATTTATCAGCATAGTCGTCATAGGATAGAATAAGACATGTATCGAGAGAACTTTTTAAGCTGTCAAACTCGCCACTCTTCGTATCAAACAAATGAATCCAAACTGCGAAAGACTGGTACTATGTTGTAAAGACCTAATGTTGTTTTAGTTTTGGACTTCACAAAACATGAATCGTTTAGGATGTAGACTTCCAACTGCAGCAACTCACAATCATAGAGAAATTTGTCTGGACTTGTAAACACCTATATTTCCTTAAGTCTTAACAAGAGAAAATCATAGCTTTTACTTGGTTTGCAAATACAATAAGTTGTACTGAATCTTTGTTAATTAACAAATAAATAGAACAATGGACTGATGAATAATGGATGTTTACTATAATTTGATAACATTTTAAAAAGGATGAAAGAAAGAATTGACAAATAAAGAAATGTTTGATAAATATGATAAGAAATGAAAAGATAACAACGATTCTTGGAATAGGAGTACAAAGAGATGAGGTAAAGGGAAGTTTATACATATGGAAATAAAATTCTAAGAACTAAATGCAAGTTTCCTAGAAATACCTCTGACTTCTTTCAACACTACGAAACTTTCTATGAGAAGGTCTCATGCATAATATCTTTGAACGTAATCTGAATTCACAGGATTTTTTAACTCAACACCATCCATATTGGTTAAAAGCAAAGCTCCTCATGAAAAAGCCTTTTTCACCACGAACGGACCTTTATAATTAGGAGTCCATTTTCCTCGATGATCCTTTTGAAATGGAAGTATCATTTTTAACACCAAATCTTCTTCTTGAAAACTTCAAGGGTGCACTTTTTTATTGTATGCTCGCATTAGTCTAATTTGGTAAAGTTGTCCATGACTTAATGCTGCCAAATGTTTTTTTTCAACGAAATTCACCTGCTCATAACGACCTCCTAATGAATGTATCTCAACTTCTAAAGATAGGACAGCTTCCGTACCATAAACCAAAGAAAATGGTGTTGCCCCTGTTGAAGTGCGAACTGATGTGCGATATCCATTTAGTGCAAACGGTAAAATTTCATGCCAATCTTTGTATGTTGTTGTCATCTTCTCAATGATTCTTTTAATATTTTTGTTGGCTACCTCAACTGCCCCATTCATCTTGGGGCGATATGGAGTCGAATTTCTGTGATTGATCTTGAATTTCTCACAAAGTTCGTCCATCATTTTGTTATTAAGGTTCTTGGCATTATCTGTAATAATACCCTCCGGGAGACCATAACGACAGATCAACTCTTTCTTGATAAACTTGAGCACCACTCCTCTTGTAACGTTGCAGTAAGATGTCGCCTATATCCATTTAGTGAAGTAATCAATGGCCACAAGAATAAAATGATGACCATTTGAGGCTTTAGGATCAATAGGTTCAATAACATCCATTCCCCACAAAGAAAACGACAAGGGTGCTGACAAGACATGTAATGGAGATGCTGCTGCATGGATCTTATCCATATAAATTTGACACTTTTTACATTCCCTTGCATATTTTATGCAGTCTGATTCCATTGTTGTCCAATAATAACCAGATCTAAGTATTTGTCTAGCCATCATATGTCCGTTAGCATGTGTTCCACATATTCCTTCATAAATTTCTGTCATAATTTGTTTTGCTTCTTCCACATCAACACATCGAAGGAGCACCATATCATGGTTTCTTTTATAAAGAACTTCACCACTTAAGAAAAAGTTCATGGCCAACCTTCTTATTGTGCGTTTGTCATTCTCTGAAGCTCCATATGGATATTCTCTACACTTTATGTATTGCTTGATGTCAAAATACCAGGGCTTATTATCATTTTCAATATTCATGCAATATGCCAGCGCATCTCGCTTTGTAATTTGGATTGGATAAAGTTCACACTGAAGGTTAAGATTAAACATCACTGTCGGGTGGCTAATGCATCTGTCATTCGATTGTCTTCCCTATGAACATGGTCAAATGAAATTTTCTCAAAATTTTGAGATAGTTTTGCAACGTATTGGCTGTAAGGCACCAATTTAGCATCTCTTGTTTCTCGTTCTTCCTTGACTTTATGTATTACTAACATTGAGTCACCCAAAACTTTCAACTTTGTAACACTCATGTCGCATGCTGCTTTAAGTCCCATAATACAGGCTTCATATTCAGCGATATTATGAGTGCATTCAAAACATAACTTAGCCGTTAGGGAAAATACCTTTCCTTCTGGGGAAATTAATACAACTTCAATCCCATGTCCCAACTCATTTGAGGCACCAGCAAAAGCATAATCCATGTCTCATGATCTGTAGCATCCTGTTCAACTAGAAATATGTTTTCATCCGAGAAATCAACCCTCATTGGCTCGTAATCTGCTACTGGTTGGGCAGCTAAATGATCAACAAGTGCGCTTCCCTTTATTGCTTTTTTAGTAACATAAACAATATCATACTCTGACAACAAAACTTGCCATTTTGCAATCCTTTCGGATAATGACAGTTTCTCAAAAATGTAATTTATTGGATCCATTTTTGAAATAAGTCATGTCGTATGATATAACATATATTGCCTCAAACGGTGAGCGGTTCATACCAAAGCATAACAATCGCTCTAACATTGAGTATTTCGACTCATTATCTGTGAATTTTTTGCTCAAATAATAAATAGCTTGTTCTTTCTTCCCTGATAAGTCATGTTGTCCTAGAACACCACCCATAGAACCTTCTAATATTGTCAAGTATAGAATTAAAGGTCGCCCTGGAGCTGGAGGTATCAATACAGGTGGGCTCTGCAGATACTGCTTAATTTTGTTGAAAGCTTCTTCAAAATCCTCATTCCATTTTCCTGGATTGTTTTTATGTAAAAGCTTGAAGATTGGTTCGCATGTTGGTGTCAAATGCGAGATAAATCTGGATATGTAGTTCAGTCTTCCAAGAAAACCTCGAACTGCTTTTTCTGTTTCAGGGGATGGCATTTCCATGATAGCCTTCACTTTATTTGGGTCTACTTTGATCCCTTCTTCATTGACAATGAATCCCAACAGTTTTTCGGAGGTTGCCCCAAATGTACATTTGGATGGATTTAATTTCAATTGATACTTTCTCAACCGATCAAATAATTTTTGGACTATAGTTGTGTGGTCTTCATTTTCCTTGGATTTTGCAATCATATCATCAACATACACCTCTATTTCCTTATGCATCATATCATGAAAAAGTGTAACCATTGCTCGTTGATATGTTGCCTCAGCATTTTTCAAACCAAAAAACATTACTTTGTAGCAAAATGTTCCCCAAAGGGTAATGAATGTTGTTTTTTTCTCTATCTTCTTTAGTCATTTTGATTTGATTATATCCTGAAAAACTATCCATGAAGGAGAAAGTTTAGTATCCTGTAGTGTTATCCACCAACATGTCGATCTGAGGTAAAGGAAAGTTGTCTTTTGGACACACACATTCTCACTTTTTCGTCTTTTTTGGGTACTGGAACAATGTTTGCCACCCATTCAGGATATTTGGAGACTGTGAGGAATCCTACTTCAATTTGTTTATGTACTTCCTCTTTTATTTTAATCAATGCATCAGGCTTCATTTTACGTAGCTTTTGTCTTACCGGGTTGCATTCTGGCTTCAAAGGAACACGATGTACTACAATATCCGTATTTAACCCCGGCATATCCTGATAAATTGATCGTTTTTTTCAAGTTTCACTGGTCATCGACATACCAATTTTATCTCTTTTGATTCCTCTTGAGAACCCAAATTGATTACTTCAACTAGCTCTTGGTGAGGACGTAGAACCTGATCTTCTTCCACTACTAATCTTAACAGTTCTGAGGATATTTCCCCGGCATCTTCATCATCACTCTCTTTGTCAGATTCCATATTGTATATTAAGGTATCAAGGGTAGAACTGAAATTACTAACATCTTCGTTCTTATGAATGTTGTCTATAAAAAGGTTTGGACTTTTGTGTTTAATTTGCAAAATGCAAGAAAGAAAGTAGAGAGTAGAAGAAATTAGAAAGAATGAAAGGAAAATCCGAAGATTTCATTAAATAACAAAAAAATAGTACATTCATATTGTAAAGCAAACAAAATATTGTGGCCTTGGGTAGAGCCACTATAAAATTTAAGAAATTTGACAAATAAAAGCTTAATCATTACTCTTGAAATTCTTTTGAAAATATAGGTAGATCTACAACATCCCAATTGTTAAGCTCGAAATCAGGTGAACATGCATAAACTGTTTCACCTTCATTTTTACACTTTTCAACAAAGCAATCTATAGCGTTCACTTTTGAATTTTCATGATTAGACAATGGATTGTTGTTGACATCCGGCTTCTCACCAGCTTTTTTTGAAGCTTAACCATCCAGCATTAATTAAATATTGCACCTTCCTTTTTAAAGCCAAACAATTTTCAGTTGAGTGTCCCGCTCCTCCGGCATGATAATCACATCAAGCATTTGAATCATACCATTTTGAATAAGGAGGTTATATAAGATTTATTGGGATAGGAGCTAACTGTCGATTTTGAATTAGCTGAGGTAAAAGCTCTGTATATGTCATGTGGCCTGGCGTAAATCCTGTAGCATAAATGGGATCATCGGTGTCCTGAACTGGATTGCTTGATTGTGTTGTTTCTACGATGACTTTTCCTTTTCCTACTAAAAGCAATTCCAGTATTTTTTAAACTTGTTCCACAGGATTATTAATATCTTGTCTCATTTTATCCATGTCTTTATCTTGTTCTTCCATGATTCGAATTTTATGCTTTGTATTATAAGGATGGTGAATTGGAGTAGGACAAGCTATGTTTTCCTTTGATTATTTTGAAAACTTTGAAGACCAAAACGAAAGGGAGGAGAGAGAAAAAAATAAAAATCAAACATTAAAAATTCAAAATTCAAAATTCAAAATTCAAAAATCAAAAATCAAAATTTAAAAATCAAAAATAAAAAAAAAATAAAAAAAAAAAAAAAGGTTTTCATGTACTTTAGTCGTAACACTACTCTCCTTATTGTTTTTTTTTTTAATATTTAATTAATTTTAGAAAATGTAAAAGTTTTCATATACCTATACAAGGTAAACATTACTCTCCTTTAAAGTATGTATGAAGCCAAAGACCCAATTTCTAGGGAACTAAGATAAATAAAAAGCTAAGCAAAATTTCCTTCCAGAAAAAAAGTATATCAATAATGTAGAAAATGCTATGATTGAACTTTTTTTAAAAAAAAAAAAAAGAGAGAAAAATATGTATGATTTGAAATTTTAGAAAAATGAGAAATTTTGTTTTAAAAAAATAAAATAATTTTGAAAGTTGACTCATAAAATAAAATATGCTAAAAGAAAAATGTCATGGTGTTGGTATATCATCTACACTCCAAGAAGGGAAAGGCCCTCAGACTTATTCTAATGTTATTTAAGAAATTACAAAAGAATTAACCTGAGCGAAGATTTTACATGTGCCTGCACGGGAGTCGAAACCTCTCGAAGGTCAACACTACTCCATCCTCAATTCTAGTCTAAGGTTGTAGCCTGAGTCGAGGGCTTGTGAGTGTGTGTAAATGCATGACGACATAAAAAAACTGTACCAATAACATAGTACAAAATATTACATATAAATCAAATAAAAAACAAATGATTAAGTGAACCAACAAATTCTAATATAATAAGAATAAAAGATAAAAATGTAACGGCTCGACTCTCTTAAACTATGCAATGTCCCCAGTGGAATCACCAAGCTGTCGCGACGTGGTCGCGACGCTGAGCGGCCGACCTCGTTTATTTAATTTCAATAAATAAATAGTTTTGGAGTCGTCACCAACCATATTAAGGTGTGATTGGTCACCCAAAGAAAAAAAAATGGTCTACGTAAATTCATGAAATTTAAGTTCGGGAGTCAGTTGTGTAGGGAAGGTGTTAGCACCCTACAACACCCATAAAATGGTTACCCAATTTTATCTTTTAAACTAAATTATAAAGATTCACAAAACAAAGTTTTTATTTAGGTATTATTTAAATGTCCCATGTTTATCAATTCACATCGAAGAAAGTAAAACCTAAGCATGAAGTGATAATTATGGGTGGCGTAGAAACCATTAGAAAAATGAAGTTTATTTTTATTTCAAAAGATATATTTTTTTTTTTTATATTCACTTCAAGAATATTAAAATACCAAAGTTATTTTAATCTCCATTATAGGTGTCTAATGAGAAATTTCATGTATCTAAGAATTAATAAATTCATAGAAAACACTACTCAGCTCCATTAAAAATATGAAATGTGTTTATAATTTAAAAGATAATTTATTAATTAAATTTCAAATGGTCATGTATTCATGGAATTTAAATTATAAAATCCATAAAAAACAATACTTCTTCTCTAATTTAAATTTGTATATTAAAAATATTTTAAGGTAATATGTTGAGATAAAATACTACAGAAATACAGACATGATACAAGAAGGATGCAAAAATAATGCAAGATTACAGGATGCAAAATAATTAATTAAGAGCAAAATTTGTAAAATAATTAATTAAGGCAGGCCAGTTAACTAACCCATGATGTTAGACTAATTAATTAATGCAAATACAAATAATTAACTCAGAATACAGAAGGCTAAAAGGGTGCCAAGTAGTTAAAGTAGACCAGCAGCTAATTAATTAATGCAAGATGCAAATAAATAACACAGTAGCCAAATGGATGCCAAATAATGATATCAGGATGCATGATACTGATTAATTAATTAATACATGAAAATAATTAACACAAGAGTAATTAAAACAAGAGGCCAAATGGGTGCCAAATAATTAACGAGATGCAAATAATTAACTCAAAATGTCAAATGGGTGCTAAGTAATTAAAGTAGGCCAACATGCTAATTAATTAATGCAACATGCAAATAAATAATACAATAGCCAAATGGATGTCAAATAATTATAGCAAGCTGATTAATTAATTAATACATGATGTAAATAATTCGAATGAGTAATTGACACAAGAGGTCAAATGAGTGCAAAATAATTAACTAGATGCAAATAATTAACTCAGATACCAAAAATTAAAACTGTCAAACAAGGTGCTAATTAATTAATAGGCCAAATGGAAAATGGGTGTTGCCAAATAATTCAAATGCATAATTAACACAGTATGCCAAATGGATAATTATTAACGCACGATGCCAAATGGATACCAACTAATTAACACATAATCTAAAATGGGTGCAAGTAATTAAAAAGATGCAAATAATTAAATCCGCATGCCGAATGGGTGTCAAGTAATTAACAAAAGAATGAACGTGAAATAGGTGCCAAATAATTTAATGCCAAATGGGTGTAAGTAATCAAAGTTGGTCAATGCAAATAATTAAATGCAAGATGCTAAATAATTAATACCCCAAAATGGGTATCAAATGATTAACACAGCAGCTAATTAATTAACCAAATGAATAATTAACATAAGAGTCAAATGAGTTATTTAAATGAATAATTAACACAGCACCCAAATGGGTGCCAAATAATTAACCTAGGAAGCAGGACACTAATTAATTAACACAGCCAAATGTGTAATTCAAATCAATAAATAACACAGCACCCAAAATGAGTGCCAGATAATTAATGCAGAATCATCAACTATGAATTAAAAAAAAAACTTACCAACAGGTCTACCTTAAATCAGAACAAAAGGTTTCTTTCTTGATCTCTCAATCTCTTCCCAAATTTACGTGTACCCTTCCTCTATCAAAAAAATCTCCTCCTAAATCACAAACAGATGAAAGGATTTCTCTTTTTTTACGTGTGCCCCCCTTTCTCAAAATCGGCTCCTCTTTTTATAGCGCAAGGTTTAGGGTAAAGTTGATCGTTTATTTTTAGATTAATAAAGGGAGTGGAGTGAAAGACTACGGAGAGAAGGTGGGAGAAAGTGAGAGAGTGAGAGAAAGTGGGAGAGTGGGAGAAGTACGAGCATGGTGACAAAGGAAAACAAAAATAGGGGATGGTTGAGAAAAAAAAAAAGAGGGAAAAAACTTTTTTATTTTTTTTTTTATTTTTAAATATGTTTTTTTTTAAAAAAAAAAAAAAACTTAAATTTAAAATTTAAATTCAAATTCAAATTTAAATTCTTTTTTTTTAAATTATAATAAATAAATAAATAAAATAAAATAAAAATGCATAACAAAATACGGTATCTACAATATGCTTTGCCATTTTTTGTCCTAATATGATGATCGATTGAAAGTCCGATTGCTGTATATATAAGAGATTATAGAGGCATGTTCATCTCTAACCTTGTTGAAAAAAATTTAAAACATGATAACTACCGTTTTGTTGCATGTATATGACAAATAAGAGATGAATTTACAACCAAATTAAAAAATTGTTTTATAGAAAATATCAATTTGGAGTTTAAATTGATACATACATATACATATATATTACATATACAAATACATACTATATATATATATTCATCCTTTAACAATATCTTTAACTAGTTCCAACCCTTTGTTTTTCTCCACTAATTACAGCAATAACTTTAAATATATGTTTTCAACCAAATTTTGGTATTTTTATAAGAAAATGTGATTGATTTTGAAATAGAAGAAATTTTTTGTAAGCCATGGAATGGATAATAATTTTGATTTATATAAAACATTGTATTTTGTTTTTTAGTCACTTATGTTCTTTTATGTATATAAAATCAATTAATCAATAATACTTCTTTGGTTAAATATTTTTAAAACTTAACATTAATTTTTTATTCTTTAGCCAACACAATTCATATGTTTGTTAGTTTGAATTGTAGTAAATCTTCCCAGAGTTGATTCATAATATAATATAATTTTAAAAATCTAAAAGAATATTATTCAAATTATACATTTTGAAGGACCAAACATAGAATTTTAATCTCAAAATGAGAAGTTCTATTCTCTACCACACATTGATATGATAGGTTTGAAAAAAAAGGTAATTTAACTCAAAATTTTAGTTATTTTTGTACTTCTGGTAAGCCAGATGTATCCATTAGGAGTTTTACGTTAATATTTCTTTGGTGCAAATAATATTTCATTTAGTTTGAAGGTGTCATAATACTACTAATCATGAATAATAGCTATTTTTGGCAGTTTGAAAAATGTAACAAACGATTATAACACCACAACAATTTCTAGCACCATATGATAAAACAGTTGCTCTTGATACAAATAGCAGCAGCTGGGTCACAACGTTTATTAGATTGACATGATTGAGATTCAGTTAGAACAGCTGCACTAACTATGTATTTACAATATTTTTATCACAACACTTATGTTGCAACATTTGTTTTTAATTTGCAACAATTACTCAATTAGGACCTATGAATTTGATTCACTTGAAAATCATTTGATTTAATTTTTGTTTTTAAAAAAATTATCTTAGAGGATGGTACCTATGAATTTCCTTCTGTCTTTTGATGTCAAAATTCAAGTTTGGTCTTTTGAGTGTAATTTGGAATCGATACTTGACATAAATTAAAAATAGAAACAAGGTCAAGAAAAAATAATGTTTGGGTAAAAAATAGGGCTGGCTAGAAAAATGACAAACTTTAAGGTTATTTTTTAGGATAAATGACAAAAATAAATTTTTATTGTTAATATGAAAAAATCAAAAAAAATGAAAAAAAAAAATCTATATATATATATATAGGTATAATTGTAAAAAATGCCTCTACTCTAATATAAGACACTCACTTCCAAATACAATCATTCTAAAACTTCAAAATACACTATATAATTGAATCATTCTTCTCCAAATAAATCAAATCTTAATTAATTTTCCCTACCAAAACACGCGATACATGAGCTACATTATACGTAATACATTATACGTAAAACAAAAACAAGTAAGATATAGTCTACATATTAGTTTATTAATTATGACTTTAGAATAATTAAAACGAATAAGGTAAAATTACATGTTTCGAAAATTTAACTAAAAAAGAACTAAAAATAAACGAAAATGTCAGCTGAAACTCTTTGTTAACATTTTTGGTCGTCAACGAAAGTTAGGTTGACATTTTTTTGCTGTCAATTATATAAAATCCGTCAACTAAAGCCCATTTGCTAACAAGGAAATTATTATAAATGGCAACCGATGGAAATATTTACAAAAATATAGCAATATTTTATAGATTATATCAATGATAGACATTGATAAACTTCTATCTATATACAAATAAACTAATAAAAATATATCGATAAAATCTAAAATTTTGTTATATTTTGTAAATATTTTGGTTCATTTTACTATATTTAAAAATGGGATAATTATAATTGGTAGCAATTTTAGGAATAACAATTAAGTATATAACAACATTTATAAAAAAATTGCAAATATAGCAAAATCTATCGGTGATAGCCTTCTACCAGATAGACTTTTATAATCTATTAGTTATAGACCAATATTTACAACAAGGTCTATCAGTCATAAACTTCTATCAAGGGATAGATTTTAACAGATTTTGCTATATTATATTTATAATTTTTTTTAAAATATTACTATATCTTATTATTTTGTATTTAATTACTATATTTACAATTATCTCTTAAAAATGACATATATGATAATATTTTGCATTTATAAAATTACACAACTCTACTAACAATAAAAGTACTACACAATTCCTACAAACCAACGAGTACATAACTCCAAAAACCAACAAGTACATAACTCCAAAAACCAACAAACCACAAACTCTCTGCACAAACAATCCAAATTTCGCATGATATTTTTGAAACATTGTTAGGAAATGGACAAAATTAACCGTTTAAAAGTGAAGAGTTCTTTCCTAAGCTTAATTTTTACAAATTGGATACAAAAAATGAATTGGTAACCAATATAGTTCATAAGCACTTTATTTGGTGTCTAGCTTAAAATTCTAGAATAAGAATTAGAAATATTCTGCTTTAACTTTTTTGTTATGTAAATGCAATTTTGTTTAAGTAATATGTAAGATAGAAAGAGAGAGATTTAAACTTCTCATTTCAAAGTCAAGTTTGTAGTATAAATGTATGTTTGTTGAGCTATAACTTATTTTTTGTTTTAGTATATAAGACGAGGAGAGACTTCCAAACTTAATATTCATTAGAGAAGAAATGAAATCATAAGAGGAACTACTTACCAGAAAAGAACTTAGAACACCATCCTTCCACCTCCGGATTCAGAAGGGAGTTTACTCCATAGAGAGAGAAAGAAGAGAGAGAAGTAAAATGAGCAACTATGGCTCTGATACCATTGAGGGTCGATCGCACTGCTATTTATAATGAACTAATTTGAAAATATAACTATCATTTTATGGTTCTTATTATATGAATCTAACGTTTAAGATATATGTTTACTCAATGTATATTTTTGCTTTACATACGTAACTCAAAAGTTCATGTTCTTAGCAAATTCGACTTTAAGATATATGTTTACTCAATTTGAGTTACGTATGTAAAGCAAAAATATACATTGAGTAAACATATATCTTAAACGTTAAATTCATATAATAAGGACCATAAAATGATAGTTATATTTTCAAATTAGTTGAGGAGATAATGACGTCACCTGACTGTCTTCAGAGTGGCATGGACTACTGATTCCGTATATCGATCGTGTAGGCGTCTTTCAGGCTTGTCGACCAATAAACCCCACGGTGGTCTTACTTCGGCATCCCTCGCCTTGCTGCCACGGGTCTAACAAAATCTTCAAACATGAATTTTGCCCACTGAGATATTGGAATCCTCCTGAAAATGATCCCAATCAGAGTTAGTCCTTCTCTACCGGCGTTGCCTGAGGGTGGTAAATCCTCTTCTGAAGTATGTCATCTCCGTCATGGATTCTTCTCTTTCAAATGCTTCCTTTGATGAACTCGAAATTAGCAGACTGAAAAAGCAAGGATAAGATCGGAATACAATGATCTTATCTTAAATAAATGCAAAAATTTAAAACAAATTAATTTACATAAAATTTACAATAATTAAAAACTAAAAATTAAAAACACTTGAATAAAATTAAATTAAACTATTGAGACACAAGTTTGGACTAGTACGGTTGTGTGTCCAAAAATGGGTCGTTGATGTCGTATCCTTCATATGGATAGAAGGTGTCGACATCGTTAATTGAGGCTGGAGAAGTTGCTTCGTCCGGCAGGTCGTCTTCGTCATCGGAGAGGTTGACTACGACGTTGTTGACAACAGTGTTGAACTCCTGTTGAGAGCTGGTTCCCGCCAGGGTTGACATGACAGCGTTCTTCATGAGGAGGAAGGCTTCATCCTCTTGCTTCGTCATATCCTGGAGATGAATATTGGCTTTGAACCAATCTTTCATCTTGTTGACGTCGAGATGGGAGTAGTTGTATTTTTTCCACCATTTGATTTTGAGTGCTTTGCTCAACGATTTGAAGTTTCCTGATGGACCTATCTGGAAATTCCAGCAAAAGATGCAAGGGACTTGAAAGTACAAAGCAAATCTAAACGTCTTAGAGAGGGGAGACGGATAGATGCTTAATTGAAACAAGTGGAAAGAACGTTGGATCTCGACTGGAAAAATCTCCTCAGAGAGTCCAAAGTAATACCACCAAGTTTGAAACCAGTTTGGAAAGTGCATCTTGTAAGCTTGCTTACAGAACGTCACAAACCAAGAGTGGTTGTAAGCTTGAAGCCAGAATACGAAATACCATGCCCTGGTGTAGTCACGGTAATTGTAAGATGGCGGATTGAAAGGATGAGAAAATTTCTTTCCTACAAACATTCCTTGTTCCAAGAGGAAGGAGTGAGGATACGAAATATTCTAAGCTTTGAGTAAATGATCTTCGAGGGATCATTCTTGTCTGGGACATGAGTTATTTCAGCAGATTCGGAGTCTACTAAAATATACTCGTAGAAGGTCCTGGTCTTTGAAACATCCTCGGGTAAGAAATTGAATCCACGAGGGAAAACTTGACTACAGATTTCTTGGACAGAAGGTCCATCGAATTCTGTTTCAATGGTTAAGTCCACCATAGATGTTTTGGTGAAATAACCTTGAATTGGAGGTCTGGGCAAAAAGGGTTTTGGCCTGACTACTTGAGAAAATGAAGAAGGATTCTTCGGAATTGGAGACCGTGCAGAAGCAGCACGTTTTGTTGGAGTTGTTGGTCCAGAGGGACGCAACAAACGGGGAGAAGGCACTGGGATCGAACTCTCAGGGCCTGATTGAATGGTCAGGGCTCTTTGGGACGAACCTTGACGATGCCTGGAAACTTGCTGGTATTGCAAATCCATGGCATAATGTTCTGCACTCATAGGAGACGGTGCAGATGATTGACTTAAGGGTTGTTTTCCCTTAGAAGGTGGAGTAGTTCCTGAAGAGGAAGCTACTGATTGAGGTGAAGATACTTCACTGCTTTGATTGGGAGGCCGAGGCCTCGGTGGTTTTGGCCGTTGGCGGCCAGGAGGAGGTTCCATCGAAAATTTGGAGGAGAGGATTCAGGGCTGAGAGAGGTTTTTTCAAGAGGTGTTCTCTTGAGAGGTAATCAGCAAGTGAATTCTCACTGCCTTTTATAGGCTCAATTTTGAAGTCGAAACAGGAAAGGATGGCTTGCCACCTGGCGAAGATCTGCTTCGAGATAAGATTTTTGATATCTTTTTCAAAGATAAACTTGGACGCCTTTGAGTCAGTTCTGACGACGAATTCTTTGTTGATAAGATCGCCTTGGAACTTATGGATGCAGAGTACTATTGCTAGTACTTCCTTTTTTACGGTGGAATAGTTTTTCTGTGCACTATTCCAGACTCCAGAGTGATAACGGACAATAGCGATTTTGCCGTTAAGCTCTTGCTCGAGGATACCTCCGTAACCGATTTCTGAGGCGTCGGTATCAATAATGAGTTTGGCCAGTTCGTCTACCAAGGATAAGCATGGGATGCTTTTGGCCAGCTGTTTGATTGATTGGACAGCTCGGGTATGCTCGTCCGTCCAAGACTTTGGATTCTTCTTTAATCTGTCTTAAAGTGGCAGACAGATTGAGCGGAGATTACGGATAAAATCGCCGACGTAATTCGGAGGGAGCATTCTTCAACCCGAATGGCATGACATTCCATTGAAATTGTCCAAAAGGAACATTGAAGGCCGTCTTGTAACGGTCAGAAGGATGAATCTGTATTTGCCAAAATCCAGACTTCATATCAAACTTTGAGAAGACCTTTGCTAACGTAATCCTTTTTAGAAGGTCTTGGCGATTAGGGATTGGATACCTAATCCATTTGAGAACCTTGATGAGGGGCTTGTAGTTGATGACAAGCCTTGGGACACCATGCTCCTTTTCGGCCTGGTTGTTGACGTAAAAAGCTGAACATGACCATGGGCTTTTTGAAGGGTTTATGAGGCCCTTTTGGAGAAGATCTGTTATTTCGTCTTGACAGGTTCTGACCAGATCTTTATTCATTTGAATGGGTCGGGCCTTTGTAGGAATTTGGGCATCCTTGAACTCGTCAACATATGGTAGGGTTACCATATGCCTCTTCCGGTCCCAAAATGCGTTTGGGAGATTTGAACAAACTTCCTTTTCTAGCCTTTTCTGAAAGGCTTGAATCTTGAGTTGGATAGATGGCTTGGTAATTTGGGACGCCACCTTGCAGGTCTTGACTTCGTCTTGAAGGAATTCGATCTGCTTTTCCTTTCTGGCGATGCGGTTGATGAATTGATGAATCTCTTCTTCAATATTGTTGACATACTTAGGAGTTACTGGATTGACAAACTCGAAAGTAATCTCCTTGTCGAACTTCCTTGAGATTATACCCTTGTCAGTAACATGAAATGGGTATAGCTGAGTTAGGAATGGGGTTCCTAAGATGATTCCTTCATTAAGGTTTTTGACCAAAATGAAAGTGTTGACTAGGCACACGTTTCCTTTGCAAATGTGCACCTTGGAAAGCTTGAACTGAATATTGAGAGGATTTCCGCTTGCTCCACTCAATGATTCCTTTGTCTTCTCGAAATACTTAGAAGGAATGAGTCCTTCCTGTATTACGTTTTGATCTGCTCCTGAATCGATAAGAGCGAGAGCTTCGAGCTTGAAGTCTTTTACCTTAAAGACTATTTTTGACATCCATTTCTGGTTTTGGACTTTGCTGATGTAGTTGATACCGCCAGTTTCTCTGGGTTCTTCGATCAGCAATGCCTTTCCCGTAATGCGCTCTCTGGGAATGGTTGAGGAAGTTCCTGGGAATTCCTTGGTGATTTGAATTTCTTGAATCGTCTGAAACGCTTGTTTAAGATATGAAAGTCGTTGCTTATTGTCAGCAACCTCCCGTTTAAGACCTTTTACCTCTTGATGAAGGTCTTCAACTTGAATAGGCTTTCTGGCTTCTCCTTTGATTCGATTTAATATATCCTGGAAAGAATACATAATCGGGGCTTGAATCGTCTTCTGTGGATTTTGCTCTTCTAGGCTTTGTCGTAGCTTCAGAAGACAGGCTCGTTTTGACTCTTCATCAGGAATCTGCTCTATTAGATCAAATAGAGTCTTCTGATCCTTTGTGATGACGTTGATGTGTCCTGAGCATTTGCTAGCGCATCTTCCCGTGCAAGGAATTGCTCCTTCGTCATCGCTTAAACTGTCTTGAGAGTAGAAGGCTTCTTCACTGGAGGAACCTTCATTAATGAGAACGTGGATGCCTTCTTCTTCGGAGGAAGACTCGGTTTGAGAAGACGTGTCATCGTCTGATCTTATGGCGTAGAGAAGGGATTGTCTGGTCTCTTCGTCCATAGTTAATGCATTGATTTTATCCTTCAAGGGACAGCTGTTGGAATAGTGACCCTTTCGGTTGCACTTGTAGCATAGAGGTACTTTGGTCTTTGAGAAGAAATGCCTTTTGCCTTTTCTTCTAGAATAGAATTTCCTTTTGTTCCTAGGAAATTCTGGATCTTTAGCTTTGCTTCTGCTAAAGGATCTCTTGGGGGAAGACTTCTTCTTTTTCTTGTCTTCCTTTGGTCCCTGACTAAGACCATACTGCTTGCAGAAGGTGCCTAATTCCTTTCGGTAGTCGGAATCTTTGATCACCTTTGCGGTATGCTTATTCTCTGTGCAGAGGTTAATGCATAACGCTTGAATTGTGGCGGAGATGTCTCCGTAGGTTAATCCAGCCCAGTCGATTTGCTTGGTTACTGAATCGGTTGCCACCATTTGATAAAACTTTTGAGCGATGTAATGCGGAAGTCCTTCGACGAACTTTTGCTTCCAGAGGTCAGCTCCACATGTAGTGAGAGTATAAAGATGTGCCATGAATGTGTCTTTATACCATTTGTACCTGCTCATCTTGTGACACCTTAATCCTAGGAGAGATTCTGTCGCAAGATTGAAATGAATTTGAGTGCTACCAATGAAATGCTTGGTCATTGTGTAGACAAGTTGATTGACCATGTCCGGTTCTTCGACTTGGACAGGAACAGAAACATTTTCTGTTTTGACAACTATTCTGCTTGCATTCAAGATTCGGAATCTATCTTGCTCAGTCAGTTGGTTGTGCCACCAGCTTCGTAGGTTTCCTGTGAAACCGGAGATGAGGATATGAGCTGTTTCAAGAATGGTTTTTCTGGCGCTGAAGGCGGAGGCGGCCAGTAACATTTCTTGAAATGTGTTCATCATTTGGGCTTCAGAATATCCGTCGATATTCCAAGTCACTAGAGACATACCATCGTAGGTATGTTTCTCGTGATGAAGGTCATCCCATCCCAGATCTGGAGGCGACGGTTGAGGATAGTGGTTCTTCATGTCCACCCATTGAGCTACCGGAAGAATCTTCGAAGTAGAAGCTTGAGGCAAGGAATCTCTTTTGATCATGTTGATTCCTCTTGCGTTCTCGGCTTTACTTGCCGTGAGTTTATGACTTTCCATCGGTTTTTGTGGCTCATTGTTAATGGAAATTGCGGCTAGACGCTTGTTGATTTCAGCTAGGTAGTCTGAATTGTCGTCTTTGAGTTTCCCGATACTAAAGCTGTTGGGCTGAAAGATCGGTTGGTTAGGATCAGGTTGAGGGATTTCTGGGTGCTTACTCTTGACTGGAAATCCTGGATTTTCAATTCTTTCTACGGCTTTGGAGACGGTAGAAAGGACCTTGTTGGTGTAATTGAGTTGATGTTGAATGTTCTTGATTTCACGAACTCCAACCTTTTGAACCTTTTCTTCGTCAATGGTCTTGTAGGGAGAAGAGACCATCTTGATGGCAGGGACAACTGGATAAGGGAAAATAGCTTCTTCTTCAAGAGGATACTTAGAAGCTATCTCTTTGCCGCTTCCTGTGACTCAGACTGTAGATCCTCTGATCATCGCGATCTGGCCATCTTCACGAAGTTTCTTGACAAGAGCTTCATTTTTGGCTCTTTCAATTTGCTTCATCTGGCTGATGAATTCGGGTTCTTGAATTATGGGTTTCCTTGTCTTTGGATCAGCTTTTACCCATGCTTGAAGATATTTGATCCAGCAGTCGGCAAATCTTTTGTCATCTGTAGTTTCTTGCCTGATGACGTTGATTTGATTGTAGACTGGTTCGGTCTTTCTTTCCATGTCAGATTGTGTAGGAGAGAGAGATCCGCTGTTGTAGTGCACGTCAGGGATTGTATGAGAGAAATCCACTGCTGCTCTGGTTGAACTTGATCTTTTGAGAGGACTGGAGAAGGAGTCTTCAGATCTGATTGAGGAAGTGCTAGGACGACTGCTCAATATCTCACTTATCTTTGGATATGGAGCTTCGGTGTTGAATTGAATCTCAACGTTTCCATCAGGGAACTCGGTGATTGATGCCTCGGTGCTAGATCTGCTGACTGGGGCTGTTTCTCCTTGTAACTTCCAGATAGGATCTTTTGTTTGATCGTTCCACTGGAGAGTTTTAGGGATGGTTATGGAAGACTTTTGCAGATTTACTTCCATAAGCATGGTATAGCCTTTGGGAGAGATTCCTAAGGCTTTAGGAGAAAGGTTTGTATGCATCAGTTTGAAATAGATGCGGTACGAGACAGCGAAGGGAAGTGATCCGTCCTTCAGTTCAAGTCCTTGAGAATGAACATCAAGGGTAAGAGAATCCATGATGTTTTGGTCTTGGAGAGATATAGTAAGGGCTGGTTTGCAGTTGAAGTAGACCGGTCCTTGTTCCAAGTTGGATTGAACAATCCCTAAGAGAGAGGGAGTGAATCGGAGATGCCTCTTATCTCTAAGAGCAAGGTAGACGGGAACGTCTAGTCCTTCCCTAAAGAGAGGTTTTAAGGCAACTTGAACGCATCCGATGTGGAGGTACTTGAACTTGTTCTTGACTCTGAAGAGGGTATCTTCAGGCAGGAGTTTGATTGCAGTGAACTCGTCCTTCATTGCAACGTTCTCTTCAGTAATTACGATAACGTCTTGCTGAGAGAAACTGAAGGTATTTATCTTGTATACCTGGCTTGGATCGATCTTTGGAATAGACCAATTTTTTAGTCGGTTTTCAACTTCAGCCAGATGGGCTTCAGCTGAATTGTGGCTGGCGATAGCCTTTGAGATCTCATCTTTAGATCTCGAAGATCTAAGATTCTTTGAAGAGGAAGAAGAAGAGGTAGTATCGATGATTGCTGGGGAGTGAGGAGAGAGTTTAGAGAGAAAATTAGAGATCATAGAAGGAGAGAAAGGGAATCCATTAGTTTCCAGATGATGAACTTAGATCCCTTAAGGTAGTAGTTTCTTCTTATAATAACAGATTTCTTAACTAAATCATATTAAGTTTTTCGATCAATCAACCCTCTAAACCTTGAATATCCGCATGATTTTAGTATGAATATTAGAAGAGTTTATCCAGATCTTAAAGGTTTACCACTCCTTTATCAAGATCAGAAGGACTAACACTTATAATTTTCATGTTTCAAATCACTGAATAAACTAAGACGAGGAGAGACTTCCAAACTTAATATTCATTAGAGAAGAAATGAAATCATAAGAGGAACTACTTACCAGAAAAGAACTTAGAACACCATCCTTCCACCTCCGGATTCAGAAGGGAGTTTACTCCATAGAGAGAGAAAGAAGAGAGAGAAGTAAAAATGAGCAACTGAGGCTCTGATACCATTGAGGGTCGATCGCACTGCTATTTATAATGAACTAATTTGAAAATATAACTATCATTTTATGGTCCTTATTATATGAATCTAACGTTTAAGATATATGTTTACTCAATGTATATTTTTGCTTTACATACGTAACTCAAA